>OZ021729.1:22742500-23233534 GCA_963978545.1 Linyphia triangularis | reverse complement strand
ATAATTTCAAATCTTGTAATAGAACACTAAAGATTTAAAAAAAAAACGCTTCCTTGCAATAGGAATTCTAGTTAATATATTTGTATTGTACTTACTTTTATTACTCTAGTATCAAATGCTACCCCATAACTTTTATACATTAAATGTATTTTGTTCTAACGCAGACAGAAAAGAAAGCGAATGCGGTGCATCAAAGTAATGAATCATGTTGAAAGATTGTATCCTTTTCTATAAATCACTTAAGTGTAACAGGCAGTGTTTTGTATTAACTAAGAGTTTTATTGTCTGAGTATTTTCATAAAAACTTATGATTCCTCTCTTGAAGCATATGGTTAATACAAAGACAGTGATTCAGAAGTTGAGTATTTTTAATTAAGTCGATAGTTTCTGCATCGGATATAACAATATAAAAATTGAATTGATAAATGGTAAGTGACCCTCTAAAAACATGTTTAAGAACAACCGTTTCATTTCTTCATAAACAAAATGATTCTGTTATTATTATTATTCTAATATCACATCACGATTATGGACCATTTGTTTATAACATCTGTCTGCGCACTAAATATACACCAACATCGTTTTTAACAATTGTTTGGGGTCCTACAACACCATTTGATTTTCAAACTTTTTGTTTTTATTCGAGATGTTTTTCAACTGTCACTGCGTAATCAATAACAAACCCTACATAATCAGTTAAACAATACTATACAAATAATAATATATTTATTTGCGTAAATTGCTTATAAGCTCTGAAAATTTCTTTATACATAGAATCGACTTAAAATTATAAATTTTCACTGCTAAATATATACTGCCGTACTAAGCTCAGAAGAGTGGTTACTGCATTTTTTTTTGGTCAAATTGAGTTACTGTTATCAGGTGATTCTCAATAATTTGTTTCCATGGACGTCGGCAGGGGTCTTTACAGGTGGGTGCAGAGAGTATGCAAGAGGAGGCAATGCGGCAAAAGTTTGTGTTCCAAACCTGATTTTTCAAAAAAAAAAAAAAAATTAAAGTTATTTTCCCTAGTGAAATAATAATTAAATCTATATAATTTTCTATTTAAATTAATAATTAAAACTTATAGTTGTGTAAATTGGGTAACTTTATCCACTTCTTCTGTAATTTTCAAAAGCCTAGTAGGTACAATGCACCTCCTTGCACCTGCCTAGCTTGTTTAAATGTGTATTTTTTTGTTTGTTTTTTACATGAATGCCGCACGTGGTATCAGCAGCCATTCAAAGACTTCAGTCAGTCACTGGCCTGTGCGAGGCACGTTTGAACATGAATGCGCATGCATAACTGGCGATTTCGGAGGGGGAATCCGTATATCGCATTCCTGTTGGAAAATAAACGAAAATTTTGCATTTTTTCAGAAAAGGATGCTATTTTCAAAGAAAAATGGCAGGGAGGTAGCGCCGCCCTTCGAAAAACGGCTAGGATGACCACTGATTCATAAAATGGAGGATTATTTTTAAAAATTTAACCATAATGTGTCGATGCGTGAATTTAAGCATGAGGTTCATTCTTAGGGGTGAAATTGATTTTCAATGCATGTTCACGCAGTACTCATTTTGGCGAACTCTGTCTGTACGTTAAATATATAAAAAGTAAATTAGTTAGTATCAATTACATAAAGTTTTTAAACTATAAACTGCAATTTCTCATTTTGAAATCACCTACAAATACCACTTCTGTGCTTAACATGAGAGTATACGTGAAAACAAAAAATGTCTCTAACTACTCACACAAGAAACCGATATCCGATACATACTCATCTATTTTACGGAGACGTCCTCTCGATGGCATCTTCGTACTGCATGGATAGTCAGCACTAAGTAATACGTAGAAATCGATAGCAATATTCCATATCCAGTCTATTGTTCTCTCTGTCGAGTGGTACTGCAGCCTGCCATATTGTCATTCGAACCTCCCTCAAGTGCTTTTGCTTCTTGTAGTCGACTTAAGCAAACAATACCCCCTAGGACAAACATATGAAGTAGGATATAGTATATGGCTGAGTGTAGAAGAATATTTTGAGAAACAGATGTCAAGTTGTATAGCTGTGTTCAGTTTTAGTAATGAGGGTATTTGTATATTGCTGGTTCGACTGGAGTAAGTTGCTATTTTAATCGAGCTTGTAGAATATGATGTTTAAATATGATAAATCAGCTAAATGCAAAAATTAAGAAATGAAATGTCTATAACTTCTAAGTACTAACGTACTAAGTACTAACGTAACTAAGTACTAACGTACTTGTGTTTGAGTTGTTTGATAATGGTGCATTATTAGACATTTTTCTCTGTACATATATTTGTCATGGTGAACGAGTCACATAATCAACACAAATTATTTATTTAGCTTGTATAAAGTACGTTTGGCTTGGTGGAATTTGGAGATGAAACATATTTGGAATTGCATGAGTCAATAATTTTATTTCTTTTCAAACCAGTTGAAAATAATAGATATTTCACTGAATTTAAGAAAAGGAATCAGTTAATTTATAAGCCCCCGTCCCCCCCCCCCCCTTTTCGTATTTCTCAGAAGTACAAAGTTACTAAAATTGTTAGCCTCTACCATCACAATGGAATAAAATTCGAATTACAAAGAGACATCTGCCTAAATTAAATGATAAATAAAAAAAACACAGTCTAAAGCTACCCATACAAAATGTATAGTTGAATTACTCTTAAAATAATGGTCTAATTATACTGTTTATATACAGTGTATCATGATAAAAAAGTGAAGTAACTAAAAGATCTAATTTTCAACAGGCTATATGATCTTCCTTACAGTGGTGGCTCCCATCTAAATTGTTAGTTTAAAATTAAACTTTACAAATTGTTAGTTAACTTTAATAATTTATTTTACTAATTTTCTTAAATGTAGATCATAATCGCAAAATGAACATAGAATTTCTACGGTAAGTAAAAAAAATCTCGGATAAATAGCAAACCTGCTGCAAATGAAGAATTCAGGAGGGGTGGGGGGGAGTCCGCTCAAATCAACTAATACTGACGATCGTCGAGTGAGGTATAGCCGCAGGAGTGAAATTCCAAATAAGCTGAAACGTTGCCATGGTAACAGCTATTTATATGGAATCTCCCGCAACGTTAAATGTATAATAGACTGAGAGGCGACTGCAAATTTTGGACCTCATCGAACATCATTCTGAATTTTTTATAGAAATTGGAGAAATGTGAGTAGATTACGAATCCACTTATCTGCCGTGGCAAAAATGGCCGAAACAGGTCAAAATCGACTTTTAATAAGTTGAACTGAATTCAATTAACAAATGCGCCATAACTTGCCAAATAATGAGCATTTTTTTATTTGGTAACCCTCACTCTTTAATTTTCAACTAAGAAGTTTACAGACGATTCGGATGTGTGGCTATGGCTTACTTGCATCTTTCACAAATGAGCCAAATTGGCAATAAACATTGCGTCACTGATGATGTAACTGATGTCGCCAATTTGGCTAGCTTTTAAAAGATAAAAGTTTTCCGAACCAGAAGTCAGAAATCATTTGCGTTTTTCCTCATTAAAAATCAAAATGCAGTGGGTTGCCAGACGAAAAAATTTGTTCTCTTTTTGGCAAGTTATGACATATTTGGCAATCGGATTTTAGTTCAACTCATTCCAAGTCAATTTTTGATCAGTTTCGGCCATGTTTGCCACGGCAGACCAGTGGATTAAAAATCTACTCATTTTTCACCAATTTCTATAAAAAATTCAGAATGATGTTCGATGGGGTTCAAAAATTGCAGTCGCCTCTCGGACTATAAGGCGTGGTGAACATTTCGCGACTTCAGCTGTACTTGTAAATTCGATGTACTGATTAACTCGTGTGTGAGTGAATAGGAATGTGTGAGTGGGAGAGGAACGAGCATTTCTTGGAATGTTCTCCACGAAACAGAAATAGTTTTTGCGATAAGTTTACATATGTTTTTTTTTTTTTTCCCCCTTGTTACTTCATAAGTTAATACTAAAACTTGTAATTAAACCATTTCGAAACATGGAGCCCTGTTTTATAAATAAGTTTAAGTAAGTTTTTTTTTTTTTTTTTTTTTTTATTATTATTATTTTCTTTCTCATATCATTTTGTAACTATTGAAAGGAAACTTTGCGTTTGAGTAATTTAAATTAAAGAATGATTGTGGGAAGTAGGGGGTGTCACTGTTCCGGCTGCACTAAAAATTTTGTACCACAGGCTGCCACTGCTTCCTTAACATAAGAGTGCTGGTATATCTTAACATTATTATCATAGATTGAATTTTTCTCTGGAGGAAACATTTCCCGTTCCTAAAACTGAGTACTATTTTCAAGAGCTATCTTTAGAGGTATTTTCAAGTAATTGACATTTCCCAACGTATTAAGGAAAACGCACCTCAGGGCGTCTTTCGAAGCATCCCATATATTTGATTAAATGTTATAGGATTTACTATATCAAATAGGTATTAGAGAAATTTGCAAATTAATTTCATTCATTTAAAATCTTATATTAAATCTAGAAATGATCTACAGGTTTTCTATGTATATTAAAATTTGCCCCTTTCTCCGAAAATTCATTCAACTCTTGTCTTGTTAGACAACCTTTTATAGAAAAATATTATTTACATTTACCGCTAAGAATCACTTTTTAAACATTTAGAATTAAGAGATTTCCTTCAAACACCACAGAAGGGCAAAGTATATTTGTCAACTTGAATTCTCTTTTTGGATCATGCTTATATTTATTTAATTCTTAATCACACTTTTATGTCAAATTCAAGAATATCTTTAAATAAATGTTAATGAAGTGTGTAAAATCTTTTTATTTATCTGGAAATTATCTTCAAAGGCTTTTTGAAAATATTTTTTCAACGAAGACAGGTTTTTTTTTACTCCGGAAATGCATTAGCAAACAAGTTTCTTGAAAGTTTAGTTGGAGATTTGCAGAGAAAAATTTAAATGTTCCATTAAATGCAATCGCTTATTTCAACAAAATACCTTATTCTTTCTTTGGAATTTCCATAGAATCAATCATTTCTTTTGTCGCTCTTAAAAGAGCAAATAGATTTTTTGCACGATTTGTTTGAACAACTTCGAGTTACTTCCAGGCAATCAGGCTTAAGAGAGTTTGTCTTTTACATTTAAAATTTTTTTATCAGCCCTAATTTTATTAGAGTAATCCCTTGTACACCCCTTCACCATTTTAAAACAAGATTAAATTATTTATATTTTTATGGCTAACCTAAGTAAAATTTTATTTGGAATATTAAATAAATAAAAACCCATTGTTTATTCAAAAGATTATTTATACTTATTTATTGATTTAATTACCTTTTTTATTGATTTAATTACCGATTTTTTTTTCTCCTTCCTTCTATTAAGTTTCCAGTTAAGGTTTAATAAAAACGTGTATAACTGATTGTTAGGTTTTAAAATTGTGCATGCAAATTGAACGTATATTAATAGAATTAGATCCCTTACTATAAAAAATTGTTAATGTGATATTCTTTTTTTAAAAAAGACCAAAATATTATACCTTTTCACATTGAATGCTCAATATACAAAACAAGGAAAAATATTAGCATACCAAAACACTAAAACTTCATACAATAATCAAACATTTAAACGCTAGTTTTTAAAACTAAAAAAAAAAAAATGTTAGTGAAATATTCTTGCTTTTAAATAATTTTAAAAAGTTCTTTTCATAAATTAAGAAGATCAGTAGAAGATTCATGTGAGTGCAAATTTACATAAACTTTCACTACTTATCACTGGAACTGGGATGATAGTATCTTTTTGAAAATAGAAAATAAAATGTAGCTAGTAGTTGTTTGTTAAGTGGAAGTGAATGGTTAAATGTTTAGTTTTTGCTTAAAATTATTGAAAAGTATTTGTCATAAAATTAACGAAAGAAACCATCCACTGCAATTTCTTACAAATGTGTTAACCAACTTATGTCAAACCCTTATCCGTACCACTGCCTGAGCAAAAAAACTGATATCTGAAATATGATAAGTATTTAGTAAGCCATTTAACTACTAAATGAAGGAGTACGTACTAAATATTATTATTTTAAGTATTACATTTTCATAACTGATTTGTTTTCAGTTATCAGTAGTTATTGTGACTATTGTACATAATTTTTTCGTTGAAAACTTTTTCCTCTACTCGTTATCATAACAAGCTGTTAAAGGCTCTTAATCCAAAAAAAGAGTTAAATGCATAGTTTGATACTTTCTGATTGGTACTTAGAAAATAATCTTTTTATTTCGTTGCTTGGATCAAGTTCTTACGTCATACAAACCTATACAACTATTAAAAAAGAAAATATGTAATTTCAAAGGATGTATGTAAAAGCGTCAAAGTATGCATTTGAATTTTTTTGAATTTAGGGCTTTTTAACTAATGACATTCTTACGTCATACAAACCTATACAACTATTAAAAAAGAAAATATGTAATTTTAAAGGACACATGTAAAAGCGTCAAAGTATGCATTTGAATTTTTTTTGAATTTAGGGCTTTTTAACTAATGACATTCTTACGTCATACAAACCTATACAACTATTAAAAAAGAAAATATGTAATTTTAAAGGACACATGTAAAAGCGTCAAAATATGCATTTTAATTTTTTTGGATTTAGGGCTTTTTAACTAATGACATTCTTACTTCATACAAACCTATACAACTATTAAAAAAGAAAATATGTAATTTTAAAGGACACATGTAAAAGCGTCAAAATATGCATTTTAATTTTTTTGGATTTAGGGCTTTTTAACTAATGACGGCAGTATTCTCAGGTAATTTATTATTTAATATACTTAATAAAAGTTTCACTCAAGTGCATACATTTTCATTAAAAATTAATACAAAATCGTTCTTCGAGAATATTTATTATTGTGTATCGTTATTGTGTTCCAACATTTTTATTTGTTTACATTCCAGAGGTTTTTTTTACAGATTGTTAAGGCCCATCGAATAAAATTCTTCGCGAAGTAGGATGAAAAATCTTATGAGAGACATGGAGACAAGTATATAAGTAAGTAATAGAATTAAAAAGACATAAAGAGGAGATATAAGAAGTCAGGAAAAAGCATTAAATCTTCAACTGATGAAAATTCTAGAGCACTAAACAAGAATCCCTAAAAACTTCCTTTTAGGAGAGAATTGACGTGTTTTTACTTTCAATTACTCATATGTATACATAGGGTAAGTATAGTATTCGGTTAAAAAAAATATTTCGATTTTTTTTTTTTTTTCTTTTTTTTTTTTTTTTTTTTTATTTCTCCACGTTTTGGAACATCCTGATCTCAAAAAAGTTATCTAGAAAAAATTTCTGTCTGTGTATGTATCCGTGGTCAGCATAACTCGAGAACAAATTGTCCTACGATGCTCAAATTTGGTGTGAGGGTTGGTGATGACACAAGGACCTACCATTAAGGCTTTCGTCAAAATCGCGCATGCGCATAGGGTTGCTGCCATTAAAAAAATCATTTTTTTTTCAGTAATTGCTAAAAAACGGTTTCAACGATTTTGTTCAAAATCGTTGTGATAATGCCTCTTAAGGTGTTCTCCCCAACACCGAAATTTCCGTAAAAACGCTTTAAAGGCGTAAAAAGTTGAAAAACGAATGCCTGTAACACAGAGTTCTCTTTCCTTGAGCTATACCTCATCAACGATCGTTTTTCTTCTCTGCTCAGTTTCACTTACAATAAAGGATAATATAAGAATTATTGATTAGTATATCATCATTAAAATCATCATTTTAGTAGAGGTTTTTTTTTTTTTTTTTTTTTTTTTTTTTAAATCTCATACAAGAACCGTCGCAAAAAATTTCGCCAAACCATCAATTTTTACTAAATGAACGTTAAAATGTAAATATGGCTGGCGACACAGTCGGCAGTATTAGGGTGTAATTGAAAGTTGTGCGATATTCCACCCCCCCCCCCCCTAGTTTATCAATTACTTTGTTGCCATTTAACTTCATTCAATTAACAGCATATGAAACAATTCTCTTCCTTCTTGAAGCCAATTTTCGTCCAACAATCGTCTTCATCTTTTTAATTATTTATTCAAGCATAGCAAAGCATCATCGTCTATTTTCAGCAATTCATTTTCCTTTCTTAATGATAACAATTAGTTTAACATAAGATCATTTTAAATAAATTTTAATCAATAATTTTTGAAGAATTGAGTACATGTAACTTGCTTCAATTTAACTATGGAATTATTTCAGGTATTAAACATTCAACGAATCCCGAATGCATAGAATGTGAAAGAAATGCATTGTGTTTACATTCTTAAAATGTATGCTTAAAACCCACTGACGGCCATGGAAATGGGCTAAATTCTACAGTTGTTTTCCCTGCAATAATTTTCAAAATATATTTTTAATTCAAATATATAATTTTTTTTTTTTTTTTTTTTTTTTTTTTTTTGTGTTAGATAAGTTATAAGCTATCCTCCTAATAAAAATATTTTAAAATTATTTATTTTAAATTTTATCTATAAATTTAAAAATGTTGTGTACTGCTTTAAAAACTGGGGATCAAAGGACGTATATATACGTGCATGACCGTCAGTATATATATATATATATATATATATATATATATATATATATATATATATATATATATATATATATATATATATATATATATATATATACGTATACATTCTTTGGAAGAGTTTTATAACAACAGTAAAAGCAAGTAAACAACAGTGCACAGTGATGGTTTAGCGTGGTATTATGCTTAAAACTTTGTTTTCGATTAAAAACAGCATTAATTATTAAATGAAAAAAGTTAAATTAATCATTAATTGTTAAAAGAGTGATGAAATATTCAGGCAATTGAATATCCGTTATATGCATATTTCATTGTAGTATTATTTTTAATTAAATATTAAATCTTCTATCGATTTGGGATTGGTTTACCAAGTACATGTGAATATTTTATGTCCTTGAATAATGAAGAGAATCAATGTTGACGTTTTAAGAATAATTCTTTAAATTAATTTGTATTTATAAAGTAAATATATTTTTTCACTACACAAGGAAATGAACAATATTCATAATTTATATATTCTTTCTAATAAAAAAAATACTTTAACGATTATAAAAATGTAATAATTTCGATTTAGTACGTGAATTATAAACGCTTTGGAAAACTTTAAATTAGAATTATTTGACATTCGATTAAAATTTACAACGATACAAAACCATTTGACACTTTTCACAAAACAAATCACGATAACCCGTAACGTAAGCGGTATTTTATTCAGTTGGTGAAACCCAATCAGTTTTAAAAGGCATTAAATATGCAAATTGCCAGAATTAAATGAAATATCCTTCCCTCGATTTATTAAATGAATCCTCAACCACTTGATGTTCCCATTTTCGCGTGTCAATTAAAATAGAAAAACCTAAATGCGATTCCGATACTTAATAAAAGAAAACTTTTTCAGCGGTAAAGTACGCAAAAAAAAATAAGTGACGGCCATTAATTATATATCCTAGGAAACAACATGATCAGCAAATATTCTGCCAAGGGCGATTCTCAATTTTGGTAAATGATATTACTTTCTCTGCAATCGATCAAAATATGCCTCAGATAAGAACAGCATTATAAGTATTCTCTGGGTTTTTAAACTTGTTTTGCATTTTTCTTTCTTATTTATCTCACGTCCTTTCAATGCACTTTAACCGTTTTTCTTGATTTTTCTCTTGACAGGAAATATGAGAGCGTATGCATCCCATCTGCCACGGTAAAAGCGTCAGTTTAAAAGAGATAAGTCCAAATGGCGCCGTACTTACCATCAGCTAAAAGTGCATTTCTGAAGACTCATAGTTTACACCATTATTGAAATTTCTTCGGTGTTTTTGCGCGTGAGGGGTTTTAGAATGGCATTGAAAATCAGAATAACCGGTTATATATACATTTCGGAGGTAAAGTGTATGAAAGAATGTGCGAATAAAATGAATCTTCGTTAACTTGGGAAAGAAAGAATTTGAATTTTAGATATTGATAACTTTTAGCAATTTAAAGGAAAACTTTTTATCTTTTTTGTTTTTTTATACTTGCATCAACAAACTTATTATAAACTTGTTTATTTATAAATTGGATTTTTTTTTTTTTTTTTTTTTTTCATTAATTAGATTGCTTGTTTTATCTTCCTTCATGTTGAAATTTTTGCTCAAAATGAAAATGTAAAACTAATCTTTACTTTTGAATTAGAAATTATTTTAAATTTTAAATCAATTTACATTAACCTGTGCGAGTATTTTAAAAAATACTTAATTGGAAACGCAAATGTTGGATGAAAAAAGGAGAAATACTTTATATCAAATTTTAAATTATTATTTAAATTCATGAAAAATTTAATTCATTTTATTTCTTGCATTTTTATATTGCAAAAACTATTAACTTTCAGACTTTCTTGTAAAATTTTTGTTGTCTTTTTAATCTTAAAGTGTGTAACAAAAAAATTTCAAAGAATGGTGCAATATTTTTAGTTTATTAAAGAATAGTATATTTATGTGGTTATAAATATAAATTGAATTTAATAGAAAAAACAAATAATGTTTTATTTTTTAAGTATACAACTGAATCTTTTGTACGACGTTATTTGACATATGTTCTATTTCTAATAAAGCTAGACTGCTTATAATTAGTAAATATGATCCCATAACGGTACATAGTAAAAAAGGCAATCACGATTTTGAGTAAACACCTTTATAGGGTTGAAAAACAGTAAAATGTTTTAAATCGTTACGTGTTATGTCAGAAATCCCTACTTCCCATAAAAAAAGAACATAAAAAATTAGTGCAAATGTTCCCAAAGTCATAAAAGTAACACTAAACTGTCACAATTTCGACTAACCTTTTGAAAAGGAGAAAATTTTCCAATTCCAAAACTCTACTTCACATTTTACAGAATTGCATAAATCGGTATACCTCATTGGTATACAAAAAAAAAAATCTTGGGAGGGGGTAAATTTAACTTTATTTTTAAAAATTTGAAAACGAACCTCTATTGTTTTATGTTTTTATTCGATTTAGAATACTTCATTTACCCTAAATACTATATTTCAGTTCATTGTGTTGAGAAACAAGTCATTTGTGAATGAAAATCTTTTGGAAAAGAAGCAAACGTTTTGCGTGGTTCATGACGTAATCTATTAGCCGATCCCTTAAAGTGAGCTTTCTTACATTTTTGTGTAAATATTGAGAACCAAAAGTCAAAATAGAATGAAAAAAATTCTGGAGCGGTTTTCGACCATGATAATTCTAATGGAAGCAAAAAACACATGTTTCTATTTTTTTTTAAAATTAAAACTTGTTTTATTAATTAATAATTAATTATTAAAAAATTATTTAATACATAAGTTATTGGTTATTTATGTTTGGACTTTTACAAACTATCATTTGAAACAAAAATTGATAAAATATATTAACTATTTAAGAATTTATGGCTAAAAAAAAAACAAATTTTCTGTTTAACACTGATTTGCCTTTTTTTTTTTTTTTTTTTTTTATCTTTTAAATTTCTAACCACTTATTGGAAAATTATGAAATTTGGTATTTCGTCATTTTTTTTTAATTCTAATTCTAAATATAGTAAAATATTAAGGGTTTGCTATTGAACTTTTTAAAGTTTGGTTTAGCTTCAATATGTAGATGACTCCGCATGATAAAAAAATATATATATACAAATAATAAAGACCTTCCACAATTTACAACAGTACTTGACTTTTGTCATTTCATCAATTAGAATTAGAATACAAGATACAGCCATTGTTCAATTTTTTTTTTTTTTTTTTTTTTTTTTTTTTTGCGTATTGTACCAGGCAACGCCGGCTCACAACTGTAGAAATCCGAGCAGCCAGCAATACCGGGCACTTTAACTAAGTAATAAAGAAAACCTCTCCGACAAACTAGGTGTTCAATAAATCACTGACCTCCTATTAAATTTTTAAACGTGAATAATTCAAATGCGTTTGCAAATAGGAATGTACCTTTTTTGCTGTATTGGTACTAGAAAAACAGTTTTAAGAAATAAAGATGTTTACCAATTAGTTTTTTATCTCAAAAGCGTATTTTTATTATTTAAGTTCAATATTGACAAGTCCTTTATTGGACGCCTTCTATATAACTACTATAGTACCACAGATTAGAGAAGTAATTACTTCTGAGATGGACTGTCATTAAAATCGAAAACGAATCTTTTAAACTTAACGTGGTTTTAGTTGCACAAACATCCAGTAGGAACATCACTAAAAAACCCAATCCTGACGTAATCCTAAACGATGTTTTAGAAAGAGATCAAGTGAGTTAATTAATGTCCTGTGATTAAATGAGATTACTGAACACTCTTCCGCAATTAATGCTCAGCTTAGTTGTTATCGGATTTTCCCTAACACCTACTGCATTCGAATTTAGTCTATATGATTGACGGCCATCGGTTTTAAAAGACAAAAAAAAAGTTTCTTGAATGAGAGGGAGTGGATACATTAAAATGTATGAGCTCTTAGCTGTGCAATGGGGAAAATTTGGCTTTTTAAACTCTTTAAAAACTGTAATTTCAGTAAAAACTTGGCTTCTAAGGTTACTATTAGACTGAGAGCCGACTGCAATTTTTGGACCCCATAGAACATCATTCTGAATTTTTTTATGGAAATTGGAAAAAAGTGAGTAGATTACGAATCCACTGGTCTGCCGTGGCAAAAATGGCCGAAACTAGTAAAAAATAGACTTTTAATAAGTTGAACTAAATCTAATTGCCAAATGTTCCATAACTTGCCAAATAATGAGCATTTTTTTAACCCTTTTTGGTAACCCTCACTCTTTAATTATCAATTAAGAAGGTTGCAGACGATTCGGATATCTAGCGACGCTCTACTTGCATCTATTAAAAGGGAGCCAAGTTGGCAATAAACATTACGTCACTGATGGCGTAACTGATGTCGCCAATTTGGCTTACTTTTAAAAGATACAGGTTTTCCTAGCCAGAGATCAGAAATCGTTTGAGCTTTTTCTCATTGAAAATCAAAATGCATTGGGTTTCCAGACGAAAATGTTTGTTCTCTTTTTGGCAAGTTATGACATATTTGGCAATCGGATTTTGGTTCAACTCATTCCAAGTCGATTTTTTACTAGTTTCGGTCATTTTGGCCACGGCAGACCAGTGGATTCGTAATCTACTCACTTTTCTCCAATTTCCATAAAAAATTCAGAATGATGTTCGATGGGGTCCAAAAATTGCAGTCGCCTCTCGGACTATATGGACTCCTAAGGTTGCTGCTAATGAATATGTCATCATGATATGATCCTTTATTACTTTTCCTCTTAGTGTATTCTCAGCAATAACAAAAATTAAGATTAAACAGGTTGAACTCTCAGTTTATTAGGGAATTTAAACTATAACCATCCATCCAATTCCAACCTAGAATTCAATACCAGCATATTTTAACAAAAAATAAGTGTATTTTCAGATAAGACGCTTCGTTAATGATATGTTAACAGAAAATATAGAAAGAAATGACTTAATCTTTTCTATTAAAATAGTTTTAAGTAATTATGTGGAGTCCCTTTAACTCGCTATTACTGAAATCGACCCTCATTTTCCACATGGTAAAAAATGGCTTATTGTCTGTTCCGTCAAAAAAAGATAATCAGGTTAAAATAAATTAATACTTTAAAAATAAGGAAATTGTTTGAGTTATTCGACGATTTCGCTCCTTATAGTATTTTTTGTACACTGCGTAAAAAAAGTAGAAGGACAGCTGTTTTTTGCACATTATTTTCTAAACATTTATCCGGGATTTAGGATTCTTACGTATATTTTGTTTGAGAATATTTCCTTTAATTTTAGGCAAAAATTAAATAACTACCACTAATATTTATTTCAAAAACAAGTATTTACGATCTCCCGTGTGTAAAAAAAGTAGAGTGACACTAAAACTTTTGATTTAGTGGATTGTGCAGAAGTAAAAGATGGAAGAGAATTCCTTACTAAGTATTGCTTTAATTTAACCTTTTTATTACTGTCCTACTTTTTTGACATAGATTCAAACAGTAGAAACTATTTTTTGCTGTTATTAGTATTTTATGTTTGAATTTCACTCTGCTGTCGGTGATATTTTCATTCTAAATTATTTGTGAAATGTTACTAATAAAGAAAAAATTAGTAAAAATAAAAGAATTATTTTTTTTTCTAAAAAATCAAGTGTCGTACTTTTTTTACGCAGTGTAGTAGAATATCTTCCTTGTACGAGAATTTAGTAATCTGTTTTCAAAAATGAGTAGATAGATTGTCTCGCCTTACCTGAAGGGCTGTCTAGTTTAAGAGTGTCCGGTACATCCATATGAGCCCATGTTAAATTCAACAGCTTTGGGGACATCGCATTTAATAACCGATTCTTCTATAATTCTGAAACTTTCACAGTAATGTAATATATGGATACTTTTGAATGCTTAAGACGAAGTTTTTATTATTTTTTAAAAATTAAAAAAAAAAAAATTAGAAATTGCTAAAATTTTAGACAAATTAGTTTTTAAAAAAAGTATTTCTACTTAGTATTTATTCTTCGAGTTAAAATACTTGAATGCATAAGAGAAACATGTATAAAAATTTCAAAAAATTTATATTGAAAGAATTTTAATCTATATGGACTCAAACATGAAAAAACAGCATTTTGAAGAATTCGGCTTTGAAGTTAAAAATCAGGATTTACATGCCTATATTTTTTTTTCTCCAAAAAATTACTAAAAAAATACTTCGAAATATGTTAAAATTTCAAATGAGGCATCATTTTGAAGAGAAGAATTTAAATTTTAATAAACTCAAAATCAATAATCTGAAAAATTTTCATGTGCCGGTCCCGATTAGGTTTTTGAGACACAAATACGACTCAGATTCACTTTGAAATACCTCCAGGGAAACTTTCCCTTTTTTTCCTTCTGACTTCTCTCAAAAATCAAGATCTTGCGCTAATTATTTTTCGCTGCAGTTATATCACTCGTGTAGCACTTGCACAATGAAAAGTTAATCACAGTCATTCATCTTAATTGTATTCAAATTCATTATTTTGAAGAAGTCAACTACAAATATAACCCAAAATCATTGTTTAGTTCGCCCTTTGTCTGACAGAACTTTTCATTCTGTCATTTGTTACTCAGCTACATTCGTTCCTCCAGGGGCGCAACCAAAAAAAAAAAATTGTAGGAGGGATTTTCAATCAAACCTTAAGTTTGCCCCCGTATTTTTCTCTATATAAAAAATAACTTCCATGCAGTACTTTTTCATACCATATTTGTCACATATTCTCTATATTTTTGAAATGTTTTAATCTGTCACTTACTCATGACAAAATATTGAAATGGATTTTGTTCAGTTTTCGAGTTCTACGAAACAACCAAACATGGGACTACATTTTATTTAGATCCCATATTATCCATATTTTGTAGATATAAATTAATATAAATTTTTTCGGACAAACGCCAATATGAAACGTATTTTATTATATTCTTATGGCGCTTTAAATACAAGGCCATGTATCACTGAAACACTATAGCTACATTTAAAAAACGTAAACATCCATATTTTTACATTTACTTAACATTGGACTTAAGTAGACTAAAAATAATGCATAATTTTTTGTTGCCAAGAGATTTACAAATCAGTCATTTATTTCAAAGTCCTTACTTTAGTGCGATACGGTAGACAAACTGTGCTCGAATTATGGCAGATTAAAAAAGTTTTCTTTTGAAGTTATCAACAATTGCTAATTGTTTCTTACTCAATCATAACAAAACACCGGGATGTTTGGGATCCTAGAAGAGGGGGAGGGTCCTGATCCTAAAAACCACCCCCTGGCAGCAGCGCCTGCGTTCCTCCCACTCTAAAACATACTAAACTTTCTGATTGCTTCCAGAGATTCCACCCCCATCCACTTCATGGTAATTCCCGACCTCAGCCCAACTATCCTCATGTCGCCTTATTCCCTTGTCTCCTAGTAGCTGAAGAAGCTTCTAATGGACCATCCATCAACTACCCAACACGCCCTTCCGATACCCGTCATCGATGCCTTGTCTATCGAACGTCGATCGACGACGGCGCAACGTCCAGAAGACGTTGAAAAGACGTTACAGGAAAGGTTTTCTACAAAAGTAATTTTCTGCTGTGGTTTTCTTATGGTTTCGTATTGAATTTCGGTTGTTGGATATCGTGGGGAGAGGGGGAAATTATTGATTACGTCAAAGGTGAACAAATATTATGAGATGAAGTGGTTTTATTTTTAACATGACGAGGTTTGGGGCAATTCCAGTGATGTGATTAGTCAAATGAGGAAAGTAATGTTGCATTAGACAAATAATATGTGCCCCAGAAGGTGTAATACTTCAGTCTCCTTTCAAGTTAGTATATTATAGTAATACACCTTTAACAATTAACAATGATGTTCCTTGGAATTCGGTAAATCAGACAATCTTATCAAAAATAAAACATTTATACAGTGTAGCAAAGAAAATTTGACAAAGAAATTTAGTAAATAAGTTACTAGGCGTTTTACCAAATTCCACCTCAAACGATTTTATCCTGTCGGGGACACAATGTTATAGAATCCTTTCATAAAATGAAGGTGTATTTGTAATATAGAAACATACTAACAAAATGCATGAATACTTAAGTAGTTATATTAAAACGTATGACCGATTCCTCATCAGTATTTCAACATGTTGCAAAACGGTATAGTGGTTAGCGTGCTAGCTTCTAGACCGCGAGGTTGCGGGTTCGAGTCCCGTGTTAGGCATGGGTGTTTGTAAATGTATGTTGGCTTGTCTAATGACGAATGTTTCGGCGCATTATAGCCCTCGTGTTGCTGACGGCGCCAGATTGGTTGGTTGGTTGAACTCCCGGCAGGGAGTGGAAAGGAAGGACTTTGTGAACTAGCACCTGACTCCGCGTACATATGTGAGAGAACCACCTCTCTGGAACAGGTTGAAGTAAAAAAAAATAACTAATAAAAAAAAAGGGGGGGGGGGATATCAAATCATTTCGGTGCAGAAGGAATTTTGTGAAGTTGACATTTCAATGCTTTCTCCGAATGAGGACGTGGACACACACGTCGAGCAGGATCACTGTACGGGGCCAGATAATTTGAAAACAACCAAACCAACATGTTGCCAGAAACAGAAAAATAAAAACAAAACCAAACGATACGATTAAATGTTATGCACAATCGATACGATTAAATATTATGCACAATCGATACACAAAGAGTTTGAGTACATTTGTTGCAAACACTATATGCCTTTTAGTGAATAACTATACAAAAAAGCTTAACTGTATTTAAAAAAAAAAATTATAATAATAGTACTGAAAATATTTTATTAAACTTTAATAATCTATTTTAATTAAATCAAAACGATTTTTATGAATTATTGCATTTTTTCATTTCAGATTAATTATCTTAGTAATTATATTTATCATTTTCAACAGAATATTAAAACTGATATTTTATATAATTAATATAAATATTAATTACCATATAAATAATGAAATTAGTTTTCATAAAAACAAAGAAACTATCTGAATAATCCAAGACTTTTTTTTTTTTTTTATGATTATTATGCATCTTTAGCTTTTATTTGTTTTGATGATTGCAATTGAAAATACCAGACTTTTAAATAACAGTTTTTATTTAATTGGCAACGGTCTCATAAGATTTTAAAGGAGCAAATCATTTTCTTTAGAATGGTAAAAAACTTTATTGCTGAAAAGATAAGACTATATAAGGGGTTATTAGAGTAACTTTGGTTTTTATATAAACAGAGGCTTTGGTAGAAAAACACTTAAAGTAGATTGCATTTTAGTTTTTATCAATTAATATATTTTAAAAGCAGAAAAATCTTTTTAAAAAACAGCATTCAATGCAGTACAAGACCACAAATAAGTATTTTTAAGTTGATAAATCATTTAAAACTTGGAAACAAACATTTCCATTAAGAGTTGTTTATCTAGACATTTTTATTCATAGCACAACTTTCAATTATACTTAATACTGGTCACAGAATTTCCATTCTAAACGCTTTGGTGAAATTTACCGTTTTCATATCGCCAAACTAGAAAAAAAAAAAAATTTAAATGCCCAGTTTGGAGATATTTTTGGCTATAGTTTTTGCATAGGTCAAAAAAGACCGCGTCAAAATGGCAAACTTGGGGATATGTTTTTCTATAACTACTACACTACCCTTTCGGATAAGTGAAACAGAAGAAAAACAGTCGTTGAAGTGGACTTTGTGTTAAAGACATTAGTTTTTCATCTTTTTATTCTTTTATCACGTTTGTTACGAAATTTCGTTGGTGAGGATATTTAGAGCTCCTTAAAAGTCATTACCTCAGCGATTTTGATTAAAATCGTGAGAACCGGGGTGTTTTTTTGGCAATTAATGAAAAACCGCATGCGCAATTTTAACGAAAACCTTAATGACAGAACCTACGGCCAACACTAACCCCTATGCCAAAATTGAACATCGTAGTCAATCTCTTCGGAAGTTATGCTGACCACGGACACACACACAGACATTTTTTCTATATCACTTTTTTGAACTCAGTACTTTCCAAAACGTGTAAAAATGCCAAAAATTTAGGGGGGAAAATTGATCATATGTAATAAGATCATATGATCTTAGTAATAACTTTCATTACTAAGCAATAGTTTTTTATTAACCTATATTACATATAGAGTAAATGAAAATGAAAATATCTACAGCCAATTAAAACCTTAATTAAGATTATCTACTGCGGAGATTTTCCCTACTACACTATTCTTTTAAAAAGGAGATAAAAATCCTTACGTACTCCAATTTTAATAACTTAAAATATTGGATGGCCATTATCAAACTACAGTTATTTCGGATTCTGTTGAGCCTGTTTTATGAACAAGTCTTGATAAAAATTTATAAACATAATTTTGAAACATTTAAAAAGGTCTCAAAAATTGATAAAGAAAAAAGTAGAAATTAGTTCAATGAATTCTATAGAAGGTTTCTTGAATTATCAAGAAAGTTGGTATTTTGGACCAAAAAGAACGCAAGACAAAAATATTTCAATGTATTATCCTTGAAGCATTATTTTTCAAAAATTTTAACTATTTTTTTTTTTTATAAATTAATTATTTTAAATTAAAATAAAGTGTGTATTCAAAGATATCGATTCAGTAGTACTTATATAAATTGTATAAAAACGTGTTTATTAATACCGGCAGCTAGAATCAACAATAAGATATAAAAATAAACAAAATATAATAGAGGACCGTTTACTTTTATAAGCCAACACCTTAGTTTACCCAAAATTATAATCGAAGGTTTTAAAACTAAACAAAAATTACGATATAATTTTGAACAACAAAAAATGCTCATTGCTCATATACACAGTAAAATAACCTAAACAAATCACGAGAAAATGTTGCACAAATAGCAAAGACCCATCGCTCTCTTACAATTTTAGTTTTAAAATTAAGCCATAAAATAAGTTTATACAAATATTTTTCATAGTAAGGGATTATTTTAATATTAGGTACATAACTAATCTGGATTAATAATAAAAATTGACGAATGAAGATTGAATAAAAACACAATAACAAATAATTTTTCCATGGAATATAAGTTACGCATTAAAATAAAATACCTTCTTCAAAAACTAAATCTTGCTAAATAGCAAAACTTTATGTTGCAGTTAAAATGAGACTTCGATGATTGACCAGAAAATCCTTACGCAATGTCCCAAGACAAAGCCTGACATCTGTTATTGACAGTTGGGACATGCCACAAAAGATGACAATCACAATTGCTCTGTTCCCACTACACATTGTTGGCTTTGACGCTGTGTCATTCTGGCTTGCTAATCTGCCTTATGGGTTGCATTAGTGTTCCCAATCTGATTAAAAATCATTTTTGATCAGAGTGGAATTAATGGACAAATTTAGTCTAAGGTTTGGGTCAGAAAATTTGTTGGCGTGAATTTATTTATTATTACCAACTCGAAGATTATGTTTAGTTGAGCTCGAGGGAAAGTCTTTGATTGGTATAGAATAAAAATGCTGTCGTTGTATTCTTAAAAAATAATCAACCTTAATATGATTCTAGACAATCCTTTTCATCGCATGCAAGTAAACCCCATTTCAACATGAAAAGTGAAGGGAAAAAAATTAATAACTTTAAAACTTAATTAAATTAATAACTTTAAAACTTAATTAAATTAATAACTTTAAAACTTAATTAAATTAATAACTTTAAAACTTAATTAAATTAATAGCTTTAAAACTTAATTAAATTAATAACTTTAAATTTAATTAAATTAATAACGTTAAAACTTAATTAAATTAATAACTTTAAATTTAATTAAATTAATAACGTTAAAACTTAATTAAATTAATAACTTTAAAACTTAATTAAATTAATAACTTTAAACAAACTAATTGAAAACATTTCAGTAAAGTAACGGAACAAGAAAACTTGGTAGTTTTTCTGAAATAAGACAAAACCTTCAAGCTTATGAAATTATATTTCCATGTATGTATAAAATATTCAGCATCTTCCTTAGAAACACAGCAGCACTGATCAATATCACTAGACATTGACCGATTCCGAAGGGGAACGTTTTAAACCGGTCATTGTTACAGATATTGGATTGCATTGGCTTTTTGTATACATTTTCACGCAATAAATAGATGAAACAGTATCATAAAATTTAACTTTAAATATAATTTTTAAAAAATTTATCTTTCGTAAATATCTATTAAGTATATTAATTATATTACATAAAAACTCTTTGTTTCAGAATGAAATATTTTTAATTATATTTTCTGCTTAATTAATAAGAAATTACTTAGAAATGCGTTATCCCCTTCAGTTTCCTCATTGCTTAATTTCTTCGTTTGAAGTGCTTTTACGGTGAAAAAATTTATCCTGATACATTTGTAACATTTATCTTATTTGTAATTATAGAAGTTATTACAATTAGTTTTCAATTAATAAACAACATTATTCGTTAGTGATTGGATCCATTTGCAGCCATCTCTCTGATTAACATTAATACAATTCTGAATTCAAGCAATTATTTCATACTCATTATAATAAAATATTTTAACAATTAGTGTTTCGTATCAACAAAATCAAATTTCCCTTTCTTTTGATTTGCGATTGAGGTTGGAGGGAATTTAATTAGGAGTTCAACAATAAAAAAATAGCTTTTCCTTTATTATTCATTTATTCTAATGAAGAAAGTTTCTTTTTCCATAAAAAAAAAAGTCAAAGTGGTAGAAAAATTAATAAAAAAAAAAACATTATTTCTCCGAGTTTTGTTTCTTTCGTTTTTAACTTCTTTCTTGCACATAGATTGGTATATTTTAGTGCTTGAAAAAAGAAATCCAGTGGAATGAAAAACTCATGACGGATAAAAATTTATACAACAAAAATTTAACTTAATACCTCTTTTCGAGTAGAATTCGAAGAATAAAATTTCAAACTCGGAAGTTAATAGATTGTGGTTAACAGCATATTCGCATAAATAGGATACAAATTACTCTAACTGTACAAGTATTAACTAGGAAATGAAAAAACATTTACTGTGGCAATGGACAACTCCCGCATTTTTTAAAAACGAGTGAAATTGGTACATATTTATGAAGAATTTCTTTTTGATTCCAAATATTAAAACAAAACTTCTTTATAAAAAATTAGTTATTTAAATATTAAGAAAAGACAATGTCCCAAAACCGAGCCAAAACCAGTCCGATCAAAATGTCAACAAAATTCGTGACATAAGAGATCCCTTCGTTTCTATGGTTATCGTGAGGTTTTTGCCAAATAATTATCGTTAAAAAAGTTGGCGTTAATAGATCATTGCCACATTCCGTACAAGTTGGCGTGATTTGCGAGAAACTTGCAAATCTGGTTTCCGCTGCTGCATTTCAATCCAAGATGTTTGAGATCTCTATACGTCACGTTCAACGGCAACGAAATGAGTCGTTTACTCGCCAACCTCTTACAAGGTAATTTTGATCGCAAATTACAAAAAAGAAAATGCGCATTGAGCAGAAATTTTTATGTTTATGGCCTTTTTGAAACATTTAAAATTGAATAAAAAAATAATTTTAAAAAATGCGGGAATTGTCCATTGTGATTTAAACCAGAAAGTGATGTTCAATAACAGGTAACACTAATTACTTAAGTACTTAAAAGTTAACTACCAAAAATTTTCATTAAAATAAATGAATGAATGCTTCTTGGATGATGCTAGTCAACGATAAATTGCAGACAAGAAACTTATTGTTAAAAAAAAAATAGATCGTTAAACTTGACACAACATTCAATTAAACAATATTACAGATTCCTGATCTTGAAATTAAATAGTGTAATTTACCTTTCGCATGTTAATATTTTTTAATACTTTCCAATTTAATGAAATTGGCGATATTGTTGGTGGTAATTATTTTTCTGCCAATTAAATTAATAAATTATTATTTCCAAAAATTATTATTTATTAAATATTACCTAATTGCTTGGCCACATTTTCGGCAACAAAATATTTTGCTGAGAAATTTGGCCCCGAACATTTAGTATGCAGAACATTATCTTTATAAGATTATCCATAAATTACTACAGAATATAAAAACTAGAGGTGTGGAACGTCGCACAACTTTAAATTATAATATAATACTAGTCAAGTCGCTACAATTAAATTTGATATAGATCGGGGAAATTTACGTTTTCGAAGTCATAATTTCATTAATTTAAAAAAATATTTCTAGTTTAGTAATATTTTGGGTGATAATTACTAAATTTTTTTCCTTTCGTGTAAGTGAAACAGAGGAGGAACAAGCAACAGTCGTTGATGAACAATGCTCAATACTGACCACAGGAAGGCACATAAACATTTTTCTAGACCACTTTTTTTCATTCAAAACGTTCCAAAACGTGTATAATCCAGAAAAAAATACATAAAAGATTTTTTTTAGCTAATGCAATGCAATACTTCCATGTACACAGTACAGGACACACAGTACATTGTACAGGATAATTGAAAGTAATATTTTTTTAATAAAAAAATAAATTTTAGGGGATAATGCGAGTGCATCTTTTCATTTCATTCGACTCACATGAATTTCATTGATGTTATGTAGAGACGGGTGCGTATCGAGATTTTTATTGTTGAAAGATATTTGTTTTTCAACCTACGTTCTTAGCGCATTTGTAAGAACATTCTAGTCGTGGGGATGCTAAGAAGATTTGAAAAAACATTACTAGAAAGATTTTTAGCAATCCTTCGAGCTATATATATATTTTTTTTTTCCTTGAAATTTCTGAAACCCTATATTTTTTAATGGTAGAAACTACCTTCACGATTTTGATGAAATCTTTGTTATCCCATCCCAAGGTATTACTGACTTTGTAAAAAAGTAAAACAGCATAAAATACACCTTTCTAATAGCTATTTATAGCGCGCGCACATAAACTCTCAAGACCTTTTCAAAGATGGAATTCACAAAAAGCACCATTGATTTTTTTTGTACCACAATCCAATACTTTTATTATCTTAATTTACATATCGAGAAATGTCGAGAATAATATATTTATTGTATACTAATAATGTGTATTAAATATATTATCAAATGAAATACCAACCTTATTCAAATATGCAAATTTCCTTTTGTACAGAAGCTTTAATTGAATCCATTTTAAGCCATTTTCAATTCACAAAGAAATGAATTGAAATCATATCAATGAACATTCTCTTTCAAACCTATTACCTTTATGCGCATCAACAAAATAGTTTACCAATCATTTGTTGGCTACAACACAAACAACTAGGGGTGTGGAACATCTCACAACTTTCAATTAAACTATAATTCTGTCGTGGATTTGTTATTTATTGTTTTTATAATTTCACCATTCAATTAGCAAAAGTGGCCAGTTTGGTGATATTTTTTGCAATAATTCTTGTTTGAGTCTTAAAAAAAAAAAAAAAAAAAAAAAAAAACTACGCCCGAATGATGATTTTGGTGAAATACTTTTCGATAATTCTTAAATAATCCTTTCTTATAACTGAAACTGGGGAGAGAAATAAAAACAATCGTTGATGAGATATGCTCAAGGAAAGGGAACTCTGTTTTAAAGGCGTTTTTCAACTTTTAACTCCATTAAAACATTGTTTAGGGAATTTCGAAGGTGGGGGTGTATAGAACACCTCACGAGTCCTTGCCACAGCGATTTTGTACAAAATCGTTAGAACAATTTTTTAGCAATTACTGAAACACATGATTTTTTCAATGGCAGCTACCTTATGCGCATGCTCCATTTCGACGAAAACCTTTATGGTAGGTCCCTGTGCCATCACCAACCCGCACACCAAATTTGAACATCGTAGGTCAATTTGTTCGGGAGCTATGCTGACCACAGACACACACACAGCCAGACATTTTTCTAGATCACTTTTTTGAAATCAGAATGTTCCAAAACGTGTAGAAATGCAAAAAAAAAAAATCGGAAACATTTTTTTTTTTTTTTTTTTTTTTTTTTTTGAATGAATACTATACTTTCATTATTACCCTATGTATACAAATGGAGAATTGAAAGTAAAAATTATCATTAATATTAAAAATTCCCCTTCAGAAGAGAATATGAACCTATTAATAAAATACAAGAATATTGTCTTTTCCCATAATTGCACTTACATATTGCTGTTTCTCCTGATGTCTTTGATAACCTATTTTCCCATTAAGACCTAGAAAACAAACTAATGGCCTGGGTGCTGTTAGTCGTATGACTGCTCCCCCAGCAATCTTGTTTATGACCAAGACAAAACCATCTGGCATAGCTTTTGTGTGTTGGACCATAACCATTGAGGATGGTTCGGCTTTTATTACTTTTTCCGCACTATTTCCTTTTATTGGGCATCGTATATGGGAAGAGAAATGTAATATTATTTTTATTGTGTGGTAAGTAATAATCAAGTCTGGGGGAATTCTAAAAATACGTGATTTTAATGTGCTTGTTAAACTTTTTTCTTTGTCTGGCATTGGTGAATTTTTGAACAGTTGTTTGAAATGGAGGGGAAAATAACAGATTTATTTTTAAAAACCTCTCGGAATTATTAGCGTTTTGTTACATGTGCCTACCTTGGTAATATTTACTTGAACGTATTATTGCAAATAGCAATGCTTTAACTATATTTAAGTCAGTTCAAATAAATGTTATAATTTTAAGAATATAATGCAAAACATTGCTGCAATGCATTTGTTCTAATTTGACCATTAGATCATCATTTTTATTTATTTTTGGAGGTTAACTTTAATTTGTTTAAATTGAGTAGCTTAGCATATCAAAATTTCACAAAATTAGCAATTTTGTGACTAAACGTGATAGTGATTTCCTTTTCATAAATTAGTTAGAACTTTGAAAATTTGTATAATCAATAAACATCACACATTATAAAAACATTATATTAGTGTACATACTTCATAATCCTTTTTGGAATCTTGATATATTTACAAAACATTAAAGATATGTAAGAAAACATTTCAGTCTACTGATGTATGCAATTAAATTTTCATTAAAATAGATTTAGTCGATGAAATGTTAAAAGTAGTCATTCAGACAAACATTTTTTTATTTATTTTATAATGCAAAAAACTAGCATTTTTTCTTATTCATCGACATTTCTTTATTATTTAAATATATAGATTTAATAGTGTTACGCAATTTTAAGGTATATAATTGTAAATAGTGAAGATATTTCTTTTTAACATTCTATTTTATTAAATTTATTTGTCAACAATGGTAATACAGGCTTGAAAAATTAACAACACGCTAAGTAATCAAGAAATTTTCCGATTATACGGCGCGTTCTGATCGCCAGATCATTTGCTCTAGATTTTTGGAAAAGTTCGAATGCTAGGATATAAAGATCCCCAGTAAATGAAATTTTGGAGTTTGTTCGATTTTGAGAGCGCTTTTCAAAGACGCTCAGTGCTTGTTTACTTTTGTGGTGCTTGAATTACCGCTGTACCTGTAGTTGAAAACACTGTAGTTTTAGTAAAAACTTAATCACGAATTAACTGTTGTTTAAAGAAGTTTTGTGGGTCTTTTAACGAAGAATAAATAATTAGTTTTATTTGGTATAACTGTATCGTCATTTACTCGCAGAAAATTCTTAACAACAGTATAATTTATATGTTCTATTAATTATAAATAAAAAGTTAGGAAACAAGAGTTGTCACTGGCTTTTCGAAAACTATTACCCACTGCGGCGATAAATGTTTCCCGGTACTCTTCAAGTGGATAGCCTTTCCACAAATCGGAAATGACACCGGAAATGGGAATGCCGTATCTCCAATCTATAACGTACAACGTCTAAGATCTTTTCCTCATATATTACATTGAAGACATTTTTATCTGTTGCTTAAGTAACAACTGTTGACAATTTCTAAATTTCTCTTTACTATAGTTCTAAATAGTAGCATAGCATGACATGAGAAAATTCATTAATAGATAATGTGCACATTCATATTGTTACCAAAATCGTCTGTATAAAATTGTTGATAGCGACGAATTGATTTTAAAGTTCTATTTTATCTCATATTATTCTGTATATAATTATAAATAATGACGTATTTCTTTTAATGCTCTATTTTACTTTATTTTATTAGTTAACAGGTTAGAAAAATGTGGCAACATCTAAATCCATCGGGAAATTTCGAGGCATTTCCATCACGCTATTGGTTAACTGGATCTTGCTAGAAATTTCTGCCGCGAATATTAAAGGAATCGAAAAACTAGAATTGAGTGCTGTTCGGAAAGCATGCGAAATTTTGTTTGCTTTCGCGGTGCCTGAATTATCGCTGTGTTCTAAGTTGTATGTACCCTAGCTTGTATTGTAACTTCATAGCAATTGTTCTGTTGTTTTAGAAGTTTAATGAGTCTTTGAAGAAAGAATAAATTATAGTTTATATTTAATAGAAGCTGCATCATCATCTCTTCTGAGAAAATTTCGTTACAATATTATACGAGAAATAAAAGAATAAGAGAATTTTCAAGTGATAGATAAAAGGGAGTATACCAAAGAAAGCATTATAAATGGCTGAGTAATGTAATATAGTAAATTGGAATTAGTTTGGGACACTTTTTCAAGTTTGACAAGTCAACATATATTAAGCTAGGTTAGTGATACAGGATAGTTAAATAAAGTTTACCTTCTTCTTTCAAAACATGATTTATTCAACGACCAATGATACCCTCATCAAAATCCTTCATCTTTATCCCAAACTTATTCCGCGAATCGGAATAACTTTGGAATGGTACTGTTTTGTTTACCCAGTAAAACGCTAACGCGGTTGGATACTGGCAGTGGTGGATAAGAGTAAGCACCGTTTTGCTAACATTTGCAAAATGTAGGCCCATTTCTGGCTTGCAGCATTCTGCTTATTTGCGGCCATACGTCAACGAACCAGCAGTGAGTTGCCACAATAACTCATTAATATGCTCGCCCGGCAGGTTGATTTTTGAACGATTCCATCCCTAGAATAAAAAAATTTCGTCGGTATTTTTTTTTTTTTATCTCAATGATCCATCCCGGGTAAAGCTCACCCTCATATCTCACAGAACATAGCCGCCACCCATAAAAGGTTCTGAGGGAAACTTGAAGATGGTGGGGGAGGCGTTGATGTAGTGGATCATAATGATACTCTGGTCCTATCTTACCCAGAGATCCTTTCGCGTTAAATTTGGAAAGGCCACATCCAACCCAAGAGACATCGAGGCGGGAGTTCCACAAGGCAGCATACTTGGCCCCATTCTGTACCTCTTCTTCACATCAGACTTCCCCACCTTCAAGGAAGACCCAAACTGTCTCACAGCATTCTATGCTGACGACACTGCCACTATTACAAAATCGTTTAGTGTCCAGAATGCTGTGGACAAACTCAATGACAAAATTCCTGATATTGAAAATTGGTGTGAAAAGTGGAAGGTCCAGATCAACGCTGGGAAATCCCAAATCCTCCCAGTTAGGGCCAAACACCTCAATAAGACTCTGGAAAGTTCTGTAGCCCTCTTCAATCAAACCATCCCCATCGTCAAGAAGGCTAAGTACCGGGGCATCACTCTTAATCAAAAATTGACCTGGTCTGACAATACCAAGGAAGCCATACGTAAAGCAAGATCTGTAAAGGCCAGGCTCTGGCCTCTCCTTGGCAGACACTCAACACTTCCTCTTCACCTCAAAAAGAGACTATACGAGAGCACAGTGCACCCAGTACTCACATATGCCCCCCCTGCATGGATCACAGCCTCCGGCACAGATATTAAGAGGTTGCAGACTTTCCAGAATAAGACCCTGAGACATATGGTAAATGCCTCAACCTATGTCAGGAACTCCCGCATCCACAGTGACCTGAGAATCGACCTCATCGAACAACATCTCTACAAGTTAAACATCACCTTCTTCAGAGAAGCGAATCGACCCAACTCCATCATTAGAGACTCTCTACTCTACGAGATCATCCCAGGTGATGAAAGATTCCGCCCCTTTGCTGCCTTCATGATGTCAGATGCCCCCCTTACCAAAGCCTACAACAAGATTCAACTGTAAATAATTATATTCTGTATATTTTTTCTTACCTGTTTTATCACCGTGTCCAACTGTTTCACTCTCATATTCTCATCCCTGTAATAACCAAGTGCTTCATGTCTTCATTTGACAAATGTTTGTCATCTACGTACTCAGCTGTAACCAAATGATTGTATTAATTTTCAACTGTATATTCCTTCTACTTGAAACTTCATCATGTAATAACTGTTATTCATATATATCCCCCTTATGTAAATTCATCGTGCTTTTCATTTCAATTGACTGTAATCTCATCATATGTTCAAATATCTATCTGACCTGTATTCAAGACATTGCCACTGGCCCCGTTTGTTAGTTGTTAAGTTTGCTGTTATGTTTTTGTTCTCATCAAGACCCTGTTATTACGATTTTCATATTCATCTATTGCCTGTTAATTCAACCCAAGACCTGTTACTACAGTTTGCCACTGGCCTCATTTGTTAGTTGTTAAGTTTTTATTACGTTTGATTTTTGTTAAGTTTCCACTGCTCTTGTACCATGTCAATACAAGATTTATGTAACCTTCAATATTGTAACCTCTTATGATGAATGGGTATAGCGCCTTCGGGCCAACACCCAGGAAAATAAATTATTTAAGCTTTAAGCTGATGTAGTGGGCTGTTCTTCCAAATCTCTAAAAGTTTCGCTCTTTTCTGAGTCTGTAAGCTAAAACTGGGCAAGGGCATCATCGACGCTACTGCGTGTATACTTGGTGCTATCCTTTCTCCATTTTTTCTGGTGCAGTAGGCCTACTTGAGTGGCCCAATGTTACCCCACTACGTACTGAGAATTTACAAAGTTGAGATTATTAAAATAAGTAAAATAATTCAAGGTTTTTCAAAGACAAATGAAAGTTTTAATATGAATGAAAAACACCTCTACAACAGTAAACATCAAGATGCACTGCTGTTGGGCTCCAATACAACTACAGATTCAAATGTTTGCCGTGATGTAGCATCACATACAGAGTATGCAGTAGCAGTAATGGCTGGACAATTCATAAAGCAAGCATGTTGTTGGCGTAAAATTCGAAAGTCGAAAATTACGCGAAAGTTACACCATCAGTCCCAAAGTTACCTTAGTCTACGTTATACACTGAAACAACTATAACTAATGTCAGTGGACTTCGTTTATAGGACCAATTAATTGAAAAGTATGAGCTTCATTTGCACTAAGTAATTGGACAAGATTCTGAAAACCCCAGAAGATAGTAAATATATAACTTTGGCTGTTTTGGAAATCAGAACTTTAAAATCCGAGCTTTACAACCATGTACATATTCCTTTATAATTTTGGTTTTTGAAATTGAAATTAAAATAAAACTAGGAGTGTGGAACATCGCACAACTTTCAATTACACTATAATATTGGTCACTGTATTGAAGTTTGATGTGGTGTGTTATTTACTATTTTCATATTTTCACTTATTTAAATAAAAATTGTCAGGCAATATATATTGCAATAATTTTTTTACATGGTCAAAAAACAACAACGCCAAAATGGTGAAATTAGCGATGTTATTCGATAGACATTACATTGCCCTTTCTTGTGCTTGAAACTGATAAAAATCAATAGTTGATGGGTGATGCTCAAGGGCAGAGAACTTTGTTATAAAGGCACTTGTTTGCGCCTGATTGGTCGAGAACAATTTATCCTCGTGGTGTCTCCCCCTAGTGGAGAATACGCGAGAAGAGAGGCAGAACTGAATTGAATTTGAATGTCTCAAAATTGGAGCCGAGTGCTCAACTATAAATAATTAACTTTGAAGAATTATAAATGTTTATACGTGTAAGTAAATCTGTATTATGTGTGTGCCTTGTATGTCTTTAATAAATAATAGTAAAATTTCTACAGTCCACTACTTTAAATTAACTTAACTGAGCTCTGGACAGCACTCGTTTTTCAACTTTTACGCTTTTATTACATTTCCACTGGAATTTTGTAGGTGGGAAAGTTTAAAATACTTTAAGAGGTATTATCACAGAGATTTTGATCAAAATCATTAGAGTCATTTTTTTAGCAAATGCTGAAAAACGACTTTTTCATGATTTGTCATGATTTCAACCTTATGCGCATGCGCGATTTGGATGAAAACCTTAAAGGTAAGTTCCATATCCACCACCATCCCGCACACCAAATTTGTCAACTTTTTCGGGAATTATGTTGACCATATACACACAGACATATAAACACACGGACAGACATTTTTACTAGTTTATTCACTCATTATTCACTTCTTTTAAATCAGGGTGTTCCAAAACATGGAGACATGCAAAAAAAATTGCCTAATGCTATACTTTTATTTCCCTATGTAAACATATGGATAATTGGAAGTAATAAAACATTCTATCCATTGTTAAAGTTCGGGCTTAGAAAATTTTATCTTGAAGTAAACTATTCAGAAGAATGTTGGTATAACCAAAAGTTAAGACTAGATAAATAGATCAATTTCACTCAAATCAGCAAAGAAAAAAAACTATTGTGTAGGAGAGCAACCCACTCCATCTCAGAGATCATAGTAAATGACATTAATTCCCAGTGGTACTATTATTCAATTAGTCTTTCTGCTGTCAGGAATGTATTCCTGAGAAAGAAGACACGTGATACATTGAAAGTAAATTAATCCATTGTTCATTAACTGGGATGATTAGTTCGCATACTTTCACTACAAATCAACAAACTCCATAACTGTTGAAAGTTAAGCAAATAGTATGATAACAATCCATTATTAGAAAAGAACTTTTTCACACCAGACAATTTTCAATGTCTTATATTCATTCGGGATAATTCCTCCATCTGAAATAGAGATCTGAAATAAATATCCTAAGTACGTTTCCTTAATATTTTGTTTGAAGTTGAAGTCATTTACCTAATGTATTTAGTAATTGATCCTAGTGGGTAAACATGTTTATGTCATTGTAATGGTAATGAACATGTTTATCCACTAAGCCCTTAGATTACATGCTGCAATAATACAATTTGTATTTGGTGAAGGATTAGAACAAAGAATGAGATAGTAATAAATATAACGTTATCGTTTATTCATAGATTTTTTTTACGTATTGCGGTTCAATGAATATTCATGAAACGTGAAATAACGTAACATAAACGAAAAATGCAATACGTTACAAACAACTAAAAAATAAGAGTTGATATTTTATAGTAATAAAAGTGGTATGCTTTTATCACATTTTAATTGAGAATAAAAATTATCACATCCTATTCCAATAAATGTTCACAATTGTAAATTTGATTCAATTTTTTTTTATTTGATTGAAATATAAAAATGATAAATTACGCAAATCTGCATCAGCAATATAGTGTATTTGAAAGTTGTGCGATGTTCCACAACTCTAGCTTCTATAGATCTCGTGGTTGTATAGGGCGCACCATTTATTGTTTTCATTGACCTCCTCCAAATATTCTTAATATTTTTCTTTCAAAAATCATCAGTTTATTTTATAATCCAAAGTAGCACTTACTTGCCCTGACTAGCCGGCTTTCGATTTCAGTGCTGATGTCATTTTTAGTGGTTATTATAGACATGTCTCTTAAGGTGTTTTATATTTCAAACAAGTGGTCCGGTATACGGTCACTGCATCAGCGACTTACTTTTTTTAAATTCATCAGAGTTAGATAGTTTCTGAGCGAAAAAGTCTTCTTCAGTTTTTCTCAAAGTGCTTAAAAATTGTGATTCTCTCTTTTCTATAGGGTGGCCATATACTGTATGCATTCTCAATTTAACATATTTTTAGACTATTTTCGATTTGTTTAACTTCAATTTTCAAACCAATACCCCAATATGCAATTATATATAAACTATTCATCAAAAGAGAAAGTCTTAGTCGTTGTATTAATACATAAAATAATTATCAATTTGAGTTTTATACATTTACTTTCAGAACTGTAGCCCTATTAGAAGTCGTTTTGTAAAACAAATTGTCAATTAATTAAGAAAATTAATTAAAAAATAACTAATTAAAATTTTAACATTCTATTTTTCAAAAGTTCAATTAGAAGGCTAAAATTACGTACGTTGAAAATTTCAGAGCTGTATCTCTATTTGAAGTCTCTTTGTAAGAAATAAATTAATTAAAAAAATTAATTAAAAAAGAAATAATTAAAATTTTAACATTCTGTTTGACATACATAAAATTAAAAAGCCAAAACTTCTTATGTTGAAAATTTCATAGCTCTACTCCAGTTTTAAGTAGGTTTCTATAGATCCACAGAGCCACGGACAGACAGACACACAGCTTGTTTTATTATTATAGATAAAGTTTTGAATAAAGAGGGAGAATGGAATTGTCACAAAAAACATGGTTTTGAAATTATATGTAAGAATGTATTATTTCTAAAAGTGTACTTTCATTAACTATTAAAACTTACTTATTTATATTACAAAAAATACTATTAAATTATAATATCTTCAAAAAATCACGAGGTCAAAAATGACATTTTTAGCAGTTTCCGATATTTTCTCCAAGTCTTGAAAACCTCTACACTTATCTGAAGTGGGCATATAAGCAATCCAAATTTGTTCTAATTTTTATGACTCTCAAGTGTAAGATAATGTTCTTCCATACTCACACTCAAAAGCTCCCATCTTAAATATTTAAACATTGAAAAATTGCTACATCAACCGAAAACTTCTCCCTAGAAGCCCGTTATCAAATTATTTCAAACTTTGAAAAAAAAGCGAAGGGGGGTGATGGAGGGGCTTCATTGGTTGCTAAAGCGAAAATGTAGGAGATCCAGAAAAGAAGTTTTATTCCAAACATCGTTAATCCACTCAGAAAATGCACTGAAAACACTTATTTTGAATTTGACTACTTAAGTGTATGTTTATTTAATGGATACATTGTTAGACGTAAATGTTGTATTTTTAATGTTTCGAACTTCCAATGGTAAATATGGAGAGATTATAAAGTTATTTTGAGACTAGATGTCACAAAATGGAAGTTTCTACTCACGTTCACATATTGTTCAGGATATCCATAAATGAAAAGTTTTACGATATTTAATGATGGAATTTTTGCACCTGAAAACGCATAACAAACACCATACCAATTTAAGGGGACTTGGTACCCTTCAAACTTTTTTTTTTTTAAATCTTTAAAATTATAATTTTTACATATTTGGAAGTATTACTAAGTAAAAACTAAATTTTATTTTTAAAAAAATTCACATAGTGAAATATTCAAAAAAATTTAAAATTTCAGAAAGTCGTCGAATTTCAAACTCTATCTTCTTTTCCATTTTTCAATATTTTTTCCTGATTTTTCAAAAAAAAAAAAAATAATTTCCTAGTAATATACTCTAACTTTTTAGGCATCGAATTTAGAATACGTAAAATAGTTTTCGAGAAAAACGATAATTAATGTACCTGTAAGTAAAAAAGGCGTTAGAAACGGGTATTTTTCAACATTTAAATTTAAATATATATATATTATTCAAAAGCCATGCCTATTTATCTATTGTCTTAATATCTATTGTCAAATAGATATTAAGAATGACACAAAAAAATGCAAGTAATTTCATTCATATTTGCTGAAGTGTTAGCATTTTGAGTAAGGTGATAATTCTAAAAATTACGGACTGATAAAAATGCGTTCGAAACATCAAAGGAGCTATTGAAACAATGTTAAATTCTAAATAAAAATATAGTTTTTCAGCAATAGCAGTTATCAGATCAGCTCAAAAACTTGTCAGAGTAAGAAGAAGGTTTCAAAGATTATAAACACGTAAAAAATAGAAAATTGAAATTTTTATTATTTTTTGTGAAAGTAAGGGGTACCGAATCCCCTTAACGCTTTTTTAAAATAAAAATTTAGCCAAATTGGCGAGCTTGACGCAAACCTGGTGACAAAAACTTTTACCAAATATCCAATTTCTAATCTTGTGACCAAGAAATGAACTCACCAAAGAGTTACTATAAAAACAATATTCATGTCGAATTTCAAAGCACTTAAAGTTGAATTTTAAGTAAAAAGTATTTAACTTTTTAACAACTTATAATGATGCTGTGGAATTCCTTGTTTAGCCTTAACAATTTTGAATTGGAAATCTGGTACTTCTGATCATCATTTTCAATTGAATTTACTATCGAAACTCGTCTGAATCACATACTTGGTAAAAAAATAAATATTAGAAAGACTCTTTTCGCTTGTAATACAATGTATTTGGGAAAAAAAGATATTTTAAAATAAACTAAGAACAAAATATCTTATTTTATAACATAGTGCAAAAACTTACAACTGTGCTGTTCATAATGGAATATTTTCTTAACTATACAATTACAAATACGAACAACAATAAACTTTATCTCCATAACTATATAATATTCCCTGAGGAAGATTATTAACATTCCATTGAGAAACTTTACATAATTAGCATTGCATTCTTAATCAAACGAAGACAACATTTTGTAATTTAACATTTTGTCCCCTGCCAGAAATAGTACTTTTAAACCATTAGTTGAGGGAAATAAGAACAGGAACTTTGTATGACTGTTGCATTGCTAATCAAGTGAAGTCATAAAACTGTGTCATTGAGCATTGTACGTGTTATTTAAATTCTAAAACATGCACTAGGATAAGATTTCGGAAATGATATTACAGAATAGTAATCCACCTTAATATAATTTTATAACAACGTTTATTTGAAAATTATTCAGAATGAAAAATCGTCACCAAGCAATAAATGAAAAACTAAAAATTGATTAATAATCCACTCCATTTTAATGACCACCACAAATAAACAAAACCTATCCTCACTTTAAACCTATTCAAACAAGAAAGTTTTATAGACATTGTTCCAAAGAGGCTAAAACATCTATCAACTTAAGAAAGCGACTCCTTATCACAGCCAACCTTCAAATAGAATCGATAAAGAACACAGCTATCCAAGTTCCAAGGAAGACTTAAGGGACTGCAAATTCCCCTATAAAACGGTATCTCACACAACTCTATTTCAGAGGAGTCTTTTAGTTTGAGCTTTATTTGGGGAAAAGGAGGAAATCTTCTGAGGCAAGTGAACATGAACAATGTCCTTAGAAAAATTCGGACATTTCAACAGTTTTGTGAGTGGGTGTGTTCGTCTAAGGCTCACTCGAAAGCGAGAAATTTTTGACTTAAATGTGACTGAGTTGAGAGTATTAGAGATCTCTTGGAGCGTGAAACAACATTTAGAGTAAGATTTATAAGGCTGAGGTCTCGGATAAAATAGGCTGGGAAAGTTTCACTTGGAAAATAGTTTGTATTCTGACTTCTGATATATATAAAGTTTTCTAAATGTGTATTTAGTTTAGATAGATTGTTTTAGTTATAAAATGTTTTAATCTAGGCACTAGCAAAAAAAAAATTTAAGTAGTGTGAATATTACTTGAAAAATAATCCTCAAGTATAAAGTATTTGCAAGCAGTGGCGTTATTTCTTACAGCAACTATTTGGACTGGTATCGATTTACATAGAAAATATTGTCTTTTTGTATTTTGACGCTACGCCACTTAATGGTTATAAACACAAATCGCAAATATGTTGATATTGGGAAATGAAACATTAGAAAATGCATTCTGCTAATCAAAAATAACACTTCTGCCATTCAAATAAGGAAGCAAAAAAAGGTTTAAATTGAATACTGGATGTTAGGTTTGATTGTGGCATGACAGTTTATAATTTACATAAAACATAATTGCCTAAAGAAACATACAAATAGCACATTTAAACAATTATTAATTTTATCTGTTCTGTATCTTGAAGGAAAAAATAACGTTCCAATAAGTAATACGCCCACATTCATTTCAAACTGAAATTGTAATGATGGTTGTTAAAAAAAAAAAAAAAAAAAAAAAAAAAAAGATTACTATTCAGATATATCCTCCTTAAGTTTAATAAAGAATTTTTTTTCCACTTTATATCTGTACCTCAGAACTAAACGTGACTAAGTCCAAATTTGGCTATTTTTGTATTAAAAGTTTTTGTATTATTATTTTGTATTACGTCTTAAAAGCCCTTATCATACCCCAATACTGTAACTAACTGAAAAGAAATTCAAAGCATTTCGTTAGTATTTTAACAGCGTTACACAGAAATTTTCATGGGAGTAGTATTGGGTTTCTTTTCGCTCTCTTGTAAGGTATCCCACTGTTATTGATGCCTGTTTAATTCCGTGGAACAGATGTTTGGATTCTCAAAATTTGAGTTTTCCAAAAACAACTATTTTTAACCAGTGAAGCTAATTCATCACTCTTATTATTTTTCTTCATAAATCTATTCATACAAAGTTTTTTAATCAAAAAAGGACAAAGATAAAAGATACAAATCTATTATTTTTGCTAACAAAACCGTTTTTTAACTGAATCAAATACAAAGTCATTTAAAAAAAAAAACGAAGCTAAACTATCAAATATTCAGTATCGTACGGTCATAAAGTTTCAAAACATCAACTGAATTCTCGATTAAAGTTTCAGGCCTATTCAAAATGTATAATCTGAACACTTGAATTTCTCTTCGTCTATATTTTTAAAAACTCTTATGGTTCTTGCAAAAACCATAAAGATTATGAATACTCGTCACACATTATTGAAGTTCTTTAAAAGATGTAACATATTCAATACTACCTAAAATTTTGCCAATTTAATAACTACACAAAGAAAGGTAAGCTAAGCATGCCAAAATAATTTAACCTCCTTCGAGGCCAAACAAGCCTGTGTAATCTCGTTCACAGGAAAGGTTAATCAACAAATTTCGCTCGGTACTTGGTTATTACTTTTCACTTTCAATTACTCATATATATACATTAGGGTGGTTCGAAAAAAAATATTTTTTTATTTTTGAAACGCATGAAGTAAAAATGGTTGATACACATCTTGATAAGAAAAACTGTAAAAAAAAATTTGAAAAAAAATAATGTCTTCCGATCGCGCATTCACCTTAAAGTTTGGAAAAAATACAAAAAATAACTATTTTTCCTAAATTTTTTTAAATTTCTTAACGTTATATATTTGAAAGGAAATAGTTTGCAATGTGTAGTGAAAGGCTGGTAGAAACCCGGAAAAACACTATTTTATGCTTTTTTAAAACATATATTAATTATTAAAAATACTCAAAATTAACATTTTTTGTAAGAAATAATGATTTTTCTGTAAAATGTGTACTAATGTTATTTCATACATTTTTTTTTTTTTTTTTTTAAAGCAATTATTCATTAGGTTCACTTTTTTCTCGAGCTTTCTATCCCAGTAATGCGCTTTGAAAGAAACTTTTATAGAAAAGTCGGGCATTATGGATCTTTATAAAAAAAAAGTGTTGTCCTAACGTCTTTTGCGTCAGTGACACCCACTTTTTGTCTTGTCTGTCTACATAAGCTTTCCACAGCTTGTGAGTGAAGGGGAAAGGAGTTGAAGTTTGATTTCAATGGTCCCTAGTACTAGCACAGAAACGCTGGCCAATTTCGCCAGACATAGGCCAATTCCGATGTGGAACGTTGTGAATCGGTCTTTGGAAACAATACTAGCCAATCTCGCCCAATTATGGATAAAATATAGAAGAGGTTTTGATACGCCGCTGCACAGCTATAAACTTGGGATATTTTATTTATGAGAAACAAAACTATGTGGGGGCTTTGACTTGTTGGTTGGTTAAAAAATCGTGTATTTTGGAACTATGCTTGGCTAGACTAACCAACCTTCCAGTCTTCCCCTGTTTCCTCCAATCTAGCTGTGCTACCTCGGATGCGCCAATCTTTACTAACTAATGTTCGTTTGTTACTCCTAACAAAGGAGGAGTCCTATTACAAGTATTCCAATTAATTATGTCCACGATATTCCAATTAATTATGGCAATAAAGTTAAGTTTGGTTGCTTTGAAATGCCTTTCTCTAGGAAAGTTCTCGAAATTTCAGAATCCGACGCCTTAGTTCTCTTACAATTCGCTTTTCGTAACTAATCGCTGCAAAAATATCAAGAATATAACTGATCTGGGCTCAGTACTTTCATCTCAGTTACAGAAATAGAACATTCAACAAGTAAAAAATCAGTCGAGGGAAATTTTTCATAGTTCTTCAATTTTTGATCTATAAATCTTCAATTTTTGATCTCACTAAAAGATGTTGGTCCTGTTGTAGTACTACGTGTTTAAATAGGTGTCAGAATGGTAGTTCATTAGAGTATATGAGGCATATATCCCAATGTAGTGATCTCCTAACGTGCAATTTGATCTGTCAGATTATTTTCAGCCAGTATTAATGGCAGTCCCAATCACACCCCCGTGCGCTATGATCCAATGAATAAGCAAGTAAGTTTATGAGCTTCAAAGGAAGAGAAGGCACCACGAGAAAGGCCACCCAGTTTGAAACCCACCAAAACACAGTTTTTATCATTGTTTTAAAGGTTACGCTCGAATGATTATTATTGATTAATTACTAATTTGATTTTTTTCCAAGTTCTATCTACTTCTTTCTATACAATACAAACTAATGTGTTTCGATAATTTAGTGATTGGATTACAAATTGATGGAAAAAAGGGATTTTTTTGTATTTATTCAAAACTTTGAAGTGAATGCTTGAACTAAATAAAACAATTTTAACAAAAATATGTAAAAAATAATGTTAGTATCCATTTTATAGAAAAATCATTTTTTAACAAAAAAATGTAATTTTGAATATTTTTAATTATTAATATATATCTTAAAAACCTATAGAATAGTGTTTTCCTGTGTTATACCACCCTTTCAATACTCATTGCAAACTATTACCTTTCAAATGTATAACGTTTAGAAATTAAAAAAAAATTTAGGAAAAATAGTTATTTTTTGTATTTTTCCAAACTTTGAGGTGAATGCGCGATCGGAAGATATTATTATTTTTTTTTTTTTTTCAAAATTTTTTTACAGTCTTTCTTATCAAGATGTGTATCAACTTTTTTTACCTCATGCGTTTCAAAAATAAAAAATTATTTTATTTTCGAACCACCCTAATATACATAGAGTAATGAAAGTATATTATTCGGTCAAAAAAAATTCGATCTTATCTTGATATAAAAAAAGTGTGTGTGTGCGTGCGTGCTTGCTTGTCAGCATAACACCCGAACAAATCAACCTACGATGTTCAAATTTAGTGTGCGAGTTGGTAAAGGCACAGGGACCTACCATTAAGGTTTTCGCCAAAATCGCGCATGCTCATAAGATATTTGCCATTGAAAAAAGCATGTTTTTCAATGATTTCTAAAAAACGGCTCTAACGATTTTGATCAAAATCGCTGTGGCAATGTCTTTTAAGTTGTTCTAAACATCCCAACTCCAAAATTTGAGTAAAAATGCTTTAACGGCGTAAAAAGTTGAAAAACGAATGCCTTCAACACAGAATTCTCTTTGCTTGAACATTGCTCATCAACGATCGTTTTTTCTCCTCTCCTCAGTTTTACTTATAAGAAAGGATAATATAAGAATTATCGAAAAGTATATCGCAAAACACACCATTTTGGCAAAAGTGTTTTTTTTTTTTTTTTTTTTTTTTTTTAAACATATAAAACCATAAAAATATTATCGCAAAAATTATCACCAAACTGGCAATTTTTTTCTAGCGAATGATGAAAATATAAAAAAGATAAATGACACAAATCCATATCCGTAATATAGTGTAATTGAAAGCTATGCGATGTTCCACACCCCTAGTTTTTTTCAAAGTGATAATAAACACAGCCACACTAATAACCACAAATATAGCAGAATTTTCTGTAATAGAAAATAGTAAAATTTTATGAAAGCGATTTGTTTGGTTTTAACGACATAATTGAAGCAAAATAGGAAATTTGAAAGATAAAATGAAGCTCAATCCATAATTTAGAAAGGACTTCTACTGCCATTGATGCTTTCACTAAATGTTCTGTAGATGTATTTCCAAATATACGTTAACTAATAAAATGTTCGTGCATTCTACAGTTTTAATCGCTACTGCTGAAATAAATTTTCAACTAAACGATCATTAAAATCATATTTAAGAAATTCTAGGAGAGAATAAAAATTAAACGGAAAGTTTGTTTCTTAACAAAGACATAAAAATATTTGATGAAATGGTTTTAGATAAAATTTCAAAAAAATCTAGAAGGTTGGACAATTTTGTAAATAACTAATTAGCAAGTTGAGTATTTCTTAAAAATTAACGTAACTCTTTGCTTAATCTGTTCTTCATTTATTAATCAAATATTTAAATTAAAATTTGTACTAATTAAAAAAAACAATTTTATTACTTTCCTTTCATCAAACATTCAAACATCAATGTTCTGTGGAGCTCAATGTCGAGAAGGGTTAATTAACCCCCCCCCCCCCATCTCACCCCGAAACGATGCGTCTGTATACGCCACTGCTCGAGTCTCAAAATCAACACTCCCTTTGGTGTCTAAATCTAATGCCAGTTTTGAGTTTTACTTTAAGACACTTCAGTTTTTTGCTTAATCTGTAGTTCAGCTTTAAAATATTTTATAGCAAACCAGTAATGTACTTTTTTTTTTCCTTCCTTTTTTTTTTTTTTTTTTTTTTTTTTTTTCCGTATTTCTAAAAATGACATCACACAAATAATGTATTAATAAATTACCTTTCCTTAAATTTTCCTAAATTAGTGAATACTGACTTGTATCTAAGTGAATAATACAACCAAAGTTAATGGATCTTTATCAAAGGAAACAAATTAAGTAACATACAAGTAAATGAAATTTTTCAGATTTGAATGTATCACGTACTTTTCAGATATTATATTTTTAATGCTTTTACAAAGATAATGGAAGAAAGTTTTTTTGGCGACTTTTAAAAGTATCTAAGTACCATTTTTCATTCATCTGGACAAAAAACCTTCTACGAGAAATAAATTTCTCTAATCAAAACCCTTAAGGTATACATATACATTAGGAATTTCAAAATTTGACCTCAAGTCTGCATTTTTGTTTTTTTGTTTTAAAATATTCCCGAATTCATTACCTTTAAAATAATACCATTTTCTTTCTCAAACTCAATTTATTTTTTAAATTACAGTGGGTTTTGTGAACCTGTTTTGTATCACGTTCAGTAGTGTAGTAAACTTTAAACGCGTTTTCTGAAGAATGACATTTTGGTGTTATATGACTTTACGCCAACGGTTATAACTTCATAATAAATAGTTCGATTCACAAAATTCTAATTTTGTTTTGTCGACAATAGTTGTGAATGTGTTTTCTATGGAGAATCTAACATATACTGTCATAAACACATTTTTTATGAATATTTTAATCTTAATTTTTTGTTAAAAACTATGTATTTTTTTTAACTTTTTAATTAAAAATTTATAATTAAATAAATACTGCAGCCAAATTCAAAATTCTCCATAGGAACATGCGTCAATATAATATCTTTTATTTGCAGTAAAAATCATACCTCTAAGTTAATTACAAGTTTATTTATGTATGTTCTAATAATGTCCTAATTAGTCACTGTAATTGCAATTAGCTGATTAAAAAATTGACGGAAAAAAAGTTTATATATATAAATGCATCAATTTTAATACTGATATACTGCCAAAAAGTTTGAAATTATTACCTAAAAATTAAAGAAAATCATCTCAATTGTATATGTATACCTTAATAAAAAAATAATTTCGCTCGTTTCAACTATACAACAACAAAAAACACGACTTGAGGGAACTGTAAAGAATAGAAGCGCACATTTCAAAAAGCATAACACTTCGGACTGGCATCAGTTGTTCATAGATACAATATCATCTATTTCATGCCCCAAATATTAATGATTTTTTTTTTCTACTCTCCACAGTTTCTTAAATTCTATTATTGTGCACCGAAGAAAGCAAGAAAAAAACTTCATTTGTCATCTCTAAGTACGCCCTACCCACTCATGCCATCGATGTCATCAGACCAACTCCCATCTAACCAAATCTTGGTAAATGAATAAAATAGTGAGACGTCCAAAATATTTCTGTAGAAACCTTTTTCTCTGGTTCCTAGAGAAAAAAAAATTCTCCGTCTTCTTCTTATCAAGCAGAAGAGAACTTCCTTTCAAGATATGAACCTTAATTCATTTCTGCAACGATTTTTCTGGGTGTGTAGCGCTTACCTTTCAGGTTTGGAAGCTTGCAGAAATTATTATTATTAATATTATTATTATTATTTTTTTTTTTAAAGTACTATCTCTCTCGTATTTCATTTTCAATCAGTCACAAAAAAGGTTACTAAATAAGTTTTTAATTCAAAAAATTAATTTATTTTTTAATTTTTGGTAAATTTATAAAAGGCATACGTTTTGAATGTATTTTATATATATATATATATATATATATATATATATATATATATATATATATATATATATATATATATATATATATATATATATATATATATATATATATATATATATATATATATATATATATATATATATATATATATATATATTTTTTTTAATGAATTATGTTTTGATACATTAAAACTTTTATAAAAAAAAAAAAGAATGTGTTATATTAAAATATAATAATAATAATGGTAAGCTTCTGCATGAATATAGATAAAATGTTTTAAAAAGCGTAAAATATTTTCAAGTTTAATAAGATTTTCTTATTAGCTCAAGTGTTTAGGATTCAATGTCAATGATGAAATGAAGCAACAAGTTATAACTTACATGTATATATAAAATATATGTATTTCGGTGCCATCACAGAAAACAAGTGTTTATTTGAAAACAAAATGATTTTATGTTAATTTTTAATCCGTAAGAATCGCATGGAATTTTGTTCCATATTATAGAAATATAAATAAAAGTCATAATTAGTAAATTTTAGCTACTATATTGTAAACCTGCTGCACTGAATATGGTTTAAAAGATTATGCATAAAAGCACATTTTCAAATTTTAATAACATTCTGTAAATATTCCAACTATTTAACCGTCCGTTTTTGTTGTTAATAATGCAACGAGATAAGGAGCAATAAGTCAAATATACGATAAAATATCTACTTTTTACTGCATTTAACAGAAAGCGGTGTGGATTTTTTTCAAAATGTTTTATCATAAACCTTCTATACTGAACGTAGATAAAAAGAATCAGCACATTTTTATCCAATATGTGGAAGTTTTAATAACATTCTGTCATTAGTCAAAGTATTTAATCTTCAGTGTTTGCGGCCAATGATGAAACAAGACATGGAGCAATAAAGTAAATATATGAAACCTCAATCATCTCTCTCTGCCATATCCGAGCAATAAACTGAATTGCAAAGCTAGAGTTTTAGTGCTAATGGTAGGGTTTCTTAATGGCATACATTAGTTGCAAGATCTTAATTAAGAAAATGGGATTTTGGGAAGCCGTGAGTGAGGTCAATGTAATCGCAAAATGTTAGAAACATTCAAGCTTTTATTAAAAGATAGAAATTTGCTTGTTACTGATTAGGTTGAGAAGAAAGATAATCCAGTGCTTTTTCTTATTAATAGATGTTTAAATTATTGCGCGAATCATATTTGGGAAACTTTTTAATTTTTCGCTTCCGGACTTATAACCTAGTAGGATCATTCCCTATACTCGCAATGTTACAATCTTCCAGCCCAGTGCATTTAGAAACTGCTTTTTATATAACCTTGGAATTTGGTGAGTGAGTAAGAAAATAATCTATTAATGAAATGACATAAATTGTTTTCATTCAGTGTCTACCTATTATGAACACTGAGCTAAAGAACTAAGACTGGAATGCGGACTCCGCGAGCCGACCGCATCACACCCCATTCCGAAATGTGAGTGCGCAAATAGGCAAAAGAGGGGAAATTTTTCTTCGCGTCTTATCACCTTGAAGGGAAAGCAAAGTTAAATTATTTTTCAATATTTATGAAATTTCAAGTTCAAACGTTTATATTTTGTTCTTTTGATTTAAATGAATATTTTTTAATAAGAAACGTAGCGTTGTAAATTAAGAGTAGAGTCACTGATATCTTCTTAAGCACCTATTTAAGTAATGTTATTAGTATATTATGTATAAAAGCGTCTTGAAATAGTGAGGCAATTTAAATAAGAGAAAAAACATTATTGTATTACTACTGTAGTATGTATGCTGTAAGACATTAAACGTTATCCTGGTTGTGCAAAATATTTTAAACTCTAAAACGGATAGCGATTGCAATTCAATCATGGTGTTTTTATAATTCTTTTAATTAGATAATTTCGAAAATAGCTCATTTGGAAGACATGCTTTTGAAAATTGTATGTACTTAATTCTTGCACAAAAATTTAAAACTAAAACGTACAGAACTTCACACAAACATTTTTTCAAAACCCTGATTATCCCTACAATGTGTAATATCTGAAATATTTACATTTCATGTTGTCTAATTGAAAAGCAACTATACCAGAGAGAATTTGCCAACTTCTATCTTTAAGTTAGATTATTTTTATATATTTCCTTTAAAGTTAGATTACGTTTAAAATATTGCGGTAAAAATTTAAGATACTGATCTATAATTTGCTACGTCATTTGTGACTCGTGAAGGTCTTCAAAACACACTTCGTGTTCAATTTGATGGTAAAATTTAGTTTTTTCAGTTAATAGATATTCATATATTATAATTCTTAATTTAAAATTGATATTTATAGTAGTTTGGCAGTTTTCCTTCAACATCATGATCTTTGTTCGAAAAATCATAGTTTTATACACTTAGTACATTCCTGTGTGATTGCTCAGTTATACATACAAGTGAAATTTAAAATAGTTGAACATAAAAGCTTATCACATGTAAAGCTTAAGGGTATAATATTTCGGCGATTGATTTTCGGTTCCAATATTACAGCATATTTTTTTGGGAAACAGATTTTTGTTGAAAATATTCATATCTAAAAAGCTGCATACGGTTTCCTAATTATATCTAGAATTCGATTTACCGAAAAAAAGTAGTAAACGAATGCATAAAAAAAGTATTTATGTATTTAACTAGTCACTAAAAGTATCTGAACAATAAATTGGTTTGAAACAATGAATGATAATTTCATTAAATCACTATAAAAACTAACTATTCCTTACAAGTTAGTTTTAATATCCAAAATGTATATAAAAAAGACTTAAGCTCGCACTATGTGCTTAAACTTAAAGATATGAAATTGAAGTTCCGATCCATCCTCTAACAATTTTCCCCATCTGTTTCTGCAATTAAATACTCAACAAGAAATTACCATTCTAAAATAATTATAAAAAAAAATAATAATAATAATAATAATAATAATAATAATGAATCTAGTTGCATAGCTTGAAAAGCGGAAAATCGCAGAATGTTTTAATATAACGCGCTAGGCAACTGGGAGAAGAGCATGTTTTGCCTATTTGGCTGTCTGAATACCCTTTCGCGGAAGCTCGTTTGGTCGCTTGTTAAGTGACAGGGAGTAATTACTCCAGTTCAGTATTGTAGCTCAGTGATTATAAATGAAAATTAAAATATCAAATGAGAGAACCAGGTGAAGCCATTGACGTAAGGATTTCAAATATAAAATAAAATATATTAAGAACTATTTTCGAGTTTTTAATTTATGTCATTTCATTAAGTGACCATTTTTATACCTACTCTCCAAATGTGTTTTAATGAAAATAGTTAATAAATGCACTGGGCTGGGATATTATAACATCGCGAATATAAGAGGACTTGGAATTCCCTTTAAAAACAACAGCTGTTAGTACTACAATCATTCCCGACTTGCCCCACACCAGTAATTGCGTATTGATTGTTTGTAATATGGATACGTATATAACTAGTAAGAAAAATTATGCTAATGAATATATTATAGCGATTGCAACTGAAACTTTAATTTCAAGGTGAGTTATTAGATTCCTCATAAGAGATATGTATCGAAGTATAATTGGAACATATAACCAGAATATATATTTAAAACAATATTTTTAAGGAGTAGTCGCATGAAATATTCTGTTTGGAAAAGGAATATTAATTATTATGGCCACTAAGGGTAGAGGGCCTTGTAGTGGGTTAATTGGATTATCGCGGGTTCGTTACATGTTATTATATTGTAGAATGGAATTTGAAAGTCAGGTTGATAGGGAAAGAAAATAAATATTATAGCAGAATAAGTGATATATTTCGAGACAATGTAACTATCACAAGGATTGTTTGGGATATTTCCTTAACCTTTGGTTAGTCGCGTGACCTTTTGTCTCTCGGTAAGTCGCGTGGGAGACAAATGTCCTCCAAATTCAAATTTTCGTGCATACTATTAAATTCGTGACCAAATATCAAAGTGGTTATTTTAATTAAAAACTCAACATTATTGAACAGAATAAAATAAAAATTAAAAAAATATTTTAAAAATAACTTGAAAAAAACTGTAAGAAGACTTTGATTATAGCGGCTATCTATTGAGAAATTGGTTTTGTAGGGGACATTTGTCAACTGCGTGACTAACCAAGAGTTAACTATTGAATTACCACTTAACTGTTATTATTTTCACTTGAATGTTATTGAAGGAAAAAAAATGACTCTCTGGCAACAAGTGTTCGTAATCTGATGTAAAAGGTATCAAGTGGAAGACTGGGACCTTACTAAGTCACCCCATTTCATGGTGTAATTCCAAGACCCTTTTTACGAAACAAAATCGTGTGGCTTAACTTGAAAGGGATTAACTTTTTCTGTCGTATCCCTCTCTTTAATTCCCCCCCCAAACAATTTTTTTATCTTCTCTTGACTTTTAAGGTACTTGACCACCTTATAATTTAAAAAAAATCGATTTTTTTTTCCACGTTTTCTCAATCCTTTACAGGGTTTCACGGTCCAGGGATAGGCAATTAACAAATTAAAAGTGAAAAAACTTGATTTTTAAAAAACTATTTGAAAAAAAAAGGCGAGTAAAAACTTTAAACGCGTTTTTCTCGAAACTACTTTTTTCCAAATGGCGGGCACTTAATCTCCGAAACTACTCAGTCGATTTCAATAATTTTGGTCTTGTTTTGTTAGTTAAAACGTTTTGTAGGCCAATTTACCACATTTTGCCAAAAAGAATTAATCATATTTTTTTTTTTTTTTTTTTTTTTTTTTTCAATTTGTGGTAAATTGTCAAGTAAGGAACTTTAGCGATGTTGTGATCCTTGGATTAGTAATCTGACTCCATTTTAGTTTAACATAAATTTATTATACTTTAATTAACTAAATAAACACCAACGATACAACATGCTAAGAAAATATTCGTGGAACACAAGTAATAAAAATAAAACTGCTCGGCCGGGAAAGTTATTTTTTCCGTCGCTATGCAACGCACGAGACATCATCTCATCTCACGCCGATGGAGTTCAAAATGTCATATCAACAAGCTCGCGCCGCCACAGTGGTCCCCCACCAGTCCAAGGGACGATCCAAGTTAATATCCGTAGCGATCGACGAACCGCACCCGTCTACCGGACTTGGTAACTGTTACTTCCGTAGGAGCACTCGTTGAGGAACTTGACAAGGAATTGTCCAGAATCGTTGAGGGAACTGCTGTTGTTGAGGGAACTGAAGTCGGTGAAGGTACTGGAATCGGTGAAGGAACTGGAGTCGTTGAGACAACTGGAGTCGTTGAGACAACTGGAGTCGTTGAGACAACTGGAGTCGTTGAAGGAATTGGATCTTTCTGGAGCCCGTTGTTATCCATAAAAGCCGGCTTCAGGCGATCAATCGACACCGTGTTATGATGCCCGTTAACATCTAACACGAAGAACTTGTCAGCTCGAGATACGACTCTCCATGGTTCTTTATAGGGCTGTTCCAGGGGTCGTCTTACCGCGTCAGTTCTCACAAACACATGGGACGTTCGGTGGAGGTCTACGTGAATGAAGGCACTTTGCTTAGAGTGATTTGAGAATGGGACAGGACGTACCTCTCTCATCTCTGCACGTAACCTTCTCACAAACTCAGCTTGCGAGATGTCTTCTGGCCCTGAAGAATTCCTAAAAAATTCACCAGGAAGTCGCAAAGTAGTTCCATACACCATTTCCGCAGCAGTTGCCTGTATGTCGTCTTTGAGACTGCAACGCATCCCCAAGAGAACGGTCGGGAGAATGTCACACCACCTTTCTGTGCTGTGGCACTTGATGGCTGCCTTAAGCTGGCGGTGCATACGCTCTACAGCGCCATTACTCATTGGGTGATAAGCAGTGGTTCTGATCCGATGTACCCCTAACAACTTAGTAAGGGAAGCAAAAAGGTTGCTTTCAAATATAGTTCCTCGGTCAGTAGTTACAATATCGGGTACACCAAAACGAGCAATCCAATTAGCGTAAAAAGCCTGTGCTACCGTCTCAGCTGTCTGATCCTTTATTGGAATGGCTTCAGGCCATCTGCTGTACCTATCTACGCAGGTCAAAATGTAACGACAGTCTTTCGATGGAGGCAAGGGTCCCACTATGTCGATATGGACATGTGAAAATCTGGCGTTAGGTGATGGAAACGACTGGAGCACTGATTTATTGTGACGTTGCACTTTTGACTTTTGGCAAGGTATGCAATTCCTACACCAATTTTTGCAGTCTTTTGTCAAATCTCGCCAAACAAAACGCTTACGAACTAAATCAGTCGTAGCCTTAATGCCAGGGTGAGAAAGTCCATGACAAATATCAAACGCCCTGCGACGAAATGAAACTGGAACATAGGGTCTCACAGTACCATTGGATACATCACAAAAAATACTTCGGCTTGATGAGGGGAATGTCAAAGGCTTCAACTCAAGACCCGAATCGGCGCCGATCAAAGCTTGCATCTCCTCATCAGAATCCTGAGCGATGGCCATTTCGTCGTAGTCTAAAGGTCCTGGGACCTGAATTGTAGAAATACGAGAAAACGCGTCGGCAACTGGATTCTTGTCGCCAGAAATGTGATGGAAATCCGTGGTAAATTGACTTATAAATTCAAGATGTCTTTGTTGTCTCGGAGAACATCTATCTGTTTTTTGCTGAAATGCATATATTAAAGGCTTATGATCAGTCAGAACTTTAAATTCGCGTCCCTCTACCATATGTCTAAAATGACGAATCGCAGAATATATCGCTAACAATTCTCGATCGTAAGTGCTATATTTGCACTCAGCTGGTGTTAATTTACGCGAAAAAAAACCTAAAGGTTCCAAATTGTCACCTACAGATTGATGCAATGCGGCACCAATTGCAATTTCAGAAGCATCAGTAACAAGAGTCAACTCTGCATTCGGAAAAGGGTGCACTAAAAGTGTAGCATTAGTTAGCATTTCTCTACACTCATTAAATGCTTTCTCGTTAGCCTCGTTCCAAACAATTGGGGTCTTGTCTTTTTTGGCTTTGACTTTTGTAAGCTCATACAAACACGCTTGAACACCAGCAGCGTTCTTAAAGAACCTGTGATAAAAATTTAGCATTGCCAAAAAACGACGAAGTTCATCAACCGTTTTAGGAAGATTGTACTCTTTGAGTGCCTGAACTTTGGCTGGAAGAGGAGAAATTCCTTTACCAGAGACATGAAAACCCAGAAATTCAATTTCACTTTTACCAAACTCGCATTTCTCCAAGTTTATAACTATACCATACTCACTTAACCTTTCAAAAACTCTATTAAGGTCAGACTCGTGAGCTTTGGGATCACTTGAGGCAATAAGAATATCATCAAGGTAGACATAACAACACTCAAGACCGCGTAAGACTTCATCCATAAACCTCTGAAAAGTTTGCCCAGAGTTACGTAATCCAAAGCACATTTTTACGTATTCAAAAAGTCCCACCGGGGAAATGACTGCGGTTTTTGGAATGTCTTTAGGCTCTATGGAAATCTGATGATAGGCCTTTACGAGGTCTACCTTTGAAAAAATATTTTTCCCTGCAAGTCCATGTGAAAAATCTTGAATGTGAGGAAGGGGATATCTATCCGGGATAGTTTGGAAATTTAACCGCCGAAAATCACCTACAATTCGCTAGGTATTATTTTTCTTTGGTACAAGATGTATTGGGCTTGCGTAAGGACTACTAGAAGGTCGAATTATTCCTTTTTGTAGTAGTTCATCAAATTCTTTTTTGACGATTTTAAGTTTTTCTGGCGATAAGCGCCTAGCTTTAGAATATACAGGTGGACCTTTTGTCTCTATACAATGAGTGACAGAATGAGTCATTCTCTCATTACTTAAATTCAAGTTAACAAGTTGGGGATATTTGGCCAGAATTTTATGGTACGGGGATGCCTCTGAAATTAGAGTTAATCCTAATGTGGGACCAGGACAAATTGTGGCTTTGGCATTAAGCTTAGTTAGGCCATCAACAAGCTGTCTATTTTTAACGTCTACCACAAGACCAAAATGCTCCAAAAAATCTGCGCCTAAAATCGGATGCGAAACATCAGCTATCCAAAAAACCCATGTAAATACTCGACGCAACCCGATATCTAAGTTATACTTCTTAGTACCGTAAGTGCGAATTTTACTGTCGTTAGCTGCGTAAAGAAAAAGTTCCGAAGGTGTGCTTTCTTTCACAAGTCCTTCGGGAATGCAGCTTATTGCAACACCACAATCGACCAAAAAACGAAAGCCGGAATTTTTGTCAATAACAAACAGACGGCTGGAAAGTAAGCTGCAATCTGCCGCCGTTAAAACAGACGCGCTTAATTGTTTTCCGTAAACTCACATGGTTTAGTGCAATCACGGGCTTTATCTCCGAAACGTTTGTGGTACCAGCATAAAACATTGCATGACCCCTCTCTACTACGGGTGGTTACTCTATTTCTATTACGACTTCGAAAGCGCTGTTTAGAGCCATTTAACAAACTTTTCATATCAGCGCGAAGTGCTGCTACTTCATCCCGTAGAATTTGAATCTCTCTCTCTTTTCATGTCCTGATGATACACTAGAAACCGCAAGTGTGCAACCTGATACTTCATTGACCTTGTCGGCTATTTTTGACAGCCCATCTAAAGTTTCACTGCTTACAGATAAAATCTGTTGCATAGAAACAGGGAGGCGTTGAAGCCACAATGATTTTAAGACTTCGTCAGTAATTTTTCCACCGGCCAAATTCCGCATCTCGAGAAGTAGCTGCGAAGGCCTTTTATCGCCAAGGGTTAAATCTTGCAAAAGTTGCTTGAGGCGAAAAGAATCAGATTGCACAAAATTGCTTAAAATTCGCGATTTTAAAGTTATGTACATATTTTCAGTGGGGGGTGTGCGAACTAAATCGGTTGCACAAGAAAGTATACTTGCATTCAAGGCTGTAACCACAGAATGAAATTTTGTGGCATCTGCTGTGATACCAGAAATGTGAAACTGTGACTCGAGTTGGCCAAACCATAATTCTGGGTTATTTTCCCAAAATGGGGGCGGAAGAAATGCAACTCTAGCCACCTCCATAGTGGCAGGTAGCGAAAACGTATCCTGATCACCCTCGTGTGACATATTTATATACGAAAGCCCAAGAAAATTCTTACAAAATAACGTACGAAAATGGCCACCGAGTAGGATTTAATTCATCACTCACCAAGTTGTGAAGTTCTTTATTAATTCTTCGGAGGTGGTGTATTGACTAGCAACATCCAAATTCGAAACAATCGAATTGCCACAATCTTCAAAAATAAACCATTCAGGCCACTTTACTTTCACATTGGTGCTTGCACTTCTTATTACATTCCGTGAAACTTTCCAGTCCAGCCGGTATTCGCAATAAGGTTACTCATGAAAGTTCAGAGTCCGTAAAAATCACCACTTTAGCGATGTTGTGATCCTTGGATTAGTAATCTGACTCCATTTTAGTTTAACATAAATTTATTAGACTTTAATTAACTAAATAAACACCAACACAACATGCTAAGAAAATATTCATGGAACACAAGTAATAAAAATAAAACTGCTCGCCAGGAAAGTTATTTTTTCCGTCGCTATGCAACGCACGAGACATCATCTCATCTCACTCCGATGGAGTTCAAAATGTCATACCAACAAGCTCGCGCCGCCACAGAACCTTTCTTTTGAAGATTAAGGGTTTTTTTGGTTTTTTTTTTTTTATTATTTTCCCTCCAGATTTACCTATCCTGAGATTAACTGTTCGCCGTAAGACATCATTTTTTTTGGGTGAGGGGGGGGGGGGGCTCAACTTTAGTGCCTCCCGTATAGTTGTTAAAAAATGAAATTGGGAAAAAAAATCAAATATTTTTGTATTCTATAAGTTTAAAGCAAAAGTTTAAAAAAAAAATCATTGTAATATCCCATACAGGACTTGAAAAAAAAAATATTGTTGAAAATGCTATATTTTTTAGCTTTCCAAGGTGGTCAAGTACCTTAATTTATTACAAGGCTTGACAATTTCGTAAAACTTTCACGCACAATTTTTACTCCAACGTATTTGAGGAGGTGGCTTGTGATGGGCACGGTAAGTTACATGCATCGATAGTTACATGAGCAGTTGCACTGAGCATAAGGTTACGTAAAACATGAACAAACCCAACATAAACACACCTCTCAGATAAACTGTAAAATATTTAATGTTAGAATAATAATGAAACCACAGTGAACCAAAACAACAAATCAACTAAATAACAATACAATAAAAAGTAAGTGCAAGAACCTATTCAACAAACAATTCGAAACACAGTGAAGCATAAGAAAATACTTAAGAATTGTAGTGACGAGTTGGTTAATACGTAAGGTAAGGTACAGTAAGCAAAAAAAAAATCCGAATCATGGCTATATCTTGTACTCTGATGAAATAACAAAAGTCAAGTACCGTTGTAAATTGTGGAAGGTCTTTATTAAATGCGTGTGATTTTTTTTTTTTTTTTTTTTTAATTTTTTTTTTATCATGAAGGGTCAACTACGTATCAAAACTAAACAAACTTTAAAAAGTTCAATGACAACCCCATAATATTATACCATATTTAGATTTAGAATCCAAAACACCGTCTAAATTCCAAATTTCGTAATTTTCCAATGAATAGTAATTTAAATGATGAAAAAAAAAATTATAAATAAATATTAAAAAGAAAATTTGTTTTTTTGACCATAAATACTTAAATAGTTAATATATTTTAGCAATTTTTATTTCAAAGTATAGTTTGTTTTTAAGGCCAAACACAAATAACATGCAACTTTTGTATTAAACAGTTATTTAATAATTAATTATTAATTAAACAAGTTTAAAAAAAATTTAAATAGAAAAGATTATATATATATATATATATATATATATATATATATATATATATATATATATATATATATATGCTTCCATTAGAATTATCATGGTCGAAAACCCTATCAGAATTCTTTTCATTCCATTTTGACTTTTGGTTCTCGATATTTTAGCAGAAATGTAAAAAAGCTCACTTTAAGGGACCGCGTAATAAATTACGTCTTGAAGCATGCAAAGCGTTCGATTCTGCCCCGTGATAAAGACATTTGCCCTCAAGATCGTCCAAAACATTTTCGCTCAGAGCATAGAAAACATTGCATATGCGCCCCACCACATTCATTCGCACATTTCGCATACTTCCCAGAAGATTTTTTTTTTTTTTTTTTTTTTTTTTTTCATTTTCTCCAGCTCCACAGAGAGAACAAACTTCCTCCTCAGATTATTGAGTTCTTCAACAAAAACACTCCCAAAGAAGGTTGGCTACTTATATGATAAACTTCGTCTGATATGTGAACAAATGGCCGGTGTTGCCAATACGCATTTACAAATACTACCTTCTTGAGGGCATGCGTAAGAGAATTATTTAAATTGATAACGATCTTTTATTAGATTTTGCTTACACAGTATATTTTAAATATATATTTCGCAGTATAATTAAATAGTTTAATAGTAAAAAGTATCTGCACGCTTTTCATAGTGGAAAAAATTATCGGTATCGTTTTAATAATAACAACGATATTCAGTTTAATAACTGCCGTATTAGTGATTTTATAAAATACTAATAGAACCTAACAAGATGGAAATTAAAAATTACAAAATATAACCAAGAAAGTTAAGAATCAAGTAGAAATTAGTTAAATAGTAAAAAAGATTCCCAATCAAAATACCATTTTTTGTTTTGAAAATAGTTCCTCATTCTAACTATTATAAGATGGTTAATACAAAAACTAAATATAAGACTGCATCAATTCACTAAATTCAATTATGTGCTATAAAAATCCTTGACGAAATAATCTAATTTTACTTCTTAACAACAACCCTAATAATTCAATTTAATTTTAATAGGAATATATCAATTAAGTTTTAAATACCTTTAGTCGTTTTAACTTTTTAATATCAATTACAATACAATAACATTTGAGTTTCGTACTTTTTTCAAGTAAATTTATAATTAAAAGTTCCAATAAAAAATAACGTAATTCCTTACTTTATTGTTTACCTTTTCATACTTTTTCATTAGTCTTAATTGAAATTCCCAAAATATTTGTTCCAAGAATTAAAAAAAAAAGAATGTTATGCAAATTTTCTGAAGTTTTATCAACAGGTTTTTTGTATTTCATAAAAATAAATAGAAATCTTTTAAAAAGAACAAAACATTTAAAGTGAATCATATTTGAATTAATTTTTTAACGATTGAAACAAAATTAGCATCATTATTTAGTCGTTAAAGGTTAAAGAGTGGGATAAAAACTTTTATTTTTCAGCTTCACACCAGGCATTTTTTTTTTTTTTTTTTTTTAATTATTATTATTATTTTAATAAAGAACAAGAAATCATACAACAGTTTTGATAACTAGTTTGTTAAGACTGTTGTTGCGGCTTCTCATTTTGTGAACATTTTCACTTTCACAATCAACAGAAAAAGTAAGCGCATTCGCATTGGTACAGTACGAGGGAAAAAATCCGAACGATAGCTAAATCTTCGGTTTTAGTTATCGTAGAATCTTACGGTTCGCACCAAAATGTTTTGTTTGCGATTTTCTACATATCTGGCGCAAAAAAAATTCTTATGGGACTGTATACTAAGTAAATTTAACTCTTATCTTTAAAAATTTCAATACGAACCCCTATTTTTATGTTTTCATTCGATTCAGAATACTTCGTTTACCCTTTATTAGTTTCAGTTCACTGTGTTGAGAAACACGTCACTTATAGGCGAAAACGTTTTGGTTGGTTAGTTGTTTTCAGATTAACTGACGCCGTCAGCAACACGAGGGCTATAATGCGCCGAAACATTCGTCATTTGACAAGCCAACATACATTTACAAACAGCCATGCCTTGCATGGGACTCGAACCCGCAACCTCGCGGTCTAGAAGATTGCACGCTAACCACTATACCGTTTGATCGGCCGAAAACGTTTTGGAAGATCTTGAGGGTAAATGTCTTTAGCGCGCCGAAAAATCAGAGCATTAGCGTGCTTCATCAAGACGTAATCTATTACACGGTCTCTTAAAGTGAGCTTTTTTACATTTTTGCTGAAATATCGAGAACCAAAAGTAAAAAAGGAAGGAAAAAATTATGGCGGGATTTTCAACCATGATACTTCTAATGGAAAAAAAAATACGTGTTTCTATTTAAAAAAACATTTTAAACTTGTTTTATTAATTAATAATTAATTATTAAAAAACTGTTTAGTACAAAAGTTGCATGTTATTTAAGTTTGACACAAAAATTACTAAAATATATTAACTATTTAAGAATTTATAGCTAAAAATATAAATTTTCTTTAAACATTAATTTGCCATTTTTTTGACATTTAAATTACTAACCACTCATTGGAAAATTATGAAATTTAGTATTTAGACGGTTTTTTTAATTCTAAGTCTAAATATGACATAATATTATGGGGTTGCTAGTGAACTTTTTAAAGTTTGGTTTAGTTTTAATTAGTAGGCGACCCCTCATGATAAAAAAATGTGTATGCAATTAATAAAGACCTTCCACGATTTACAACGGTACTTGACTTTTGTTATTTCATCAATTAGAATACAAGATATAGCCATATTTTTTTATTTTTTTTTATTTTTTCTATTTTACAAGTCTAACTACTAAGTAGTGGCAAACTTATTTAAAGACTTTATACATCTGTTCGAATATTTATTCTTCCAATCGTGTAAGGCGAATATAACAAACCAGAACTACAAACACTACTGACATGTACGATATATCAAATTATAGGTCTCATTAAAATCAGTTCATAAATCAAAAGATGAAGTAGAAGTTACGATTGGAACCAGAATTAAGGCAGTCTAAACTACAAATGCTACAGACATGTATCATACATCAAGTGGAAGGGCTTGGGTAAAATATATTAGGTTTACTTAAACTTCAACGGAAAGTTCCGTCAAAAATTCCTTTAAAAGTTAACAGGATGAGTGCTTACTATGTGTAATTCTAGGGGATTTAGTGAAATTGAATTACGAAATTTTAATTTTATGTCAGAAAATCATTATTTCTATAAAGCTGAAAGATGAAATAAGTAACCAAACTGCAAGTTGTATTACGTAACTGATACAGGTAATGTCACTTTTAATCAGAATTAAAAACAATTCATACGTTATAGTCCGGAGAGGAGACTGATTCATTTTGAATTTTTTATAGAACGCACAAAAATTCTAGTGCATTACGAATATACTGGTCCTCCTGGAAAAAAATGGCCGAAACTGTTCAAAAATCGATTGTGAATGAGACGAAAATCCGATAGCCAAATACGTCATAACTTGCCAAATAATAAGCTAGCATCATTAAAAAGTGAGCCAAGTTGGCAATAAATGTTATTTTACTGATGACGTAATATTTATTGCCAACTTGGGCCACTTTTTAAAGATGCAAGTAATTTGGCGCAGGAGAAGTGAAATCATCTGTACCCTTCCTCATTGAAAATTAAAGAGCAGAGGGTTACCAAATAAAAACGAATGCCCATTATTTGACAAGTTATGACATATTTAGCTATCGGATTTAGTTCACCTCATTCAAAGTCGATTTTTGAATAGTTGAGGCTAATTTTGCCACGGCAGACCGGTATATTCATAATCTACGAGCATTTCTCTGAATTCTGTAAAAATTCGGAATGATCCTTGATGAGAAAACAAAACTTTCAGTCGCCTCTCGGTCTATTATTGGTCTGGAGTAACAGGATGACCCATCTATCCACATTCTTGGTTAATTTGGTTTGGATTATTTGATTTTACTGGCGCAAGGGCTACACTGGAGCCATGCTGCACCAAAACAAAAGGTTAGGTGTACCAAGTAAAAAGTCTAAATAAGATATAAGCAGTAACAGAGTAAAATATGTACAGAAGTGAAGTAATAAAAAGCAGTAAAATCCATGCATATGATTTGAGAAAGAAAAATTATGGAATCAAACGAATGAACAGAACCAAAAAGTAGCAAAAACAGTACATACGGAAGGGCATAACAAAAAAGGAGAAGAAAAAATGCTAGGCCCACGGGTTCACCAAGCCCGTACTCGCAAGATGCGAGCCCCTGAGAGGCTTGGTTAATTTAAAAACAACTTGATGAATCAAAGCAAAATATCAAGTTTTATAGTTTACATTGTCACTTAACCTAGGTGTGTTTTTTTGAGAAAGTTGGTTGGTTGGTTTCAGATTATCTGGCCCCGTCAGCAACACGAGGGCTATAATGCGCCGAAACATTCGTCATTAGACAAGCCAACATACATTTATAAACACCCATGCTTAACAAGGGACTCGAACCCGCAACCTCGCGGTCTAGAAGCTAGCATGCTAACCACTATACCATTTGGTCGGCCTTCTTGAGAAAGAAAGGATAATTTGGAATTTTTTTCTGTATAAAAATTTATTCCGCGAAAGGAATCATTTTGAAATATTAAATGTCCTTTGATTAAATCATATCAACAAAATCATAAAGCTTTTCATTTTATAAATTGGAATCGTCTAGTCCAATCAAAGTTCAATTCTCTTCAAGAAACCTTGTGTACCAATACGAAAACCATAACTACTTTTATTACAACAAATTGAAAGTCACTCTCCAAATGCAATTACAGAGACCAGACTATAAATGTACGCAATGCTCCAAATCCCTTATTTCAATTCTAAAAGTTTTAAGAACTTAGACAACGAAATGCATCGTACACCATGTTTTCTAAATTTCCAACCGATGTTCATCAATTTGTTTGGAGCAGTCCACGTGTTGGCCTTGAGTCATAAATATTAAACCAACCACAACATTTAAAACCTAATAATATGTGTAGTATTAACCATCGAGCTTTGACCAAAATAAGTGTCGTTTTATACTTCAAGGAACCAACCATTCTTTGAATACTGAAAATACGAGAAAAGAAGAATTACAATTAACCTTTAACTGCTGTAAGCGGTCAGACAGACCGCTAGTCATTTTTTGTGGAATGCTTCCACCCCCTAAAATATCGCATCTTTGACATTTATATTAATTTTTCTGGTTCTATGTTTCTTAAACTTTAAATTGATATTCACCAATTTGTTTAGCGCAGTATGGACCATGTGTAGCCCTTGCGCCAAAAACATCAAAACCACCCAACCACAGCAGTTAAAGGTTAAGACGAAACCAAATTCTTTTATGGTTGAAAATTGCTTCATAAAAAAATTTTACAAGCAGGTAAAATTATGCAGCCATTTCGAACGTCTTATATAATAGACCATATATTTTCCTTATATAAAACAGTATTAAAATAAATCTGAATATTTTCAGTTACCCTAATATACCAGGTTTGATTCCATCAGGATCTTGTGATTGGCTGCATTTTACGCTCTTGCACAAAAGAAAGGTTATAAAATGTGAAGAAAGTGTCAGAATATGGCCATAGTAAAGCTTACCTCTTTCCGGAATAACCAAGACGCTCTAATATTTTCCTACACAGAAAAATTGAGTTTTTTAAGGCAAATAAAATGCAGCGCGGAACTTTCAGTGCATCTCATAAAAGTGCCGTGAATCTCAAAGTTCTCTCTTAAAATTCTTTCTATTTCCGAGATTTCTGAAAGTGAATTTTCCAACACTCAATACGTAAAATAACATTGCAATGTGAGTTCCAAGCATTCTTATCTGCAAAATGATTAACACATAGCATTTCCAAACGAAATAGTCTTAGGATAAATTACCGTCATAGGCAATATTTAGTTTAGTTTGCACGTTTCCAGCAGGCTTTTACCATTTCTTTCAAATTTAATACTACAATAATTCAAATGAATAATACCACTCTTCACCATAAAATTTTTAATTTTCAAAAGTCAGAGAGGGGCAAGAGCATCTCCTTGCACCTTCCTGGCGGCGCCTATGAAAAGTATAGACAGACTGATTTTAAAATGTTGTAACAGTTTATTTCTTTAGAAAATTAGAATTAGAAAGAAACTCTTTCGAAGTATTAGAATTAGAAAGAATACTCATCATAAGATAGAGAATCAAAAAGGAATATCTGATTTACAAGAGTGCGGAATTTTAATTTTTACACATATCCTGGGAAGAAAAAAAGTTCATAATATAAAAGTTCCCAAGTTCAGATCACGTTTAATTGCAAACAATTAACATTCTATCTTTCAAGCTGACAAAATTATAAAATTCTTTAAGTTCAAAATAGATTTTTTCGTTAAAATGATATTATCTTTTTACGATGTCTTACATTATTTAAAGCTTTTTTTACAATTTCTATTGATTTCTTTTCTCTAATAATTTTAGAATAAACCACATAACAACTTTTTGGTGCGCCTTGAAACCAGCGGATATATTAGCTCATTGTTAGATATTCAATAAGCGTGATGAAGAAGTACCTACCTTACAACAAGCAAAAAGCACGAATAAACTCATTCATTTTCGAAAATTGTCATGAAGTAATCATAAAAAGCACATGTGGCATAAAAAAGTTTTTTAACTCTTGGTTAGTCCATTGATATAAATAAACAACTGGATAAACTGCTTAATACTGAGAAAATTAAGCCGTTACAAACAAAAAATCTTGTATTGTACACAGCAGAACTATCAATTGTAGACCTTAAATAGTAGTAATGCGCACACACAAAATATTTTCTCTAGCAATTTACAATGTTCCCGCATTCCCATTCAACTATATAGAAGTGAACTGTGATTAGTTGATGGTCCACCCATTATCATCAACCAACAGGCGCGGTTTTTGTTTTTCCCTTGGAGACAGTCTATTTTTTCCATCGGAGCTGTCTATCCAGTTGTTTATTTATATCAATGGGTTAGTCGCGCGGTTGACAAATGTCAACCACAATCAATTTCTCAATAGATGGCAACCCATGATCAAATACAGGGTTGTTGTTGTTGTTTTTTTGTTTTTTCCAAGTTTTATTTTTAATATTTTTAAATTTTTACTTTATTCTGTACAATAATGCTGCGTTTTTAATTAAAATACCCACTTTGATATTTGGTCACGAATTTAATGAGCCGACCAAACGGTATAGTGATTAGCATACTAGCTTCTAGTTGGTTGGTTGTTTTTGGATTATCTAGCGACGTCAGCATCACGAGGGCTATAATGCGACGAAATATTCGTCATTCGACAAGCCAACATACATTTACAAACACCCATGCCTTACACGGGGCTCGAACCCGCAACCTCGCGGTCTAAAAGCTAGTATGCTAACCACTATACCGTTTGGTCGGCTACTAGCTTCTAGACCGCGAGGTTGCGGGTTCGAGTCCTTTGGAAGACATGGGTGTTTGTAAATGTATGTTGTCTTGTCAAATGACAAATAAATCGGCGTGTTATAGCCCTCGTGTTGCTGACGGCGCCAGATAATCTGAAAACAACCAACCACGAATTTAATGATAAACACGAAAATTTGAATTTGAGGGACATTTGTCTCCCACAAGACTAACTGCGAGACAAAAGGTCACGCGCCTAACAAAAGGTTGAGTAAAAAAAAATCTTCTAAAAGCGATACTTTTATGCAATCAAATCGAAATACAATGAAATAAAATGTACTGGATTCCAAACATTTGCACAAACCTATTTTCAAGAAACATCCTCCTCAAAAGACACGACCTCAAATGACGCGTGACCGATACTTCTGGAACTGAATTTGTATCAAATGTGTCCATTTTCAAATATCCATTCTTCATTTCGAAATAAGATACGATAAAGATATTTCTTTTGGGCCGAAGAATTGATTCAGTATAGGATGAAGGAAGTAAGGTGTCATGACCAGGCATATTGAACCATTATTTGATAAATTGAGTTCTCTTGAAAAAGAGAAGAGAGCTTTTGTTAAAGTATGTCGAGTAGCTTTTATCATACACATTAAGGCATCAAATGGCTGGCGGCGTTTTTCTTCAAGAAGAAAGTGAAACATAAAAGTTAAATTAACTTCCCAGGAACTTTGTTGAAGTATGTATTAGTGGGGGTATAATACTGTATTTTTAGTGAAAAGGACTAAATTGGTAACCTTGGTCTTTTAAAATACGTTCTTGAAACTCAATGCCATATGAAAAATTGGACGTCAAAACTTTTTCAACAGTTCATAATGACGCTTTTATGATCTTTTATTGAGCTGTATTATACAAAACGTAACAAAAGCTATCAGGTCTTGTTAGTTTGATAGATATTCTTTGGAAAATTTATTAACTTTGGATTGGGCCATTTCATGTTTTTATCTAAAAAAAAAATATCAATGATATCTGTCACTAATAATCCAATTCCATTATCAAAATAATTTATCTCAATTCCAAAAAATATTCTGTTATGGTTGGTTTGTACGCTCAAAGACCTATATTTATGCGCAATGACGATTAATCAGACCGGGACCGACAGCCTAACGTGGATGCCGAGCCGCAACGAATATCCATGCTTAACCCAGGATAACAACACAGCACCTTTGGCATACGAGGCCAGAGCGCTAACCTCCCAACCGTCAGATGGGAAAATTTCTTTTATGTCTTTTTATTCAAGAGTACGTTAATCTATATCACGGCCTTATTAGCCATTATTGTGTAAAAAAAAAAATAGGTCGTTGAGCGTACAAATCAATCATTCAAGAATATTTTCAAGTAGATGGATCACTTGCTCTCGAACCTTTACATTGTTGCTGAAAACTATCAAGTCATCTGTGTAAAAGCAAAGTGCTGTAAAGATATCCTTGTGATTAAGTAAAATAACACAATTAATATAAACATTTTTTTTTTTAAAATCCATTGCGTATAATAAGTTCAAATTTTACTTTTAAAAACCAATCTCTGGGTGGGTTGGTGGCCGACCAAACGGTATAGTGGTTAGCGTGCTAGCTTCTAGACCACGAGGTTGCGGGTTCGAGTCCCGTGTTAGGCATGGGTGTTTGTAAATGTATGTTGGCTTGTCTAATGACGAATGTTTCGGCGCATTATAGCCCTCGTGTTGCTGACGGCGCCAGATAATCTGAATACAACCAACCAACTGGGTGGGTTGGTTGGTTGTTTTCAGGTTATATGGCACCGTCAGAAACACGAGGGCTATAATGCGCCGAAACATTCGTCATTTGACAAGCCAACATACTTTCACCCATGCCTTACACGGGACTCGAACCCGCAACCTCGCTGTCTAGAAGCTAGCACGCTAACCACTATACAGTTTGGTCAGCTTTTCCGATCCAGGAGTTTGTGTAGCACAAACAATTTCATTGATTTCACCATATAAATAAGCAGTTTTAACATAAAATAATTTAGTTTAAAATGTAATGCTGATTACACATCTAATTTCAAGTCCAGATCAACTCTAATTTGCTCCGAGTTTAAATTCGAATTTTGGTCTAGCATTGAATTAGTAAATAAATGTTCAATAAGTTTTAATTAGGAATATCGTTTTCTAAAATTTCCTTAACATGTTCACTGAATTTAACTGATCGTTCTTTACTTACCTTTTGAAATTCAATCTGTGTCGGTGTCTGCATCTTTTTATCGAACACCCAAACATAATTCCACGCTTACCGGGAAGTTGAAATTCAGTGTTTAAAACTTTCCGAAGTTGAAATTCAGTGTTTAAAACTTTCTGAACCTGAAAATGCATTAGATGAGCAAAAGTCCCCTTCAGGCCACGCTCACTTCTTAGAAGCGCTGGTATTGAGGTATAACAATGCGAAGCACACTACTAATTGATTGAAATTTACTCTTTACAGCTGTGTAAATATATTAGGGCCATTGTTTCTTATCGCACTAGAAGATATTTACGTTTAGAATAAAATGCTTATAAACATTTATTCCACACGTTTACGCAACGTTACCAGACCTCGGACTTAAAATTCTTACATAGGCAATTTTTCACAAAGGCACTTTGAATATAATATATTTAATAATATTTTTATCTATTGAAATATCAATAGTACTTTAAAAACTAAGACTCCCTGCACTTTAAAAAGTACTAAGAAAGGCACTATGTCAAATTGTAGGTGTGGGAAAAACAACAGTGACGCGGCCTAAAAGGAAAGTTCAGTGTCAGCCACCTATGGCTGATGTGGCACTCAAAGTGTTAATAATATAATCCTGTAATAAATAAACATTAAGCAAATTTTCCGTAATTACTTAAAACAATGTAATTTTATTTATTTTTTTAGTTCTATATCATATCTCACACTGTCAATCACCGATGGCTGACGCTGCCTAAGCGGAAAGTTCAGTGTTAACCACTGATGGCTGACGCTGCCTAAGCGGAAAGTTCAGTGTTAACCACTGATGGCTGACGTGGCACTCAACGTTGACTGCCATATGAGTTGCTTTCAACCACACCACTGGTTCAATCTCTTCTAATATCAACGCTTCGACGAGTGCTGTGGTTGGGTGGTTTGATCATTTTGGCGCAAGGGCAACAAGTGGTTCATACAAACATACATCAAACAAGAAATTAGTGAACATCAGTTTAAATTTTAAGCAACAATGGTTTGGAAAAATTAATATAAAAGTCAAAGTCAAAATATTTCAATGGGTAGAAGCATTCCACAAAAAAATGAGCCGACCAAACGGTATAGTGGTTAGCGTGCTAGCTTCTAGATCGTGAGGTTGCGGGTTCGAGTCCCGTGTTAGGCATGGGTGTTTGTAAATGTACAGTGGGTAAAAAAAGTCTCCGTACGGAAGCCAAAGTTACAAATAAATTAGCATAATTCCTAATCTTTTGCTTCATATCTTCAGTAACTACTGAATTATGTTTAATCTGATTCTTTAAAATAAGTTTATAATAAATGTATGTTTTTGCAAAACGCAAAAAGTATTTAAATTGAAATATTTTGGAGATGTTGCTAAGTTCCATGCAAAAAATGTTTCCGTACGCCATATGAAAATTAATTCTGACGTCTTCCACAACAGACTTGCAGTAAATTTTAGAAAGCTGAAATGTGCGCGCAAGTGTCATGAAGACATGATAGCAACAATTGTTTAATTTTAGCTTGTAGCTTATTGTCTTAAAATGGAGTTCCTAAAACTATTCGTGAGTTGGTGATTCAGTCATGAAATGTTGGATTATCTATAAAAATAATTGGTGAAATATTTAATGAATTAAAGTCTAGTACAATATAGTATTGAAAGACACCGATATGCTTCAAATTTTTGAGGATAGAGATCGATCAGAAAACTTTTCAAAGCTAAAACGCTTGCATAAAAGAAATATTCTATAATAAGGTTCAAGATAATCTGCAAATAAGTGCACCTTAAGTCGCACATGGCTTAAAAATTGGGAGGAAAAAAAAAACATTGAAGTAACATCTCAAACGGTAAGAAATGTTATTAAAATGGCGTTTCTGAATGCACTTGCAGCCCGTAAGAAGCCTTATATAAGTACCTGCAACAGAAAAAGCGCGTCAACTTTGCAAAGTCCATTTTAGTGATGAATCAAAATTAAATATCCAAGGGTCATATAATCGAGTTATGGTCAGGAGAAAACGAAATCAGCAAATGTTAACTTATAATTTTTGTGGGACTATCAAATACGGTGGAGGAGAAGTTATGGTGTGGGAGTGTATGGAGCTGCTAGTATAGGCAATTTACGTTATGTAGAAGGAAATAAGAATAGGTACGCGTATCTTGAAATTCCAACGCAAAACGTCTTAGTCAGTGCACATAAATTGTCACTTGGGAATTGTCTTCAATGTTTTTAGCAATTTTTAAGCCATGTGCGACTTCAGGGGCACTTATTCGAGGATTATATTGAACTTTACTATAGGATATTTCTTTTATGCAAGCGTTTTTGCTTTGAAAATTTTCCTGATCGATCTCTATCCTCAAAAATTTGAAGCACATCGGTGTCTTTCAATAATATATTGTACTAGACTTAAATTCATTAAATATTTCTCCAATTTTTTTCATAGATAATCCAACATTTCATGACTGAATCACCATCTCAAGAATAGGTTTAGGAACTCCATTTTTAGACAATCAGCAACAAGTTAAAATTAAACAATTGCTGCTATCATGTCTTCATGACACTTGCTTACACTTCAGTATTGAAAATCCCCCAAAAAAATACTTTTGAAAAGTAGAAGAACCACCAACCTCAAAAACACAAAAAACTTTCTTACAATAAAAAAATCATAAACCTGATGAAAATTTTCAGCCACAAACACAGTGATATAAAAAAATGGCCAACCTCTGATTAGAACTCTCGGTTGTGACTCGCTTACGAATGTATGCTTACTTAATTTATTTTTAACATTTAAGTTCCGCTCCCATAAAAATTTACGCTGCTTGAGGTTGGCGCCCGTCATAGGAATATTAACAATGCTTGCGTTTAAACTAATTTATGGATGTTTGCACGAATATTTGAGTTTATGATTTCATTTGGATGGGGTAGGAAATACAAAGTGGTGTAAATATTCATGCTCGTGTAATTTTCAAAATAGTATAGAGAAACTGTGCTCAAACGCTTGCATTTGAATCGTTATTAAGAATTTTTTAAGTAGGAAACTAAAGTGTTTCTGGTAAGCTTTTGTTTGGTTGATACATACATTTTGGAAAGTTTTTATGTGTGGGGGGTTTTAAAGGTTAGTAATTAAGACGGGCGCCAACCTCAAGCAGCGTAAATTTTTATGGGAGCGGAACTTAAATGTTAAAAATAAATTAAGTAAGCATACATTCGTAAGCGAGTCACACAGAGTTCTAATCAGAGGTTGGCCATTTTTTTATATCACTGTGTTTGTGGCTGAAAATTTTCATCATGTTTATGATTTTTTTATTGTAAGAAAGTTTTTTGTGTTTTTGAGGTTGGTGGTTCTTCTACTTTTCAAAAGTATTTTTTTAGGGGATATCATAAATTTTTTTTAAACACTGACGACTTCTCTTTTTTGAATTTGTCCGTTTCATCGTTTTTCTATTTATCCCCTATGGTAAACCTGGTACCAGGGATATTCATAATTCTTCAAACTGAGTTCGACGATACCTTACATGCAATAATTATCTTTAAAATTGATAAACCGAAAGTGGTACCGATAGCATACCTGGTACTTTAAACATTCATAATTCATCAAAACAAAAGTCCAACATGCCATATTTATCTTGGAAATTGATAAACCGAAAGTGGTACTACCTATGCTATACCTGGTACCTTAAACATTCATAATTTTTCAAGACAAGCCTAACGACACCCAACATGCCATATTTATCTTCAAAATTGATAAACCAGAGGTAGTACCACCTATGGTACACCTGGTACCATGAATATTCATAATTCTTCAAGTTGAGTTCAATGATATCTTGCATGCCAAAATCTACTTGAAAATTGACAAATTGGTTGAATGCGGACGGCAGTAACCATCAAAATCTACCACGAACGAGTACTAGAAACTTGTGTATGGCAACTCAACTCCCAAAACTTAAAGAAATACGTTGCCATTGACAAAGATCCTGTCTGCCAAGTTTCAGCTCGATTGGTTAGTTTGTAAACACAACGACCTATTTTGGTGCATAATAACGACTAATCAGTCCGGGACCCACAGCTTAACGTGGATTCCGAATCACAACGAACATCCACACCTAACACATGAATCAAATCCGGCACCTTTAACTTACAAGGCCAGAGCGTGCATCCCATTGAAAGTTTATACTAATAAATTGTTACAAATAAATATTACAAGTTTTTTACAGTCAAATAAATATTGCAGTATAAATTATTTTTATTATACCAAGCATTATTTTGGTTCACATAATAACCCATTGATATTTGACAAAATTTAAAATATCTTCTTAACAACAATTTTAAAATTCACTATGAAATTACAATTTTGATGATATATGATTCTACAATTTCATTTTACAACGGAAAGTAAAAATCAACACATCTTTAAAAATGAATGACATTTTTGCAAATTCCATTAGCCAATCGCAATGCGTGGTTCATTTCTGTAATTCGTCCTCTGTAATGAGTTGACTGTGACGTCAGCTCATATAACCTCCACATTTATACTTTGCCCATAGTATCTTGCAACAAAATGTGATTGTTTTCATTTTTCAATGGAGATTTCCCGAAATTAAAATGTTTTTGAAAGTTAACTCTCTCTAAATTGGTCATACAGTTCAAATAACACATGCAACTTAAAGAACAAATATTTCTCTTTAATTCTGTCTCTTCAAAAATTAAATTATTTAAATTTTAAAGATGTTATAAGCCATATAATTATAGTCCAATTCGTTCTCCTATACTTTAACATTACGTTAAAACTCACTTAAGCCTAACATGTCGGAAAAACTAACTTCCAAACGATAGCAAACCTGTTTGGCAACTTTTGGCATATATATCTGAACCTCAATTACAAGCTGATCGCCTTTATCTGTCGCCAAATTATGAAATGAAAAAAAGTGGTTTTAAATTAATTAAAAATAGAAAGAATTATTTAATGAAGTTCAAACCAGCGTAGGATTTTAAGTTGAAACATTCCGCATCCTATAATTCAATCCGTTTGAAGATCTATAGATTAGTTAGGGCTGTACGTTTGTCTAAATTTTTACATCAAAATCGGGCTAGAACTCGTTTTTTTATTTCGTTTTGGAATTTTCAATATTTTTTTTCTTCGTTGTCTTTTGTCCTAGGCACTCAATTTTTTTTTCTTTGAAAGATATCACCGAAACGAATCTATGGTATTTTTTGTATAATTATGTGAAGTTTCGTAAGCGCGCTAGAAAATAGTCAATTTCGGCTTTTTCGCTGGAAGTTGTGCAGAGAATAGATACTTACTGTCGTTTCTGCCTTTTTTAAGGTTGGCGGCGAAACGACCGTTTCGTCTGATTTACTGCAAGTCTGTTGTGAAAAATGCCAGAATTAATTTTCATATGGCGTACGGAAACTTTTTTTGTATGGCACTTAGCAACATCTCCTAAATATTTCAATTTAAATACTTCCTACGTTTAGTAAAATCAGACATTTATTATAAACTTATTCTAAAGAATCAAATTAAACATATTTCAGTAGTTACTGAAGACATGAAGTAAAAGGTTAGAAATTATGCTAATTTATTTGTAACTTTGACTTTCGTAAGGAAACTTTTTTTACCCACTGTATGTTGGTTTGTCTAATGACGAATGTTTCTTCGCATTATAGCCCTCGTGTTGCTGACGGCGCCAGATAATCTGAATACAACCAACCAACCACAAAAAATGACTTGCGGTCTGTCAGACTCCATATGGCAGTTAAGGGTTAAATCAAATTGGCTCTGTAAACCCGAATCATGCTGAATTCCGTGGAAGTCAAAGTGTTAAATAGTTTGAAATACTTGAAGCGCCATCCTCCTGAATAGTTAACCAAACTCAGCTACCAATTTGAGGTAAATTATTCAGGAAAGAGGCATTGTTTAAATAATAGTGTTGGTGAAATAAATTATTGATATCTTATGGTTGCAAGCCACAACATCAATAACCGTCGTAGTACACTTAACCAATATTAACTATACATATATAGCGCATCCACTTTGTCTGTGGAGAAATGGACAACCTTAACACTAGATAACTAATACATTTATCTCATAGAATGCCCACCCGTGCCATTATTGTTAATCCGAGATGTTCCCATTGCACTTTTAACATCTGCCAAGAGTGCAAACACTAATTTTTAGCACCTTTCTATTTTTTAATTAAAATATTATAACACTTCTCTTAAGATACACTAATTCGTTTGAAATAAATAAAGGAAATATAAAAAATATACTTCTTTTTAACCTTTAGCTGCTGTATGCGGTTTGACAGACCATGAGTAATTTTTTATAGAATTCTTCCATCCCCTAAAATATTTCTTCTTTTAATTTTATATGAATTATTCTGATTCGATGTTTCTGAAACTTTAAAATGATGTTCATAAATTTGTTTGGCGCAGTATGGACCTCGTGTTACCCTTGCGCCAAAAAATATCAAACCTTCCAACCACATCAGTTAAAAGTTAATTTGTAGTTTATGAGTCGTATGTTTAATTACAGAGTAACGCAGATTTAATTTTAGTTATCTATAGGGTTAATTTACAAACATTTTATATTTTCAACAAGGAGGCCAAGCATACAAGTTATTGTGACTTAGAAAATAGAAAACTTTTTTTACGTAATAGGGTGGCTGAGGCACAATCTGCCTTACCATGTTGTAACTTTAAATTATAGATGGCGTTCTCTTTTTCTTTAGTATGTGCGTTTGATGCCAGAAGATGGCAGATTAGATCATGTTGCGACCCTGAGATGTTTAGAGGGTCAGCATAGATTCATTGTAATCAAATATTAATTAATTTCCTGTCTTCTTGTTTAGTGATTGTCTTCAAATAAACCAAAATAAAAGCCAAATAGAGATGTTTTTTTTAATAGTTTTGAGTAGTGAATTACTTATGGATTATTTCATACCTAAGTGTAAATTATACTAGAGTAATAGTTTTAAAAGGTTGGATCTGCATCGGAGTTAATCTGGATCATCCTAGGTGCTTTTGAGGCTTATAGTTTATCGTCAATTTTGTATTCTGAATTCTGTATTGTAATTCTGAAACGGTTTATTACAGCTCAATAAGCTTTACTTTAAGTTAATTGCAAAAAAAAGTTTCAACATATACTCAAATGTGTATTGAAGGAAACATTATTTTTACTTTCGTTTTATTAAATATAAATTGAAGTTTTATTCACTATATTTTAATCAAATTGAAAAGCCAACTATCTGTAATCAGAGTGCAATAATAAGTGCTTTTAAGCTCTACTTGAATGAACCTCTTGACACAAACTGTTGAACAGTTACAAACTATAATATAACTTTTAAAGAAGAGTTTTTATACATCTACTTAAATGATGTGTAATACTTAAAACTTTGTCAAATATTAGTTTCCACCTTCCTTAATAAAAACACATAATTATGTTTCTAGTTTAACATAACATTCTTAAAATAAAAAATTAAACTTTTCACAAATTACAAATAGCTTGGAACCAAAAACAAACCGCATCTATCCATCGCTTCCATCATTATTTGACTGTATAATCTCAAAGCTATTAAAAAATATCATTCGAACAAAATGATTCCCTTTTTCTTTTTTTTTTTTTTTTTTTTTTTCCACTAAACATAAATTTTTACTTTTAAACCATTTATTTCGGATCAATTTAAAAGATTAATACCATTCTTTTTCCAGATACATGCACAAGAGCGGGACCTAATCGACCCCGGTTAATCGACTTTCGCAATACAACACGTTTGACGATTCTCAATATCGATTGCAGTTGCATCGGTTTCAAAAGGCAAATTGATGCCAAGTCTCCTTCCTTGTAACAACTTAAAGGGCAAATGGAACAAGTCCTATTATTGTGAGAATTTTTGTATGTATGTTGAATGGCATCCAGTGGGGGGAGGGTTAATGGCCAAGATATCAATTTTAATTTTCTTGATTATTTAAACGATACAGCAGGGAGGTAGACAAAAGTTCTAGACAAACCTAAAACAATTTCAAATTAACTAATTGGTATGGAAGAATAAGCTTTAACAATATAATGTTTTTAAGGGGGAATTTTTGTTAAAAGCTTCCCGCATTCTAACGAATTTGAATGTTGTTTTTAGTTTATTATAGTACAGAGCAGTGGCGTATATAGGTTACAATTTCGGGAGGGGCCAATATGACCAAACTTACCGTTATTTGCACTTGTTTTTTTATGTTTTAAGTGAGCTCTCACTCAAGGATTAAGGATGGTTTTCAAGGGGTTTTAAACGAAACATTGGGAAGAAACATAGTTGTTATTATTTTTTTTTATATATATTTTCAGTTTACTTTTATAACTGAAGTGAGCTAATGCTTTATTATATGATAGCAGATTATTTTATAAAACACTTAATTGCATTCTCGTTAATATTATTTTCCTCACTCCCCCTACTCTTTTCCTTATATAACTCTTTTTTTAATAAAAACCTCCTCTGTTCATTAATTAGTCTTTAAGGTCATTATCTATTGGTCATACTATTGGTTCTTTATCTTCAGCAGTGATCGAAAATTTTCGTTCCTTTTATCAAATTACTGAAAACCTGTGTTACAAATTTCCTTGTTTCTTGGTGAACTCCTTTGAATATACTTTTGGAGTGCGAAAATATCACGCAATATTTACAAAAAGATCGGGATTTTCCTTCAGAATAAGCTAACCACTCAAATTCTTCTAGCCATTTAATTTGAAAAGTTGTAGTATGGTTTGAGCTAGAACTACTACACTGGTCGGCAAAATTTAAAGATATTTCAGTTTTTCTCTAATAACTTCTCAGTGGAACAGCATAGACACATGAAATTCACATCAAAGAGGCATCTTTATGTAACAAAACGATAAGTAAAACAACTCAGTCGTAAATTGAAATGCAAAGTGCACAGTGGGGACACATGCAAAAGCATGAAGTACCATTAGAGAGCAGTTGCAAAAAGGCATTCACATTAAAAATCTCACAACTCATGAAGTTGACTTTTAGTGTGAGATATGATCTCCCCTGTCACCAGTGTTTACTTGGCTTTGTATTCTCACACTTAACATGAGTTTCTTGATGAATTCTAGTGACTAAATTGCTCAGTCAGATTACTTACCTAAAACTTACTCACTTATTTGTTGTACTATTATTTTTATTTATTTTCTGGTTGTAGTAGATACTCGACGAATATTACATGTTTATTAAAATAAAATTGTCATACAAGTAGTCTTCACAAGTAGAAGTGTGTATTCTTCCATGGGCCCGTATAAAAAATAATAAAAGTTAAATTCGCATCATATGATGACTAAAAAATGACGGCATATTGTGACCCAAAATTATTTGAGTCATTTATTATTTATAAAAAGACGTCATTTCATGACTAAAAAAAATGTGCATCATATGATGACCAAAAAATTTACGTCATTTTAGGAACGTCAGTTTGTATGACCATTAAATGACGTCAAAACTGACGTGATTTTTTACTGAATAACGTCATTCGAGAAAAGATGCCCTAAAAATTACGTCATTTATCACGTCATGCTACTACTTGGGTTGTACCCAAAGACTAAAACTTTTTTCCCACCAAATCGTTAACTTGATTTGGTATTTACCACTTAATATTATTTTTCCACCTTTCTATAGAACCTCTGACGTCCATTATTACTCATGAGATTGAAAAAATTATTTTCAGTAAAAAGTATCTAATGTTAAAAAATTTGTTCTTTAGATGCCATTTAAGAGCGCAAGAGATAATTGAATTCAACTTTTTCACTGTGACTATGTTAACTTGATCCAGGCAAATTTTTAAACGGTGAAATATTGGTTTTAAAATAGCATTTATTGTTACTTGGGGTAAATTTTGTTTCACTTTTGCTTTGAATAAATTATTAAAAAAGTATGAATATCGCCCATATAAGTAAACCAGATCATTCCTCTAATCCGAATTTCATCAAATGTGATTTGGACGCTGCTACGATAGGCATTTTGTAAAGATTTAATGTGTTGGAAACTTTACATCACTTGAAAACAGTTCAAAAGACTGGACGAGTAATTTAGCCACTAGAATTAAATCAAAAAACTCATGTCAAGTATGAGAATACAGTACCGAGTAAACACTGGTGACAGGAGAGATCATATCTTACACTAAAAGTCAACTGCACACTAATGCTACTCCATTTTTTTAAAATCCTGAATTAGAATGCAACTATCAATATTATGTTCAGCGCACTTGATCAATGCCATAAAATAAGAGAATAAATTTTAATAATTCTTATCAGTTATTAAAATATTAATATCTCATCATTAATTTAATCACGACAGCAATAGACGGTATTCTAAATTATCAATTAATATTTAAATAACTCCAACAATTGTCGATGGGGGGGGGGGCATCTGTTATGTTGTGCCGATAGTAATCAAATTTCTAAATCGGCCCCTGTCCATTGTACACTTTGCATTTCAATTTGCCACTGAGTTGCTTTACTTATCGTCATGTTATATAAAGATGCCTCTGTAATGTGAATTTTATGTATCTATGCTGCTCCAGTGAGAAGTTATTAGGGAAAAACTGAAATATTCATTAATTTTGTAGACTACTGTAGAAGAAGAAAGAAATTTGTAAAAAGGTTCCATGCATTTTCTGCGAGTTAAATTTTTCTTTATTTGTTTTTCTTTATTTAAATTTTTTTCTTTATTTGTTTGAATCCTCCTCAACTGATGCTGGATCAACGGTACTAGAATTTACAATGTCAAAAGGAACATTGCTACTGACACAGGCAACTTCAGCACTGCTTATTTACACAATGTTTTTTTACAAAACAGTTTTGAATAGAATTTTTATCGCTTCATTATGAATACCATTAACTTAATAAAGCAAATTAAGATTCCACAACAGCATAAAGCAGAGGATTGCAGATACACACCTATTTAAAAAGCACACTATTGACTAAACAGAGCTACAGATAAAATGCCAAAGCCTCACCTGCATTATACATATTTTAATTTCACAGTACTTATTCTGGTGCCATCAACTTTTTTGTATTTTTGGGAAGCTAAGAGAATGGAAATTATTTGTAAACAAACGCAAATAATAGCTACTTATTACTTTAATTTTTTGTTCCTGATTTCGGGAGGGGCCAGGACCCGCTGGGCCCCTCCCATATATACGCCCTTGGTACAGATCAATATAAGGGTATAGTAATGCAAAAAAAAGTAATAATGCATGTTCCAATATTTTAAATTACTTTCAGCGCCATCTATGATACAAATTTTGAACTATAGAGCAGTTGCATCTCTTTCTCCCGGTGTTTTTTTTTTTTTTTTTTTTTTTTTTTTTTTTTTTTTTTGCCTGCCTTGATCCGGCAATTATCCTGACGCGAATTCTTAAGGGATTCCTCTTTAAACCACGCGCACTTCTTAGAAGCGCTGGTATCGCGATAAAGCAAAACGAAGCGCACTTCTATAACAGATCGAAATTTACTCGATACAGCTGTGTAAATATATTAGGGCCATTGTTTCTTATCACAGTAGAAGATATTTAGATTTAGAATGAAATACTAATCAACATTCATCCCACATGTTTATGCAGCGTTGTTAAACCTCGGACTTAAAAGTCTTAGGTAGACAATTTTTCACAAGGGAATTTTGGACATAGTATATTTAATAATATTTTTATCTGTTGAAATATCAATAGTACTTCGAAAATTAAGACTTCCTGCACTTTAAAAAATATTAAGAAAGGCACTATGTCAAATTATAGGTGTGGGAAAAAGAAAAGCGTACTGTCAGCCCCCGATGTTGACGCGGCCTGAACGGAAAGTTCAGTGTCAGCCACCGATGACTGACGTGGCACTCAAAGTGTTAATAATATAATCCTGTGATAAATAAACATTAAGTAAATTTTCAGCAATTACTTAAAACAATGTAAATTTCTTAGTTTTGTTCCACATTTTACACTGTCAGCCACCGATGGCTGACGTGATACTCAACGTGTTAAAGAAACTTCTGATTTTCCACCATGAAGAGCAACAAAGCATTGCTAGGTGCCGGTTACTTTGAGAAAAACCATGTGGTTGAATCAACTCTATTGTTTGAATAGTTCTATAGTAAATATATTAATGAATAGTAAATGTATCGTTATATCGTCCCCTTTAATGCTACAACTATACAGGTTACATACTTTAATACAGCAGTTATTTAGTTGTAGTATTAGAGTGTCTATATTGTTGCACAAATTGTCTGTATATAGTGTAAACAGTAACGTATTATTTTAAAATTCTATTGTAATTTATTTAACTTATTTCATTTATTAACAGCGATAATACAAGGTAGAAAAAGGTGGCAACACCTAAGGCAATCGAGATGTTTCTTTTGTTTGTCGAGTTGGATCGATGTTTCGAGAATGTTCTCACGCGCCAGGTATAAATAAGACCGGAGATCGGGAAAGTTTTGAGAGTGACTTCGGATCCCGATGAAAGCTGAACGCTTTGTTTATATATTGGATTGAGCTTGTATTCGAAGTTGTTTTTATTGAAGCTTGCATGGAAGCTTGATAGTGACTATTCTTCGAATAACTTTTGTGAGCTCTTGAAGAGAGAATAAATATTTTTATACCGTAAAAACTGTGCCATCATTGCCTCAGTGGAAAAATTCATAACAATATATTCTCTTTGAAAAGATTATTTTATAGCAGTGCTAAGCTGTGGATGCATTTTTAGCAAATTACTTAAGAACTTTCTTAAATGCTAAAATTAGAAAGTGTGGTTTAGCTCTTTTGTTAAAACCTTGTGACACCAAAACGTGCATCAACATTTTTGTTATCTCAAGTTTAGACAAGGACCTGAAAGAACAAGGAAGCTGAAGTATTTTTCCAGTTGTTATTTGGTATAAAATAGTATCATATTTAAATCAATAATGATTTTATAACAAAAAGTTATTCGACAAATTAAACATTACGAGTGATGGAAGTCGTAATCATTTAAGCATTTTGCTAAAAGGAAAATTGTGATTATATTATTTTTTTCTAAAGAAATTTTGTACCCCAAACACTGTTTCATAGATCACAAATTGGTATCATACTGTTGCACAAATTGTCTGTATATAGTGTAAATAGTGACGTATTATTTTAAAATTCTATTGTAATTTATTTTTATCTTATTTTGTTTATTAACAGCGATTATACAGGTTAGAAAAAGGTGGCAACACCTAAAGCAATCGAGAAATTTCGAGATGTTTCTTTTCCCACGAATTGGCTGGAAATTTCGCGAATGTTCTCTCGCACCAAGTATAAATAAGACTGGAAATCGGGAAGATTGGCAGATTGACTTCGGACTTCGATGAAAACTGATCGCTTAGTTTACTGGAAAGAGCTGGTATAATCACTGTATTCGAAGTTGTTTTTGTTGAAGCTTGTGTTAAAGCTTGAAAGTGCTTACACTGTTGCCTTTGAATAAATTTTGTGAGTTTTCTGAAGAGAGAATAAATATTTTTATACCGTAAAAACTGTGCCATCATTGCCTCAGTGGAAAAATTCATAACAATACGCTTTTTGATCTATTAGAAGTATCCAACTATAGATGACCTCTTTTGAAATTGCCAATTGCCGTCATTTTTCTTTTGAAAAAATGAATTTTACTCCCCGTAAGTAAATATAAATTGAATTAACTGCGAAAAAAAAATACTTTTTTTCTTAAATGATAAGTGAATAAGTTCGGGTTTGGGTATCAAAATACTTTAGATGCGAGATGTACCACTCTATCGTTGAAAAGGCCCAAAAAGCCCTCTCGCAAAATCGAATTTCTAATAACTCCATATCACACAAACTTACGCTTTAAAATCGCTCAAATAACTTTCTATTCCTGTGCCGCCATAATCGCTTTACGCTCGGCGATGGATACGCATTTGTTCCTCGGCGGGCATCGAAAGCGATAAAAAGTTTTTATGATCAGTAGCAGTTCGATAAGGTTCCAAAGTCCTTTAATCTTTTGAGTGACATTTTGTAGCGTCGTGTAAGAAGACGCGGGGGAAAGCTAAACCCTCATCACATTCTAAGTGAATGATCCTTGGGCCGAAATGGAATGAATTTTACTACCCGCCGAAGGATAAAGAAGAATTAGAATGTTCAACAGGGATTCAGAGAATAAAATGGCGCAGCTGAAACATGTCGGTATTGAAGTTTCCAGAGAGAAAGAAAGCGTCTTTAATACCGTTGCGAAATTCGAATATCGCTTCGACAAAAGTCAAATGAAATGCTATAGCAGTCAAAAGAGAAAATGAGTTAAGGGAACCACTTTGGTGACTTCGTTGGAATTTCTCCCGGGAGTGCTCCTTTGAAATTCATTTCAAAGAATTGTTCTTACGAAAAGGTTTGCACAGCATTTGTGCTCGTTTTATATTTTTAAACAATTCTTAACAGGTCTATTGAAGTTTTTAAGGAAACAATTGTGCCATTTATGAGAACGGTAAATGGATCTTATGAATACTGACAAGAAATTTAAAAATTGTGCTGACATATTATCATTTCAAGAATTTCATGAGAAAGCAGTAGCCATATTATAAGTACCAGTGGATTTCGTCAGGAGATGCTACCAGTGGATTGGGATATGCATCCTCCCCCGCACCCTCTAAATAATTTAAAGCCATTAAGGCATATAACTCGATGGAAATTTATAAGAATCTTTTTGTAGTATAAGGCCTACTTAATTTTTCAACATAATTGCAATTTTATGACGAATTTCACCCTCAATATTATATATCATTCATATAATGGACAATTCTCGCATTTTTTTTTTAAACGAGTGAAATTAGTTTATATTTATGAAGAATTTCTTTCTGATTCAAAATATTTAAACAAAAGTTCTTTAAAAAAATTAGTTATTTAAATATTAAGAAAAGAAAATGCCTCAAAACCGAGCCAAAACCAGTTCAATCAAAACACACAACAAAATTTGAGACATCAAGGGTTCCTATTGTTTCTATGGTTATCGTGAGGTATCTGCCAAATAGTTGGCGTTGGTAGACCATTGCCACATTCCGTACAGATTGGCAGGATTTTCGAGAAACTTGCAAATCTGGTTTCCGTTTCCGCATTTTAAGCCAAGATGTTTGCGAAGCCTTGACGTCACATTCAATGCCAATTGTGAATCGTTTTCTCGCCCAACGTCTAGCAAGGTAATTTTTATCTCAATTTTTTTTTTTTTTTTTAAGCGCATTGAGCAGAAATTTTTGTGTTTATGGCCTTATCTAAACATTTAGAATTGAATTGAAACAAATTTTAAAAAATGCGTGAATTATCTATTGAAAATTTTCTCTATTGCAGAATACAATGACATCATCATCAGTAAAGTTTTTTTCTCTTTACAATCAGTTTTATATTTCAAATTCGAACTTCATTCCAAATATGATAACACTTGCAAAAAAATTATTTTTAAATGCAAACCAATGTATAAAGTCTTTTACTAATATAATATTTCAATCATTCAGATTAAGGATAGTGGCACAAAATATTTTCAACTACTAACTGTCAAACTTTCCATTACTACCTTCACTAAATACACATGTACTGTATATTCTTCTATCTAATGATCATAATCAATTCCAATCTATCAATGTAATATAACAGTACAAACCTGTGAACGAACTGGCTTTATGCACGTATTCATACTTATCACTCGTTTCCTATGGTAAAACTAATTAGATTTAAACTAATTAGATAAATACTTTCAAATAATAATAGACAGTTAAGAAACATTAAAAGACTGAAATAGTTCAAACAAAACATTAAATGCAAAAAAAAAAAAAAAAAAAAAGGCGTAAGTAAGTAGCTATTTTTAAATCGAAACAACCCTAGTTTTCCCGTATTAATTCAATTACAGTGATACGAAATTACAAAAAGAACCAACTGGATTTAATGTGCAAAGCTTAAGTAGCATTTGGGATATTAAAAGCTGTCGAATCGGTTGTATTCGACCTTAATTTCGAGTGGTTAGTACCTTTGCCCACCAGTTTGCTGTCTCGTATTCGTGAAACACTGCCTCCCATTCCGGCAGATTATAGCATCCGATTCACGAGGATACGGTCAAACGAGAGCGATAAGACTGGATTTATCGTATCATCAGAGAGCGGTAATGGAGGACATTGCCAAATCAGATCTGGGAACGTTTGCATGGAGGGAAAAAAAACTATGAATACGGCATATATTGCATAGAAAAATAATCTCCGAATAGGAGATATTTTTTTATCGTGGAAAAAAAAAACTGCGGTTATGGTTTTCTAGAAAGTTCTGAAATGTTCTCAGAGTGCGATATAAGAATCAAACATTTGTCTTCTCTAGATATAAAAGGCAAAGCACTCACTCACTGAATCACTCATCACTAATTCTCCCACTTCCAGTACAGTCGCAACTCTAATATTTGGTATAAATGTCAAGAAGGACAATCATAGAAAAAGTAAGCTATTCCTATCTCGATTTAGCACAAATGTTAACATCGGCAAGCATAGATAAAGTAGGATATTCCGATTTTAATAAATTAGTTTTCAGGGATCGAAAAGGAATCAAACGTCGGAAATGTAGAATGCACGAATGTCTTTTGATTGCTAAAATACGCAAGGTAAAATTTTGTAGCGAAGCACATGTGTAAAAGCTACTCCATTTATATTCTTCTATAATCATCGGGATATTTAAAATTAAACTGATACTAAACTTATATAAGTTAAGGCAATTTTCCTCTTCAGTTGCTTTTTTTTTTTCCATTGTATGCACTCTAAGTAAAGAATTTTTTTTTTTTTTTTTAAGTTGTGTTCCATCAAAACTCTTTATGAGTGATGTCACAGTGCAGCTTGCTAATGTCAACCCATAGAAGCACGATCAGCAATATGAATGATTTCAATACTAATCCAAGATCTCATTGTTAAGGACGGATGGGTATTGTGTTCTACTTTAAAACCTCATTCTTTGTCACTTTTTAAGATACCGAAACCAAATTCATTCAACATATTTCTCTAAGTAAGGCTTTTATCGCTTTTAAAAATAAATTTGTAATTTTCAAATTCAAGTTGCAAATCACAAAGCCACGTCGTCTTTGTTAAATGTTTTGGAAAGTTGTGACATCATCGTACATGAAGTCAATACTTTGATTACTTGAGAATTATTAACATTTCCTTTAATGAAATTAATATTTTATCGCAAACACAAAATTTGAGTCTCAACCTCAATATTACCACTAATTAGTTCTTCTTTCATAACTTTACGCCTGTATTTACATGCATTCAGTAACATTATTAAATTAGCGCAAAACTTCTCAAGAAGTCCTTTAAAGTAGTTACATTTTCTTCATTATTAGCATTCTACAACATACTTTTGAAGTGGCCAGAATATGTTAATTTAATAATATGAGGAGTTATTCTAACTGATTCGAGTAAATAAACAATTACGGAAATTAAGCAATAGTTTCAAACACGATTTTCAAAAGTACTAAGTAATAATTCAGAATCCAACCACTCCAATTCAATTAATAAACAACACTATTCAATTGAGAAAACTTCTCATTCCGATATAAGTACATTCTTAACATTGTAATTAGATGCAGATTCCATTCGATATTGTTACGAATTTTTCCGCTGAGGCAATGATGGTACAGTTTTCACGGTATAAAAATATTTATTCTCTCTTCAGAAAACTCACAAAATTTATTCACAGGCAACAGTTTAATTACTCTCAAGCTTCAACACAAGCTTCAACAAAAATAACTTCGAATTCAGCGATTATACAAGCTCACTCCAATAGGTAAACAAAGCGATCAGCTTTCAACGAAATCCGAAGTCAATCTGAAAACTTTCCCGTTCGCCAGTCTTTTATATACAAGCGCGTGAGACATTCTCGAAATTTCCAGCCAATTCATAGAAAAGAAATTTCTCGAAACTTCTCGATTGCTTTAGGTGTTGCCACCTTTTTCTAACTTGTATAATCGCTATTAATTAATAAATAAAATAAGATAAAAATAAATTACAATAGAATTTTGAAATAATACGTCACTATTTACAATATATACAGACAATTTGTGCAACATTTCCCCCTTCTTAAAGACTGCACGTCCCTTGCAGTGAAGTCCTTAAGAGGAAAGGCAATTCAATCACTTCTACTATAATATGGGGCTAGTCTATTGTTATGTACAACTCTAGGTTTACAGGAGGGTGTCCGTTGAATCCTTACCACGACGTCGTTGATCTTCTTAAGGACCACATACGGCCCTTCCCAGTTCGTCTGGAGCTTAGGGGAGAGTCCTTTCCGACGTTTAGGATTCCATAACCACACCTTGTCACCTTCCTGGAATGAACGTTCCGTGGCCTTGGCATCGTAGCGGACCTTCATGCGCTCTGTCATGATGTTGATTCTTTCTCTGGCGAACCGATGTACGGCTTCCAAACGTGCCTGGAGATCATCTAGATACTGGACAGGCGAGGAAGGGGTGTCCGGTGGTCGTCCAAAGAGGAGGTCGCAGGGTAGTCTAAGGTCTCTTCCGAAAATCATTTGAGATGGTGTATATCCGGTGGTCTCGTGAGTTGCACTCCTGTATGCCAACAGAAGCGGTGAAAGTTTCTGATCCCCATCTTGCTGGTTATATGATTTTGAGATTGCGTCCGAATCATCCGCGGGTGCAGCTGATAGATCCCGGGACCTCCGTTCGATGCTTGTAACAGGAGTACGGATGTCGATTCCCTCTTCACTAACTTTGCCCATTTCCACATGAACCACTTCCTGGGAGGGTTTCATCAATGTCACTTTCTTCGGTTCTCTTTCCGAGGCTGGTGAGGTACTTTTCATAGATGTGGACTCTTCAGCATTCTCTATGACATTGCCGTCATGAGCCATAATCCGATATACGCACAGCTCTTTCATGTCTAGATCGTGCAAAGGAACTTCGCCTCTCCATGTTTGCAGCTTGCTTTCCTCAAAATTCAGCGTAATTCCATTTTTCTTTAAAAAGTCTAGTCCGAGAATGCATGGATCTACAATTTCGGCAACATAAACGGTGTGCTTGTAGGTGTTAAATCCAAGGGCAATGTCCACTTGCAATTTCCCATGCACAGAGATATTACCACCAGACACAGTTTGTAGAGAAACAGAGGGCGCTGTGTAGAGGAGTCGGCTGTTCAGGCGACGAGCCACGTCCGTCCTTACGATCGTAACGTTCGCTCCCGAATCGACGATTAGACGACATGGAGTTCCGTTGATCTCCCCCTTCACGAATAAACCCTGGTTTCCTCCTTGTCGGGATGAAACGTGGAAACGACTGGTCGTGGCTTCACCTGTTCTGCATTGAAGCTTCTGCCCTGAGAGATGGCATCTTCTTAGATTCAGTTGTTGAGATTCCGTGGTAGTGTTATCCCTTCTCTTTTTCAAATCAAGGCAGTTACGTCGTATATGCCCTTCCCGTTTGCAGTGCCAGCAAATGACTCTGGTCCTTCGATCCATGGCTCCGGGATAGCTTCTCATCATTCGATCAATTTTGCTCTCCAGTTCTCGAAGCTTACTGGTGACAAAGTCAGAAGAATCCTCGGCTAATGCACCGCACACATATCGTCGGTCTTTTCCAGAAGCTAGCTGCGCGGCTTCCACTCTCATGGCGTACACAAGGGCAGACTTCAGGTTTTTGTTTTGGGATAACCTTACCGCCTGCTGCACATCGGGATCTTGAATAGCGTCGATGAAATACTGCAGCGATAGATCATCTCGTACATCCGGGGGACAGTCTGGGAAAGCGAGGAGCGACAGTCTTTCTATATCTGACGCCAACTCTTGAAGAGTTTCATTGGCCTTCTGTTGTCTCACTTTCAATTGCAGTCTGTTGTAATCCTTTAGATGCTGCTCCCCAAACCTTAACTCCAACGCACTTGCCAGCGCCACGAATTCTCCCCGCTTCTCTTCAGGTAGTGTTTGTAAAATGTCAGCAGCTTCACCTCGAAGAGATGCCGCGAGATGGAATGCTTTCGAAGTATCGTCCCAACCATTCGCAGAAGCAATAATTTCTAACTGCGTTTGATAAACGCGCCAAGACGACCTCCCAACAAAAGTGGCCACTTTGATGTTGGAACGTGGCGTAATGAAGGGAGTGGAAACATTATCCCATTTAGGCGTTGCAACGGTCATAGCTTCCCCCGTTTCAATTTTCCGTAGCCTTTCTTCAACAGCGTCATGAAACTTTTCCTGTTCCTCTTTCATGGTGGAAACATTTTCTTCGATTTCATTCCTCACAGTCACAAGATCTTCTTTCATTGTAGAAACCTTTTCTCCGAAGCAGTCAACTTTCCCATTAACCGCCTCAAAACTCTCACTGATTTCTTTTCTTACTTCACTCAGAACCTCTTCTTTTACCGATTGTAGAACACTTGTAGTAGTCTCTATTATCGTAGATTCCACCATTGTAGCTAGTTCGGATTGCATTTCTTCTTTAATCCCAATTATAGCTGCTGATGTGGATTCTCGGCAGGTGGCGATTGCAGCGGCGAGTTCGGCATTTGTCGTTTCTTGACGGGCTTGACCAGCGGCGATTGTAGCGGCGGTTGATTCTTGTCCGGCTTTTATTTCGGCGATTGTAGCGGCGGTTGATTCTTGTCCAGCTTTTATTTCGGCTTTCATTTCAGCGGCCGTGGATTCTTGTCCGGCTTTTATTTCGGCTTTCATTTCAGCGGCCGTGGATTCTTGTCCGGCTTTTATTCCAGCAATCATTTCCATTAATTGTTTCATTTGGTCTTCCATCATTCCTCTAGTTGTCGGCATTCAAAATTACGAAATCCCACTTCTGACACCACTGTTACGAATTTTTCCGCTGAGGCAATGATGGTACAGTTTTCACGGTATAAAAATATTTATTCTCTCTTCAGAAAACTCACAAAATTTATTCACAGGCAACAGTTTAATTACTCTCAAGCTTCAACACAAGCTTCAACAAAAATAACTTCGAATTCAGCGATTATACAAGCTCACTCCAATAGGTAAACAAAGCGATCAGCTTTCAACGAAATCCGAAGTCAATCTGAAAACTTTCCCGTTCGCCAGTCTTTTATATACAAGCGCGTGAGACATTCTCGAAATTTCCAGCCAATTCATAGAAAAGAAATTTCTCGAAACTTCTCGATTGCTTTAGGTGTTGCCACCTTTTTCTAACTTGTATAATCGCTATTAATTAATAAATAAAATAAGATAAAAATAAATTACAATAGAATTTTGAAATAATACGTCACTATTTACAATATATACAGACAATTTGTGCAACAATATTATTTCATTTCCTTTCAAATGACGGAATAAGTTTATACAACGAAGAAAGAATGCTTCAAGCTGAAGTTTTATATTTAGTGTTTCGTACCACGAATGGCCGTTAACATGTCAGGTGTATTAAATTGATGGGTTGTATTTTCTGGCACAAGAACTAATCTGAGCCAGAACATCGTTAGAGTCGAATTTGGGCACTGATATTTTCCCATGTGTCAAAGGAGAGAATGTCTTCTGGGAGGTCTTTCAGAGAATACTCCCCAAATTTGAGGGAAACCACAGAAAATTCTATACATGCGACACGAGACTGATGATTCCAATTGCTGCCGTTTTTGCTTACTTTGAAAACAGAGATTTTGGCTAGTATATTAGTTTTTAAATTATGTTATAGGAACCGTTTAAACTATATTGAAATGAAATTAGTAGCACATCTAATTCCTGAACGGTCAAACATGAACACATATGGTTGGTTGAACTTTTATGGCGCAAGGGTCTCACCAGGGCCAAGCTGCACCAAGGACACATATGGAACCGGGTCCCATTGGATATAATTGTGGGATAACATGTCAGGGTAGGTTGTTGGTTGTATTCAGATTATCTGGCGCCGTCAGCAACACGAGGGCTATAATGCGCCGAAACATTCGTCATTAGACAAGCCAACATAGATTTACAAACACCCATGCCTAACACGGGACTCGAACCCGCAACCTCGCGGTCTAGAAGCTAGCACGCTAACCACTATACAGTTTGGTCGGCCATGCCAGGGTAGGAATCCGAGGTGAAATTTTTTTGCATTTTGAATCTTTTATTCTTTTTTTATCAAATAGGTATATATCCTCATTTATTTTTTAAATGCCAGGATCCAACTTGGGGTGAATTCACTTAAGGGACAGCTGTGAGTTAAAAAGATGCGAGCTGCTGTGAAGATGGTAAGAGAAAAGAAAAACCTGTAAGCCATTTTAGTATACCGGTGACTACATTACAAAGGTTAGCTAAACAAAACTCATACATCAGATGAGGAAGTTGTAATTAAATTGCTAGTTAGAAAACTTCGTTCTACCTGATCACATTTAAAAGAAGTAATGCAGTACTTTCTAACCACAGGCTTAGGAAGTACTAATTTCATACATAATTACCTCGAATTCCATGTATAATTCTTGCATATCTGACCATATATATGTGTTTCGTATATGTCTCATATCTGAAATTGGGCCAGTTTCAGATATGATTTTTTTTTTAGGAATGGCCATATAAAATTTTTCCGTAAAAGATCGAATCTATGTACTAACCAGGCGAGACGACAGTACGTTGGGTTTCCCGTCTGCTCAATGTAACGGCATCAGGCAGTTTTATCTTTCCGATATTGAATTTGAAAAAATCGTGGCCCGGTCATTTTCTAAAGCGACATAAGATAGTCTATTGATACCATGGCGAACTGCCTGATGCCATAGTTAACTCATAGCTAACTAATATATGTTGGGGCAACCATATACTAAACGAGTATAATTATTTTCAAATGTCGACTCACTTCACAAAAACTTAAGAAAGTCCTATATTACTATTTATTATTATATCTTTAGATTTATTTGTCTGGTAAGGGGGTGGATGCAAGTATTCTTTTAGCTTTGTAATAGCCATCAAAGGAAGAAGTAGTGAAAATCTAAACTGGGATATTCAACAGAAAAATGTTGCTTTCATAGTTAAATTTAGTATGTTAACGTTAGTTATTTGAAAAAAGAAATATTTGCATGTTATTAAATGACAAGTCGATCACATACTATACTTTGTATATGACTTATATTACTTTATTATTAAATTTAATAAAGATTAATTATTTCATAGTTAAATTTAGTATGTTAACGTTAGTTATTTGAAAAAGAAATATTTGCATGTTATTAAATGACAAGTCGATCACATACTATACTTTGTATATGACTTATATTACTTTATTATTAAATTTAATAAAGATTAATTATTTCATAGTTAAATTTAGTATGTTAACGTTAGTTATTTGAAAAAGAAGTATTTGCATGTTATTAAATGACAAGTCAATCACACACTATACTTTGTATATGACTTATATTACTTTATTATTAAATTTAATAAAGAGAAATTCTTTCATAGTTAAATTTAGTATGTTAACGTTAATTATTTGAAAAAGAAATATTTGCATGTTATTAAATGACAAGTCGATCACATACTATACATTGTATAGGACTTATATTACTTAATTATTAAATTTAATAAAGATAAATTATTTTAATTTTTACCATACAAATATAATTGAAACCATTATAATTTGACATGGATCGATACGATACTAAATTTTCTTACTTATTGATACCTTATGGCGAGTTATTGCACTTCTCTTTAATCTATCTTTTTGAAGTGTAACTTTTTATTGTGATCTTTATATTTCCATAATACAAGGAATTTCTAAAACGAAATATGACTTAGATAATTTTTCCACTTGACCAGAATACCTACCAATTCATTTAATAAGGTCAATAAATTTGTAAACAGATAAATTTTTCATGTTGTATAATTTTGAATTGATATAAGCTCGATGAGTATATATTTTTAATAATCTGAGTAACTTCATCCCATAATTATCTGTAATACCTTGGATAAACGGGTTAAAGTAGTGTTGTTTTCTGGAATCTTAAAAATGCAGTGTCAATCCAGAGGATTTTGGGGCTATACTAAATATATAGATCTGACCATGTCTTGTGAATATTTGTTTAGGAAATGTATAAGATATTTGCAGAATTAAGGAAAGTACCGTATTTACATGATTGCAGATATGTTCTATTGCCCTAAATTATTCTATATCTAATTTCCATAGTCTCAATAGAAATACGGAATTCAATATTTTGAATATTCTAAGATTTCAATCAATTTTTCTTTTTTTTTATTCTTGGGGATGACAACTTTGACAACAATGCTTTAAAATAACAATATAGGGAAATTACATATTTGCTTTCAATGATTATTTATTGTTAGATCGTCTTCAAGTTGTAATTAACAATGGAATTAAAATAGTCAACTTCATTTGATAACAATGGACATTTCCGGCAATAATGAAATTTTTAGAAATTTTGGTTCAGAAGCCAGCTGTACTTTGAGCAATAGGTTGCGTTTTTTTCTCATCGACTGTAATATCGGCTTTCTCGTGAGTATTTCGAGATACATTCTCAACATGATCTTTTCTGCAATTGCTGCTGTGAAACGATGGATGTGTAGTGACGAATGGATGATGTAAGAAAAAATTCCTTAATTTTAAAATTAAATGACTCTGAATTACAAAAATATGTTGAAATGCTACTCGATTTTTAGTTTACATTCACTGTTTTTGAAAGAATTCGAGTACATTTTATGAAAAAATCGAATGAAATATAAAAACGTCGAGTCAAAAACTATATAATTGTAGAGTAGTAAAAATTGCGCCAATAATCGCCAACGTTTGGAGCTAAGTGGCTTAAGTTCTCTACAATACAAAATTTTTAACCGTTTTCTAAATCAACCATAATAAATAGCATTGTTTCCTTTTTACAAATGTATTTTAACTTTTGTCAATGATACTTTGCAGGACGGTCAAGCCACATTTTCATGGCTATATAATGGTAACTGATCAAGAAAAATTCATTTGATTTCATTTCACCCTTTTTCATACTCTGAATGTTATTTGACCAAATTCAACATAGTTTACTTACTTCATGTGCAATTCAAGGAAGAAATTAAAAAAAAAAATCCAATTCTCTTTGTTTGAAAAATAATAGAAATATATAATCGTATTTAAAAAAAAAAAAAAAAAAGTAGAAGAAGTCCATCCCTTCCCTTTTTGAATCAATTAAAGCACGGATGCTAAAATTTACAATGAGTTTTCCATGTTTTTCGGGAATAATTTGGAAAATTTTAAATGCCTTGGTTACAGAAAAGTTGGAAATAAATTATGAACCAGAAATACCCTAATTAATAACCAGAAAACCTTAATTTATGAACCATAAATTATGAACCTGCGATACAAATAGATGAACATTAAATACACTGATTAAAAATTATTTTTGATCAAACGTATTTTTATATCTGTGTATACATAATTAATTTTAAAAAAGTTTCATATTGGTATAGTCAATAACAGTAAACTGCCAAAAATTAACTTGGAAAATTACATTTTCTAAAGATGTACAAATTATTATAAAATAGAAAAATTTCCATTTTTATGAAGTTTGAAAAGCATTTATAAAAATTCCATATTTAATTTAAGTTTGTCTTTCTTAGTAATTTTATACAAACTTATGCAATTTACAAAATACCAAAATAAAATTCATATAATTTTGACTTCACTGAAAAAGGAAAACTTTGGTTTTTTTTTATTGTATTTCGAATTGAGCTACGATGTTCAAATTTTGTGTACGAGTTAGTGGTGGCCAAAGGACCTGCCATTAAGGTTTCCATCAAAATTGCACATGCGCATGATGTAGCTGCCATTGGAAAGTTTATCTTTTTTAGCAAATGACTAAAAACGAATCTGCCAATTTTTATCAAAATCGCTGAGGCCTTCCATGACTGTTTTTCCTCCGTTTCACTAACAAAAAAAAAAAAAAAAGGATTATGTAATATTTATAGAAAAAACACATCGCCAATTTCGCCATTTAGGTGGAGTTTTGTAACTAATATAATAATTATCCTCAAAAACATCACTAACTGGATTTTTTTTAAATAATGAAAGTATGAAAACGAAAACTGTAAATTACATCAATCCACGACAAATTTAAATGAAGTGTCCAGTAGGCTTGGGCGATGTATCGATACATCGTCCAAAACCGGTGTGAAATCAACATCGTCAAACCGGTGTCACTATTTTCGCATACCCGATACATCACGATCTTTTTCGACGAGAGCGCGATCCTTGCTTAACACTTCAAGGACGAAGAACCGTGATGCCACGATTGATGCGAGGGGTTTCTAAGATACTATAGAAACGTATTGAAACCGTCGACACCGCGCCGTTTGAAACACGATACTTCAACAGTAATCCACCCTGCATATGCGCGGTGTCTCCAAAACTGTATAGAAACATACTGTAACAGCTAACACCACACCATTTGAGACTATTTCTATTTGCTTTTGCTGAGGCGATACTTCATTAGCATTCAAGGACGAAGAACCGCGCCACAATTCATGCGCAGTGTTCCTAAGATACTTTATAAACGTATTGAAACCGTCGACACCGCGCCGTTTGAAACGAGTTCCATTTGCTTTTGCGCGGTACTTCATCAGCAAGCTCACATCGTGATAATCCTATCCACTCTGCCCTGCATATGCGCGATGTTCCCAATATTGTATAGAAACATAGTGAAACCGTCGACATCGGGCCGTTTGACAGGTGGTGCCAGCAGTCTAGTAATATTGGAGATACGATAAAAGAAGTATTCCTTTAATGTTTGAACATTATTTATGTTGTTCTATCAACTCTTGGAAAACATTTTGATTTTTATTTAATAGTCATCAGATATAAGACCTTGATATCCATTTTTGGGCATTTCTTGCACTTTTTGTGTTTCATTTTTGATTTTTTTTTTTTTTTTTTTTTTTTTCATTATTTCTCTAACTTGAAAGAAATAAAGTATTACACTTTTGTATTTTGAAATCTTTTATATTAACTTCAAGATTTTTTTATCTTGCTATTATTTTATTTTGCTTCATTTATTTACTCAAGGGGATTGCGGTATTCTGGCGTGGTAATTTCTGTCTAGTTCTTACTCAGTTAAGATAATCTGGTTATTTATTACTATGAGCTGTTTGTTATATCTGCCAAAATCAATGTGAACTAGTGCATGGACTGATCCCAGTTGTTTCTCTAATTTGATTGCTTAAATACTTACAAACGATTTTTTCCCATCCACTTTAAGGATTTCCTCTTCGGTCTCGTAAGTAAATAAATGTTTTATAATTTTTTTTTTCAGTTTGTACAATTTGAATCAAGTTTATTTCCATAAGTATCAATCCAACATTGCTTTTTAAAAATGCGGAAATGCAGATTTTTTGGGTACAAAATAAAGATCTTTAGAATTTTAAATGTTAAACAATAAAAATAAAATTAATGCATAATAGTTATATTGTATATTGTAAGTAATAAAATATTCATTATAAAGTATGTTTTTAATTTAATGATTAAGAATATCCAATAACATGTGCACAGCCAGGAAGTGCACTTGTCCTCCACCCCCCTCCTTCCCTGGAAAATAACAAATTAAAATTTCATTAAGATAGAGAAATTGAAAAATTCGGATTAAACCAAAATAATAATAATAACCGGCTTATACCCCCTTGGGTGCTTTGTGTATCTCGCTGAAAATAATTCGGTTACTGCTCATGTTATTTAAAAAAAAACTTTCTAAAACTATAAAAAATTAAAATGAATTTAATAAAACTTTACAAAGCTAACTAAGCATAACTTTCGGCTATATCGCGTGTTATGAAAATGTTGTTTTGTAGTATTTTGTAAAAAAAAATATACACACAGTTAGCATCGCGATGTATCGTGACATCGTGATGTTTGCTTCCCGATATAACACGATGCAGAAATGTTAACATCGCCCAGGCCTAGTGTCCAGTATTAAGTATAATTGAAACTTGGGTGATGTTCCACACTCTTAAAAAAGAAAGCTATCTATTTATGATTTCTTACCTTATTTCATGCATGTTTACAACTTACACTGTTGCCTTAAGTCTAATAGTAAAAGAAAGAAATCTGTGACAAACATCGTTGTGACACCCCTTGTAAATAGATGGACTACGACACCGTCCAACCGACAATCAAACAACCTATTAAATAATAAATACAGTTCCGATATAAATCTACAGCACTAACGTATTATCCCGTCAACCGTTGGTGAGACAAAAAGTCTCCAAACGGGTTACCTGTATCGATTGATAAACGGTCGGTTCAGACGGATGCACAGTCCACCGCGCAGCTAAAATGTTCCACGGGAAGACCCCGACTCTGGTCAGAACCGAACCGTAGATCCGAGAAACTTATAGTCGAAAACAAAAAGTTCATCAACAGTTGACAGGATAATACGTTCGTAACGAACTCATTCTGCGTAAATTTCTAATATGCATTTTCTAATTTCAGAGACAGATTGTTTTGGCGAAAGAAATATGATTGCAATAGACAAGAAGTAAGTAACCTATGTTCCCTGTACATTGGCACAAATTTCCTTTTATCGGAAAGAAACTTAATTTCTGTTTATCCCTTTACCTCCCCTTCCCTGGAAAATTGAGCTATGATTTATAGTAGCACTAGCTGAATACCCGTGCTGCGCTACGAAATTTTACCATTAGCATTTTAGCGATCAAAAGACATTCATGTATTCTACACTTCAGACGTTTGCTCCCTTTTCGATCCCGACAAATTGATTTATCAAAATAGGAACTTTCCTTTGTTGACATTTTAAACGAAATTTATAATTGTGAATAGTAAACTGGAATAGTTTATTGTGTTTATGTTTGCTCTTAGTTCTAAATTTCAAAGTAGTAGCTGTATTGGAATTAAGTTAATTAGACATTAAGTTAATCCTCGTATAGTTTCAATGTTGCGTCGTCTTTTCATCCCTTAAAAATTCGTTAATCGATATTGGAATGACTTATTTTTTTAACATTTGCAAAAAAATATCAGAAAAATGACTACATTGGAAGAGGAACATTCGGATATCCCTCGTTTGGAACATTTAACCCCTTTTCGACCACTTAAAGTGTGTTAATCGAGATCGGAATAGTTTACTTTTTCTATTTTTACCATTGTTGATATTTGTGCCGATTTTCAGAGTTGTGACTATGTGGGAAGTAGGATTTTCGAATGTCCCCCGTTTGGAACGTTTGACCCCTTTTCGACCCCTTAAAGTGTGTTAATCGAGATCGGAATAGTTTACTTTTTCTATTTTTACCATTGTTGATATTTGTGCCGATTTTCAGAGTTGTGACTATGTGGGAAGTAGGATTTTCGAATGTCCCCCGTTTGGAACGTTTGACCCCTTTTCGACCCCTTAAAGTGTGTTAATCGAGATCGGAATAGTTTACTTTTTCTATTTTTACCATTGTTGATATTTGTGCCGATTTTCAGAGTTGTGACTATGTGGGAAGTAGGATTTTCGAATGTCCCCCGTTTGGAACGTTTGACCCCTTTTCGACCCCTTAAAGTGTGTTAATCGAGATCGGAATAGTTTACTTTTTCTATTTTTACCATTGTTGATATTTGTGCCGATTTTCAGAGTTGTGACTATGTGGGAAGTAGGATTTTCGAATGTCCCCCGTTTGGAACGTTTGACCCCTTTTCGACCCCTTAAAGTGTGTTAATCGAGATCGGAATAGTTTACTTTTTCTATTTTTACCATTGTTGATATTTGTGCCGATTTTCAGAGTTGTGACTATGTGGGAAGTAGGATTTTCGAATGTCCCCCGTTTGGAACGTTTGACCCCTTTTCGACCCCTTAAAGTGTGTTAATCGAGATCGGAATAGTTTACTTTTTCTATTTTTACCATTGTTGATAATTGTGCCGATTTTCAGAGTTGTGACTATGTGGGAAGTAGGATTTTCGAATGTCCCCCGTTTGGAACGTTTGACCCCTTTTCGACCCCTTAAAGTGTGTTAATCGAGATCGGAATAGTTTACTTTTTCTATTTTTACTATTGTTGATATTTGTGCCGATTTTCAGAGTTGTGACTATGTGGGAAGTGGGAGAATTAGTGATGAGTGAGTCAGTGAGTCAGTGAGTGAGTGAGTGAGTGAGTGAGTGAGTGAGTGAGGGCTTTGCCTTATATATATAGAGATGATTTATCTAAATCAAAAATAGCTAGATAAACTGGAATTAAGTATCCAAAAAGTAATATCTTAGACATAGTTCAAATGTTTTCAATTCATAAATCTTCGTCTAAAACCATTCTATGACCCGAACATCTGTGTGCCTAACACTATTTGAAAATGCCGCAGAGGAAACCCAAGAGATGAGATTCTTATTAAAAGCGACATGTACTAGATCACTCAAACTCTGAGTTTAAAATTTGAAGTATGAAAATGACATCGATTGTTTAAGAAAACTATACACAGTACGATGAAAAAAAAAAGTAATGGTTTGTTAAGAACGCGTAGAGCATTTTTTGAGAATTTCGGTTTGGTTAGAGCAGCACAGAAGGTTGTGAAAGTAAGGTTAGTTCTGCATGTCAGTAGCCTGCTCTAAATTTGAGCATCGCGTCAACATTAAACTTTAGTCCAAGCTTGAAAAATCTGGAATCAAATCCATGTGTTGCCGTCGATTAGTTTCACCAGTATATACCAGTTTGTTTGATTTTTTTTTTTTTTTTTTTTTACCATCGGCAATCTGTCTTGTCCACCATCGTCTTTTAGCAAATCTCGTCCATTGTTATCACAAAAAACTGGTTGTCCATTGTATGTAGTGCCTTTAATATTGATTTGTTTCATTAGAATTACAACCTATCTTGCCTAAAAATGAAACAAAATAAATTAAACCCCTTGTTTATTTCGTTTTAAATTCTTTTCTATAGGTTATGTGGATCATAAAGGAATACGTGGCACGACCCTCGGCAGCAGATATTGATACTGCTATCCATCCAGCAGAGGATGAAGCTCATAATGATGAGGAGCCACAAAACCCGGCTCTTCATGTCACCAACTTGATGAAGATCCAAAGTGAGCCACACCTGCCTCAAGTTATCCATATGCCGAGGGTCAAGACTGATGGCTATCGAGTAACAAACCTCAAGCCCAATGCACTCATCCTTATTGGTGAACACGAGTACCGATGCCATAAGGAGGTTCTCCGCTTCAAGTCACGCCGACCAAACGGTATAGTGGTTAGCGAGCTAGCTTCTAGACCGCGAGGTTGCGGGTTCGAGTCCCGCGTTGGCATGGGTGTTTGTAAATGTATGTTGGCTTGTCTAATGACGAATGTTTCGGCGCATTATAGCTATCGTGTTGCTGACGGCGCCAGATAATCTGAATACAACCAACCAAGCGCCTCAAGCCACTGAACTTTGAGCAGAGGATAAGTGGGAACAATGCAGTGCATAGCGTGTTACGCGTAAGTTTCTTCTTTATAGTGGCTGCAATGAAATTATCAGCTTTTTGTTATGTTCTTTGAAAGATAATCACACTGAAAAATTATATTTCAGAAGTGGAATTAAAAATAAGGTCAAACAAATCCTGCTAAGTACCACTCAATTTTGGTTAGTGGTTGAATGCAATTATGAGTTATGTTTTGGTTAATTTTTGTCATAAATATACCTCCTCCTGGATCCACTTGGTTTATCGAACCTAATCCAGGTAATCATTGAAGTATAATTGCGAGATTACTTTTTGAGACAACAATTTTGTTTTTATACGTAAGCGTTATATTCTTTGAATAAGAAAACATAATGTATGCATGAGTTAAATATTTCACTAGCTAAAAGGGAATAAAGACTGCGGCTTATTGACAGAATAATTTAACTTATAATGCACTTTAAATATTTATAAGTCAAATTGTTCATTCAAGACATCGTATCGAAATGATGTTGAGAAATTGAATGTAAGAATAAGAAAAAAACATTTAAAAAGTGTTTATTTTATATCACATTGTCACTTAGTTTAATCTTCAAATATGAAAAATCTCTAGTGTTTTCTGCTTGTAATACGAAGAAAGAGGAATCCGTATGCTGAAAATGATGTCCTTGGTGATTTCTATGCGAAACACACTGGTTATGATAGTTTTGACGCAGTTAAAGAAGTGACTTTCTAATTATCAGTATCCAAAGTTTCAATTAAACCATAGTATAATCAATGTAAAAATATCTTAAAACTGGTAGGGATGCACTGAATATTTGGTATCTATTCGGTATTTGGCCACTAAACCGAATATTCGGTTTGGCCAAATATCTAGATATTCGGCGGCTGAATACTTTTTTTTCGATTCGTTGCCAATTTATTATTTTTGCAGAATATCATTCCATAGAAATATGATTGTATTTTCCTAATACAATATTTTTAAAAAATTCAAAATGTTTGGGCTGTTTGTTCAATATGTTTTTATAAACGTCGATAATATTTATACAAACAAAAAATATTTTTTTAATTATAAGTGCTAATTAAGACAAGTTTTATAGGAAACAATACATCAGATATTCGGCCAAAATCACTATTTGGTGCATCCCTAACATTTGTACGAGAGTGCATATGTAAAAGTGTACTACGGAATTATTATCATATTGAAACAAAATAGTAGAACTAACTAAAAAATTATTCAAAAATAGTCATAACTTTTTATTTTCCGTTCTGATGTATTCTATTAGCACTGTTAGTAATTTGTTAAAATCTCGTTTAAAGTCGTGCTAAATTGGATGAAATTCGAATCCCTCGTAAATTTATTTAATGTTTTGATTGCAGCTGGATATAGAGCAAATATGCCCGGGGGGGGGGGAGACATTTTACACCATCTTACAATTCCTTTATTACGGAGAGATGGACGTCAATAGATAGACATTCTGCAAATTCCAACAGGCTTCCACCTTCTTAGGTGTCGAAGAAGCAGAGGCAAAATGCCGTGAGGTAGGAACCATTAATACAGTTTTCCCCATAGGCGCCAGCATTTCACTTTTACAACGGTGACGAGACTCGGTGATTAAACTCGCTGGGGAGAGGGGTATTTGTCTAAGACAGTGATTCTCAACTTTTTTTTTGTCGCGGCACACTATTAACGATTTCAAAATTTGGCGGCACACAAAGAAAAAGATAAGTTTAAAAGTTGTTTACTTACCTATAATACACTGTGTAAAATAGTTTATGATAATAATTTGGAATGTAAAATAAAATAATATAATATGTACTAAAAAATCAGCAGTACGTTTATTAAGGGATTAATTACAAATATGCATTTCTAAAATTTGGCGGCACACTTTAAGAATTTGGCGGCCTACAAAAGTGCCGCGGCACAGTAGTTGAGAATCACTGGTCTAAGATATACGGACATTACTTTCTTCATTATATACATACTGAACGTGTTGAACTTAACTCCGTACCATACAATAAAGTTAGGATAAAGTACGAGGATAATACAAAGTGTCCAATAAATGAGTGACCCCTATTAAATGTTTAAATAAAATTAAAATATGATCGGAAATAGGAATGTATCTTTTGCTGCACTGGTACTAGAAAAACAGTAGGTTTTAAAAAATACAGATTTTTACCAATTAGTTCTGATCTTAAAACAGTGTTTCTGTATATGACTTTCTATAAACAACTATGGATAAACATTCTTAATTTCATTAACTAATTCTACAATTTACGAAAATTAATATCTTCTTGTTTGATTTCTTGAAAAAGAAATCAGTGGCATCATTAAATAACGTCCTCCACTTGAATGATACTAGTATATCTTATCAAGCACCATCCTTGTAAAAGTGGACACTTTTAATTGTTGTAGCTTTCTTTCTCGATAAATTTAGACTGAATTACTAAGTAGGTAACATTGCACGTTAGAAAATAAGCTGTGAAGTTCTATTAAAACACATTGATAAAGGGTATTTTATCTCTCACTCGCATTTATTAATCTTTTAGAACAAATTGTATCTTCAATAATACATTAAAGATAATTGTAAAACAATTCATTTTGTAGATGATTGAAACTCCTGCTTGTGATTCAAAGCATGCCATCTTACAATATATCACTGCTTCCAAAATAGACATTCCAGACAATCTCAAAACACATGCTCTTGAAATAATGACCCAGGAATTTGAAAATACTGTAACTCAGAAGGACTTTGTATTTCTTGAGATAAACCAAATGACAGAACTGCTCTCAATAGATGCAATTGGTGCAAGAAGGTGAGGTGTTTTTTTTTTTTTTTTTTTTTTTTTTTTTATAGATTGTGGATATTCTCAAAAATCGAATCAAGGGTTATAGTTGTTATAGAGTTCTGAAACTTATTTCAGAAATCGAAATATGCTTTCTATGATAAAATAAATAGAATGCTAACTTTATTATACTCAACTATTTAAAGGTTAATATTTTTTCGTATTATTTCAACATTTATAAATAGGGTATTAACATCATATTTTAATTGACTAAAATAAAAAAATAAAAAATAATTGAGTTTGAATAAACTGAAAATATGTTGAATTAATAAAATTCACATATTTTCAGAACAGAATACATTTACAAATATTATTATTAAAAAGTAAAATCATTGCTTTGGAATAATAGATCTAGAAATATTGTTTCCTTTTAATTTTAATGTTAAAAAACAAGAAAACGAAAGAAAAATAATTCTAAGACTTTTTTCATTAAATAATAAGACTTTAAACCTAAACATAAAAAATTAGTTCCCACGTATGTATTAATAATTATTTCGATTTCTAAAAATTAAATGAAAGTTTAGTAACTTTTAATAAAGGTTGCGGGAACATTTTTAATAAAGGAAAGATAGTTTTCTCTTTCTGTTTCATGATTTACAGATCAAATTAGTAAACTAAAGAAGAAATAAGAATACTTTATTTTGTCCCACTTAAATGTCTTATTATTATCTTTTAACTTTCATATACTTTTAACTTAAAATACTAGTAATCATTCTTTTGAAAATACCTCAAAACAAAATGTATTCACTCTAATGGAGTTTTAGTATTTTTATGTAAAGTGCGCCATGAAGATGCAATTCATTACTTTGTTTCTAAAGAAATAAAGCATGTGTCCGAATAAGATCATGTTAATTTAACAAAATGTCTTAGTAAATAATATAAAATCAGCCAATAAATTTAAATATTTCAAATGAAAATTAGTTCATGTATGTTACAATGATACTCATTACTATGAGTTTTGACACATATTTTTGTCAAGAAATACGATTTAAGTTTATTGTAAAACACTTTCCAAGACTTTTTGTGTCATGTGTGGTTGTTACCTAAACTACAAATTTAAATCATGTGATCAAATTAACAGTTCCACTCGATGCCAATAAAACTAACTGCCCGAGCATAAAAAATATATATTTTAAACGATTAATGAATTTCCTAGAAGGACACGAATTTAAAATTATTTTTCTTCATAATCAGTACCATAATTGAAAAATTTTAAACAGTGGAACTGTCCGAAGACTGATTGTTCTGAGTTTCAAACCACGTACTACAGTGTACAACGCTCCCTGTTGGCAACATTTAAAACTAATTTTAAAAATTTACCATAAGATTTTTACAGATTTCAATATAACTATACTTTTTGTTTCATTATTCTATCGATCTTCGTTTTTCAGTTATTTAATTTTAAAATCAGGGAGTCCTTCGCTGGACACCACGTATGTTGTTCTTCAGATTTCTCATCCCTTATTTCTTATTCCACAGTGAAATCATCGTCTTCATTGCTGCTCTCCAATGGCTTGCATACGACTTCCCGAAGCGTGAAGAGCATACCAGGGCTCCCCTCACTCAGAAAGATTTGGAGAAGTTTTGGAGCAGGAAAAATGTCTTTCGGAGCAGGTAAAATTAAATTTAGGAGCAGGAAAAATGACTTTCGGAGCAGGTAAAAACAAGTTTAGTAGCAGGGAAAATGCTCTTTGTAGCATATAAAAGAAACTTTTGCAGGAAAAAAAAACTAGGAAAAAAACTTAAAAAAGAAAAAAATTTAGCCGGAAAGAAAAAAAAAAAATTGCAGTAGAAAAAAAAAAATTGAAGCAGAATTACCCGAGAAGAATGTCACTAAATCGGCGTCGCAAATCTCGGCAATAGCTGCTATTACATTACCATAGAATTCGGCGAAAACGAATATAACACCAACGTAAATATTGTGGATAGCACCCACCATACCATTGCAATCTCGGTAATATCGGCGCAAAATCCCAGTAATATCGTATTTTTTTAAGGGGACATAGGACACTTTTGCCAAAATTCTTTAGTTTTGCCAAGAATTAAATAAAATTTGGCATAAACATAGAAGATGCGACTTTAAACAAAACAACACAATTTGAGCAGATAATATAAAATAGATAGTAAATTATTGAGAAAAATGCATTAAAATAACACGAAATTTTAATTTTTTTCAAAATGCTCCTCGCGACACAATATTTTGACGAACATGAAAGAAAAATTTGAAGTTGTTTATCAATATATTATAAACATTTTCAAACATGCTTTTATCTTTAGGTGCAATAGTTGAACAGAAATAAAATTTCAAACTTGGCGCCAGTGATTTCTCATTAAAAAATGCACATACTTCAAATTCCCAACATGAAAAAAAATATAAAAAATTATGTGACATAAAAAAGCATGTGTAAATTTCTTTATAGTACATTAAAAATTATTAATACAAAAAAATTAGGTGGATTTATCAAAAAATGAATCGCAAGGAGCTTTTCGAACATAAGTAAAATGGGAAAAAGCAAAGCTGAGAAAAACGCATTTTTAGCCTTTGCCAACAAGTGTGCGATGCGTTAAAATAGTTAGTTAAAATAAAGATTTTACCACTTAAAATCATCGGATTTCAAAAATTCAAATGCGAAATTAAAGCTAGTGGCATAAGCAATTTTTATAGAATGAAAACAAAAAACGTCATTTTTGGTGATTTCAGTGTCCCATGTCCCCTTAAGTCACCAAACAGCGTCACAAATCTCGGCAATAGCTGCTATTACAACAGAGTAAACTTCAGCGAAAATGACTACCACACTTGCGTAAATATTAGCGAAAGCCTTTACAATACCGTCAAAAATCTAGACAAAGGATATTGCGTAAGTTGAAGACTCGGCAGAAAGGACCATCGCTAAAACGTACATATCGGCACAAATGTCGGTAATATTGACATTTTCTCGGTAATGTTTGGGATGTTAATAAAAGCGCAGCACTTTTCGAAAATGACCGTCACACCAACGAATATACCAGCAATAGCACCGAATAAACCGAAGCAACTGTCAACAACAGCGCTAATATATTGGTGAAAGACTCGACGAAAATGACCATCACAGTAACTGCAATAATGTCTGCATCAGCGTCGCAAATCATCGCAGTAACATCGACATTTTCTCAGTAATATCAGGGCAAATTTCGGATATTACAATGTCGTAGCACTCGGCAATATTACCATCATACCAACGAAAATATCAGCAATAGCACCGAATTAACTGGAGCAATTCCCAGAGCTATTATATCGATGAAAGACTCGACGAAAATGACCATCATAACAACGTAAAACTTGACAATAATGTCAGCATTAGCGTCGCAAATCATCATAGCACTCGGAGAAAATGAACACCGCACCTTCGTAAATATCAGCGTTAGCGCCGAATATACAGGAATATTTCTAAACAATAGCGATATTACAGCGGCGAACAGTATCTAATTTCGGCCTGCAAAAAAAAAAGAAGGGAAAAAAAAAAATCGCGTTCTGGCGCAAATATGGCTAAAATAAGGCATTTGGAGCAGCTTGGAGCAGATTTTTGTATTTGGCGCAGTTGGGCGCAATTGGAGCAGGTCTGGGACCCCTGGCATACTGCCGCAGTTATCGGATGCGTACGATTCTTGTGCATGAGCCTGCATGAAGCCATCTTATGTTTCCGTCTACCCGTTCTCCCGGGCATCATGCAACTGCCAGAAATGAAGCAGTCGCTCCTGATGGCAATAGGGTAAGGTGGATGCATTTCTTTTATAGCCTTCGACTACCTTTCCCAGGGTTCCCACCAGCATGGCCCTAGTGAAGCACTTGCTCGTTCAGTACAATAGACTTCAGTCGCGGTGCTGGTACTCGGTAGAGTCACCCCCATTCATAAGAACAGGGTTCCCACTCAAATCACAGAATGAAAATCAATGACTTTTAAGGACCTAATCAATGTTTTTAAAGACCTTTGAAAATTTGTTTTCAGGCATCATGTCAATAAATAGATATTTAATAAAGTATATTCTGCCAAAAAAATTTACAAATTGGTCGATGCGTAATACAAATCTGTCAGAAAATTTTGATACGGTGCAAATACGTGGCAGTCACGCGGGGATAGCAAGTCCGAGTTGTATTTTTATAAATTTTGCAGTGGCCACATAACATCTGCAAAAATTAAGGACTTCTAAGTATTTTCAAGGACTTTTAAGCACCTCAAAGCATTTTCAAGGCCTTGAAAACAAGTTCAAAAATATTAAGCACTTTTAATGACTTTCAATGACCGTGGGAACCCTAGAAGCACTTGCTCCATAAAATCCCAATCTCAGGGTTCCCAATGAAATCATAGATTGGAAATGAATGACTTTTCAATGACTTTTAAGGACCTAAATAATATTTTTTTAAGGACCTTCGAAAATTTGTTTTCATGGATCAGGTCTTTAGCGTGTGACTTTACAGCTGCTTTGACTAGAACGTTAATATCAAAATCTTTCATGCACAATTTACATTTTGCCTTATAAACAGACTTGACTTTGATGATGGTCTCTGATTTTTTAGCTCGCAAAACGTAAAAACTAATCTCAAGTGTGTTCGTCTTGCAGTATGTAACTAAAATCATCCGATTTTTACTCCACCAATCAGCAAATATAAACCAAACGATGTACAAGTTGATGCATGCTTAATAGAAATAGACCAAAAAAATATTGATAAGGTTCAGATAAGAGACAAAAATTAGGGACTTTTAAAGACCTATAAGCATTTTCACGTACTTTTAAGGACCTTTAAGCATTTTCAAGTACTTTTAAGGCCTGGAAAACCAGTTAAAAAATATTACGTACTTTTAATGACTAAATAACCGTAAGAACTTTGCTTTCCAAATTTTTTAAGTTAAACTGTCATGAGCTTCCATTAATTTAAAGCAGAATGTTAAACTTTATCAAAAACATTTTCATATGTATAAGTACATGCGCAGTTAGAATGTCGTAAAATCCTTTAAAGCACCTTCATGAAAAAGCGAGACACCACTTAAATTAAAATTGCATCTCTCTCGTTCGAGGGTTTAACACAACTCTTTCAACAAAAACAGATAAAAGATGGATTTCGAAGTATTTCAATCTTTAAATTAATTTACTTTCTCTCTTATTTAGATGCATCACTGCCATGTCTTGCGGGCTAGAAGCCATACTTGATGACGCCATACAATCTCCAAGGCAGCTACTATTGCAAGGCCACAATCTAATTCTGTGGGTGAGTTCACATGTGTCAGAGTTGCTTTTAACCTTATTTTGATACAGCATTAACTTTTCTTTTTACGTTTCTTCCCAAGAGCATGTCCTAGATTAAATCAAACAGAGTTAATTTAATCAGTCTTCAATCATGTTTCAGGATATTGGAGGATATGATCGCAATAGACACCTTGCTGCTATTAAAATCCAGGCTGCAGTGAGAGGACACTTGGCAAGAAAACGAATGATAAGATCAACATCTAGGCAAGTAATGAAATGGAATGAGTCATATCAGAGGAAAAGAAGGCATTGGAATACTCAGAGAAAATCGCAATTCACCGAAGAAGCGAAAAAGAAAGATTCAATCCTATACGTAAATTATTATTTACATTGAACAAAAAAAAAAAAAAAAACCCTTTAAAGTAGTTATAGAATTGATAAGACAAAAACGAGGTAATTAACAAAAACTAGGGGTGTGGAACATCCAACAATTTTCAATTACACTATAATACTGGTCACTGCATTTAAATTTGACATGGATTGGTGTAACTTACTGTTTTGTTTCCAAAATGGCAAAATTGGCGATACGTATTTCGATAATTATAATATCCTTTCTTGTCAGTGAAACAGAGAAGAAACAATCATTGATGGGCAATGCTCAAGTGAATAGAGCTCTGTGTTAAAGACATTCGTTTTTCAATTGTATCGATATCCTACAAGAATTTCGGAGATGGGGATACTGACTGCCCTTTTTTTCTTTTTGACAATTGCGAAAAACAAATTTTTTGATGGCAGCTACCTTATGCGCATGCACAATAATAACAGTATTTGTAGAAAGAAAGCTCACTGCACACTTTGTTTTGTATTACTGTATCAAGTGTGCAACCAAGAAGCAGGTTGCAAGTGTCAGACTGCACCTGCTTCTGCTGCTTGTGTTGCACTTGGAACCCCCAACATCCTGATCTCTTCTTATAAATGAATAAATACTTAGTAATCGTAAGTAAATTTAGGAGAATACGTCTTAAGTTTACCAATATTCACAAAGGAGGAACCTACCGTATCGCACTAATGTAGCAATTAAGTTCAAGAACTCTGGAAGAGAAAAAAAAAACGGATTTGCTAATCTCATAGCAATAAAAAAAATCGTTATTCTTTATTATTTTATCTACGGTCTAATTGAAACCGTCATTTAAAAAATTTCACTTTCGAAATCTTGTAAAAGTGCTTCATAATTCTTGTATATTAAGTGCAATAAATATTAAATAAATTACACAGGTATATTAGTGTTTGTCCATTCACCTAAAAATAATACTCCTTATCTAACTGAATTTAGACAAATAAAAATTTCTTATTAGACTTTAATCTGGATAATATGTAATCCAATTCTAAGATGATTTGCATAACTTGAATACTGGAAAAAGAATTTTAATATTTTAGCATATGTAGGCGACAGATTAAAAAATGCAAAAATATTGTAGGGATGAGAAGGTTCTCAGGGTTAACACGGTCATTAAAAGTGCTTAATATTTTTTAATTTGTTTTCAAGGCCTTGAAAATGCTTAGAGGTTCTTAAAAGTCCTTGAAAATGTATTTTTACTTAAAAAAACGTCTATGCAGAAAACGTTCTGTAGAGACGTTTTTAAGCAGAAGTACAGAACAAACTGCTTGATTGAAAACCCCTACCACAGAAATTTTTTGGTTGTGTGTCTGTACCGTATTACATCATATCTAATACTTGAAAAATAAAAATCAGCTAAGTATCTCCAGCTTTTAATTTTCTGTTTTCAGCTGAGCAAAAATGTAAAGAATTCATTTGTATTCTAAAATATTGATTCCTCTTGATCTAACGCATTCTTTAGCTGTCCCCAAATAGACTTGTGTACTAAGTCATTACATTATTCAAATTGAATTTAATTGCCGTATCATTTGTAACTTTAAATATTCGTGAAATTGAAAAATTAACAAACTTTAAAAATTTCAGGAAAACCTCCTCATTCAATAAGATTGATGAAAATTACAAAAAAAACTTATTGTTTATACAAAACAGAAATTGCAGGACTGATCACTAACTCTTAAGTCTGCATTTGTAAGGAATTGGAGTTCTTAAGAACTTGTGTGCTTTACAATAGCTATGAAAATATACTGAAGCTATGACAGAGCATTATTACAAAAATGTGAAGTAAAATCGTAATAGCAGGAAAGTAGTAGAAATCAATACTGGAGTGGAATCAATAGTATGGAGTTAAATACATGATGACAGTAGTCTTGAAGCAATTCCACAATTAAATGATCAAGTCCAATAGAAAGGACAGATTTTTAATTCTATAACTTGACAATGCTGAAGCTCCCCAACTTGAAAATTTAAAATACCTGATCCAAATAGAGCATTGGGAAACAAATATGGTGCAGATGTCAAGAGACCAAAGTTCAATAGAAAGTCTTGAGGCAGTTCCATAGTTAACTGATCAAAGTCAATAGAAAGTAAAATTTTAAATTGGGTAACTTCAATACGATGCTGAAGCTCCAAACATAAAATTCAACCAGAAAATTTAAAATATCCAAGCCAAATAGAAAATAGGGAAGCAAAAATTATGTAGATGCAAGAAACCAAAGTTCAATGGAAATAGTCTTGAAGCAGCTGATCAAGATCAATAGATAATACAAATTTTAATTAGGTAACTTCAATATGATGCTGAAGCTCTAAACATGCAATTCAACTTGAAGATTTAAAATATCCAAGCCAAATAGAAAATTGGGAAGCAAAAATGTAGATTCAAGAAACCAAAGTTCAATGGAAATAGTCTTGAAGCAGCTGATCAAGGTCAATAGATAATACAAATTTTAATTGGGTAACTTTACGATGCTGAAGCTCCAAGTATATAATTCAACCTGAAGATTTAAAATATCCAAACGAAACAGAAAATCGGGAAGCAAAAATGATGTAGATGCAAGAAACCAAAGTTCAATGGAAATAGTCATCAAACAGTTCCATAGTTAACTGATCAAGGCCAATAGATCATACAAATTTTAATTGGGTAACTTCAATATGATGCTCAAGCTCCAAACATATAATTCAACCTGAAGATTTAAAATATCCAAACCAAATAGAATATTTGGAAACAAACATAGTACAGATGTCAAGAGCGCCCGAAGTTCAATTGAAATGGTCTAGATTAATGCAATACTTAAATGAACAAACCCAATAGAAGAAACAGTATTTAATTTTGTTGCTTTATATTAGACTCAATCAACAATTTAAATAAACAGTGATAGATCAGAGTGCAAATCTTTACAATACAAAGCGTTTGGTGGTGGAGAAATACTTGGAAGTGTTAGTCGGAGGTGACAAAATCCAGAGAGAAAAGTTATCCACCTCTTGATGGAATCAGTCGGCTCAACAGGGAACCCATCAGCCAATGGGTTTAGTCGAAGGAACGCGGGGCCATCAGGAAGAGAGAGGTTATCTTGATGGATTGAGGAACCAAAGACACCCAGAAGAGCACTTTCTCAACCACCAAAATTGTTGTATTACGAAAATTCGCATTCTAGTCTACCTCTGTTTAATACAAGTTTCAATAGGAAATACAGGGTGTCCACAGAAAAGTTATTTTAAAATTCCCTGATATTTCCCTGATTATTCCCTGTAACACCCAATATTTTCCCTGATTATAAGTTATCGACAAAATATATATAAATAATAAACTTTCAAGTAAAACAACATTCAAATTCACCATCATAAAGAAAATTACGATGCATGTACTGTTTATCTTTACACATTTATGACACAAATACCAAATTGCTTCATTTAGTGTAGTGTATGTATAGTGTACCTGCACTGTGCATGTGCAATTATACATTAAAATCACACTTTTTTTTTTTCATTACAATCTAATCTCAAGAAAAGAGGACTCTAGTATTAAATTTCAGAATTAATAAACTGTTTTCTTAAGTAAAATTTTAAAAATAAAGACAAACCATAAATCATGTCAAAATGGATCAAACACACACATATAACAAATACTCTATATATTATATTAACTATTTTTGTTTTCTGAATACTTGAAATTGTAATCAAATTTTAAAAATCAATAATTGCTTTAAAATATTTTCGTAAAGTAAAATTTTTATATTTTATAAATTATAAATCAATTTGTGTATTTAAAAAAAAAAAAAAAAAAAACCTGTCTTCAAATGTAGTTGGATTGGGGGAGTTACACTATTTTCATTGGCTTTTTAGTTTGCATAATTTCGTTGTCCAAATTGTTCAATTTCATTATATGCATTATTTGAAATTTTCTTTTTTGTTTAAGATCAGCTGTAGCCGCTTATTTAAGTACAATACCCAAGCAAAATTTTTACAAAATAAACACATTTTCCCCAAACAATTAATTTTAAACAATTATACATAAAAAAAAATTGCTTTAACTTTAAACTATTACTTACATCTATAGTTAAAATGTGAAATTGTTTTTCAAGTTAAAATAAACAATTTTACATTCAGTAGCAGTTAAAATGACAATTTAAAATAAGGATACATAAAAAAAACTGGGACGATTTGGATTAATTTCTTGTGCAAAATTAAATTAAAATTCTAATCATTCATCATTAATTCAAACCAAACGGTGAAAACGATCCTCACATACACACTAATAACGTACATAGCGGCTTTCACATCAGTGGAAGTCTAGGCGAATGACACCAAAACGACGTCGTGAATCTCACCAATAACTTCAGTTAAAACGGCTTAAATCTAAGTGAAAATTACAGCTACTTCAACGTAAATATCGGTGATAGCGGCCGCCGTACGGGCGCAAGTCTCGGCAATTATATTAAACCAACAATCGGCAAAAATGCCCGTACCGGTACAGGCAAAATGCCGATTGTTGCCGAGATTCCGTGATTGTCAGACTTGTAAGTCCAACAAAATTGTAATGCAGATTTGTATCGATCTCAGGAATGATTCAAAATTTCAATTAAAAGAAAAAGTCGAAATTCGCGTTTTAGTTGAACTGTACTATGTCCGACAGATGCAAACTTCTGCAATAACGTCAGTAACAATTATTATTTTCGAGTAAGACTCGACGAAAATGAGTATCACACAGCAACGTAATAACGGCGATAACGCTCGCCATAATTACAGGAATAACTGCCATTTCATCAGCGTAACGTTCTGCAAAATGGCTATAACATACCAATGTAAATAATTTCGATAGAGTCTAACATTAGAGAAAAATAAGGTGGGAAGGGATAATAATTCCATCGGTGGTTTGGGGAAGACTGAACGCATGCAGGTTCCATGATTGTCAGGAAATTTTAATCTCCGCGGGATCAATGAGAAATTTGTGGGAGGAAAGTTGGTTGTTTTCAGATTATCTGGCGCCGTCAGCAAAACGAGGGCTATAATGAGCAGAAACATTCGTCATTTGACAAGCCAACATACATTTACAAACACCCATGCCATACGCGGGACTCGAACCCGCAACCTCCCGGTCTAGAAGCTAGCACGCTAACCACTATACCGTTTGGTCGGCTGTGGGAGGAAAACTTTGATAGGTGGAAAAATTCACGAAAGCGGAAAGATCGGCAGAAGCAATCACATCCCTGCATTAAGGCAACAATAGGCAAAAATGACCATCACACCAACGTAAATATCAACGCTAGCATCCAATATATCGATGGAAATCGCTGAAATAGACACGATTGTATCGACGTCACAATCTACGAAATTGACAATCACAAGCGTAAATCTCGGCGATATAGACAACTATTGAGGCGCAAACCTTGGAATATTGATTAATAGGGGAAAAAATGAACACCACAAGAATGTAAATCTCGGTGATAGCTCCCATCTTAACAGCGAAAATCTTGGCAATAACAAGCTTAACATCAGCGTAACGTTCGGCGAAACTAACCACCACACACCAGCATAAACAACAGCGATAGATTCTGGTAATTAGCAAGAAAAGTGGTCATTACATCAGAAGTTTGGGGAAGTCTCAACGTATGTAAGTTCCTCGGTTGTCAGACAAGCAAGTAAAACCAATAAAATTGTAATGCAGTTTTGAATCCGTCTTAGGAATGATGGAAATTTCAACAAAAAAAGTGCTGAAATCCGTGTTTCAGCAGAACTGTAGCATGACTGACAGGTGCAATCTCTGAAATAGCGTCAGTGACATCACGAAAATGAGCAGCATGCAAAAACGTGTTTCTTGCCCTCTATAATCACGAAAATATCGGCCATTTTACCATCGTAACGTTCAGAAAAATGACCATCAAATACCAACGTAAATAATGCCGATAGACTACTATAATATAAGAGAAAAATGAGGAAGAAATGTAGTCATTCCATCGGCGATTTGAGGCAAATCTGAAAGCAAGCAGGTTCAGTGATTGTCAGGAAATTTTATTGCGAAAAGTTACGTGGTCGGTCTTGCGGTCCGAATTTTCGACTTTTTTTTTTTTTTTTTACTTTTTCTAATTTTTTTTCAAATTGATTTTTGTATTTTTGGTAACAGTGTATCTTTATTTGTCAAAATTAAAATATTCATTTTAATTTCGGAAAATTCCTTTAAACTTTTTGACAAAATCCCTGATAATTCCCTGATTTTTCCCGAAATGCCGAATTCCCTGACTTTTCCCGATATTCCCGATCTGTGGACACCCTGAAATAGATAGAGTAGAGAGTGGAGATTAGTTTGAACACCAGCTCAAATTACCACATATATATCTATAAACTTTATATTGAATGACAAAGATCAACAAATATAATAGAGCTTAGAAGACTAGTTTGAAGACCATCTCAAATTACCTAGAAGCAAATCACAAAAGTAAAAATCCTTTATTAATAAAGTTCCAGAAATATAATGGAGCTCAGAAGATTAGTTTGAGGACCATCTCAAATTACCTTCATTCTAATCCCAAAAAGTTCAACAAATACAATGCAGCTCAGAAGACTAGTTTGATCACCATCACAAATTACCTAGAATCAAATCCAAAACAAGTTCAACAAATATAATGGAGCCAAGATTACTAGTTTGAACACCATCTTAAATTAACTTAAATCAAATTCCAAAATGTTCAATAAATATAATGAAGATCAGAAGACTAGTTTGAGCACCAGCTCAAATTCTCTTGAAGCAAATCTCAGAAGTAAAAAAAAAATCTTCCCTCAATATGAAGTTCCAAGAAATATAATGAAGCAGAGCAGATTAGTTTGAGTGGCAACTCAAATTACCTTGAATGAAATCCCAAAAAGTTCAACAAATACAATGCAGCTCAGAAGACTAGTTTGAGCACCATCACAAACTACCTAGAATCAAATTCTAAACAAGTTCAACAATTATAATGGAACCAAGATGACTAGTTTGAACACCATCTCAAATTAACTTAAATCAAATTCCAAAATGTTCAACAAATATAATGAAGCTCAGAAGACTGGTTTGAGCACCAGCTCAAACTCCCTTGAAGCAAATCTCAGAAGTAAAAAAATCTTCCCTCATTATCAAGTTTCAAGAAATATGAAGCAGAGCAGATTAGTTTGAGTAGCAACTCAAATTACCTTGAAACAAATCACAAAAGTGAAAAAATCTTCATTTATCAAGTTCAAGCAATAGAGTTAAGAAGACTAGTTTGAGTACCAACTCAAATTACATTCAATCATTTCCCAAAAATAAATAACTTTAACTACTTCAAGTAAGATAATAGAGCTAGGAAGACTAGTTTGAACTCCAGCTCAAATTACCTTTATAATCATTAATTAAATAATTATAAATCCCACTGCAGAAGAGAAATGTAAAAATTGTCAAAATTTGTGTTTCCAATGAAATTCTGTACAATGCTTTTTAATACATTTTTTTCAAACTTTTCAAAAAATTATTGTATTATCCTTGGAAATAAACAGATATTGTAGAGTTGAACTTGTGCTTTTTATATCATAGTATACTTTTGTCTTCACTAAATTATAATTCTGACTTTTTATAATTTCTGAAACTTTGAATCATAACTAGGTATAAAAATTAAATTTGCTTGTGTTCATTTACATCATACCAATTGTAACAATGGTATTGGTTAAGGAAAATGGTTGAATTTAAGAGTTTTTATTAATTTTATTTGCCTTCTAAGTATGATGTCCGAAGTCTATTTGCAGTTTTTGATAATCATCTGTAAAGAATGGAAGGATAAAAATAAAAAGAGATAAAATTCTACTCAAAAACACATTTTATTTAATTTTCTAGAGACTTCTTGCTTTTTTATTTAAATTAACATTTGTACAAAAAAAAAAAAAAAAAATCTTCATTAAAAAAAATATATATATATTAATTGCCATTCTCTTAACTTATAATTTATACATATTTTTATAATCAATATATTAGAAATTCTTTATGTGTTTGCCATGCAGATAATGTTAAGCTTAATCAGTATCAAAGATATAACAGTATCAGGACATTTTTATAAAGTACTTTTTTTCTTCTTTTTTTTTTAGTGTTTGTAATCATAATGAGCAAAATATTGCTTATGAATGATTATGTTCAGAAATCAACAATACTTAAGTTGACTTCATATTTAACTTCAAAGTATGTTCACATACCTGCCAACATTGGCATTTTCAAATTAGTACAATTTTTACGGAACAAATATTTGCATTCCTATGACTCATGGAAAGTCAAATAGCGACAATATTTATGAATGTAATATAGAAATAATATAAATTCTATTACAAATGCAAAAAAAAAAAAATTAAAAAAAATTGCATAGTATTAAATTGCTCTCAAATATAACAAATTGTTACATTTTAGCACAAAATGGAAATTATAAAATAAAAAACTTGGATTTAAAAATAAATCAAATTTAAACTTTACGATGAAATCTCTGATGAGGTTTAAGATTTAGTCTACATTACACCTAAATAAAACATGCTTTATGACACAAAAACTCTAGTGAAACATACAATGAGTTGGTGGTATTCAAAGTGTTTAATCACACGCACAAATATCAATTATGCAGGCTTTCGAATTCGTATTATTACATTTGATGTTGTCACTGTGCTTTTTAGAATTGATATGAACTTCGACATCAGTAAATCCTCCATGAGAAATCTTAATATCAGATGCATAGATAGAGCAGAATGCAAAATTTGTTTCTTTGTTTGAATTTCTGATGATTAGAAGTAAACCGCTTGGTTTGATGTAAACTCCAAAAAAACTTGATATTTTCTGGAATTTTACACCAGGATTGTTTAACTTGGATATTTTAAAATAAATAATTAAGACTAACAAAGAAGCTGAAAACCGAAAGTGCTTTAATCTCTAAAGTCCGAGAAAACGAAACAGTCGTTCGGTGAGTGCCGCCAAAACAATTGAAAACGGCGGCGTCGCGATTTAGTGCGCAGCGTTGGAGTACGGTCCAAAAGAAGAATAAAAAAAAACTAAAGCACTTTCAGTTTTCTACTTTATTAATCTCTAAAGTTCGAGACAACGAAACAGTTGCTTGGTTCGCCAAATCCCGTCGGCAACACAGATGAAAACAATGAATTTCCGCCGCCGCGCTTAAGTGCTTTTATTATATACGCGCAACATTATTGTACGGTCCAAACAGAAGGAAGAACCAAAACCTAAAGCATTTTTGGTTTTCAGATTCTTTGTTAATCTCTTAAGTCTGAGGCAAAGCAATAGTTGTTTGGTTCGCCAGGTCCCGTTGGCAACACAAATGAAAACAGTGCATCCCCGGCGCCGTGTTTAGTGCTATTATATACGTGCAAGTCCAGTACTATTATTTACGTTTTGGAGTCCAGTCCAAAAGAAAGTAGAATTAAAAAACTAAAGCACTTTCGTTTTTCTGCTTTTTTATTAACCTGTAAAGCCAGAAAAATCGAAGCAGTGGTTTGGTTTGCCATATCTAGTCGGCAACAGAAAAGAAAACAATGCATCCTCGCCAACGCGCTTTAGTGCTGAACATATGCGCAATCTTGGAGTGTGAATAAATATTTTGACGGACGCGGCAGCTTTGAAAAATCGTTTCGGTTTCGTTGGTGACTTGAAAAAATTTATAAAAAAATATAAAAAAAACGAAAAGTACCGTGAAATCCGTACGATTTTTTTAGCTGTTCGTACACCCGTACAAAATAGTAAAAATCCGTACATTGTACGGATGATTCGTACAAGTTGGCAGGTATGTGTTCATATACAATCATTCGAAAGTCAAGGAAATTCAGAGGTGTCTGGTAGCCTTGTTTTCTAAAATTCATTGTACACAAATAAACCTGCAACTTCAAACTCTAAGATGGAACTCGATTTGAATCTCAAGTTCAAAGAACAATTTAAAAAACATACGGAATAAACCTTTTTAGAAATTTTCAATTGTAGCTTAAGGTAAAGGAATACTGAAAAGCATAACTGATGTGAAATTGAAGGAAGTATAATGAAACAATAAATGGCACTTCAAAATAAAGACAATACGCAGATGGAAATGAAAAATATTTTATCACAAGTCAATATTGTCACTCACAAGTACATTAAAATAACGTATAACTCCTTAATGATTGCAACCATACACATTATTTTAGTGGAAAATGAATCACCTTATGTACAAAAAAAAATTATGATAATATCTAATGTTATGAAATATCCTTTAAATTGTCAACAATCATAAAATTCATCATGCACCATTAAACAGTGTTCGATTTTTACAATTTTGAGCAAAAAAAAATAAAAATAAAGGTACATATTCAATAAATCTCTTGCCTAATACAAGAAATAAAACAATCATAAAAGAGTTGGATGTTTGACACTAATAAAAAAAAAACCTTTGAATTTTGACTTTAAAGCAGAATTTAACGCTCTTAATTATCACATGGACACACAAAAGGCAACCTCTACCTCCAAAACACAAATACCAATACAAATTTACAAAACAAGAGAAACCCTCCATGGCTTCTACACATTACAGATGGCCACTTATCTGAAAACTTAGAGCTAGCAAAATATACTCTGCTCTTTGCCACACAACATACACGTAAATCTTTGGATCGGTTAATTGTCAAACTCGGATAAAATTACCAGCTAAACAACACCATGTATAATATAGAGATTTAAAATTTTCAAACACATTCTTTGACGGCAGAATTTAAGGTTATCAAACATCGAAACAGCATTTCGTTCAAAAGAAAAATGCTTTCACTTTAAAATTGTATTGCAACCGTACACTAAATGAAAAAAAATAATAATAATCACAGTACCTTCGATGAAATATCACAACAACATTGCTTTTATATTTTCATGAAGATAACAGATGGAAAACTTAACCTGGACTAGAAGAGAGAAAAGAGATTTCTTCTATGGTAGGGAATATATAAGGGATATGATAAACTGTGAGCAATCAGAATTAACATGAAAGTTTTAGAAGATAGGTGATAAAATATTTACAGACAATCCTACTTTTAAAAAAAAAATGAAATTTTTGAAAATTAATTCATTTCAAGTATGGTTGTGAAAGTGATTACACTAGTCTAAGACATAACACAAAAATAAAACGTAGAGACACGACCAAAAACATCTCACAAAATACAGTGTTTAACTTGGTGGGAGGTGGTACAAAGAGCAAAAAAAGAAAATATATATAAAAAGTATCCATTGAAATCAAATATATGTAAAAGCATTGAGATATTTAAAAAAAAAACACCAAGTTGAAACGTCCAAAAGACACAATTTAGAAAACTTCACAAGCTTCAAGATATTTCAGCAATGAATTTAGTATCAATCTTCATTTAATATTTGTAGTTTAAAAGAATTTTATTAAAATTACTTAAAAAAATTATTTTAAAAATAATTTTACAAAAATTACTAAAAAATATTTTACTAAACAAAATTATAATTTCAATGTTAAATAAATTCAAAAGAATACTTAGTAAAAGAATCTTAATTTTTTAATATAAATGGAATTCATTTAAATAATTAGAAAAAAGAAAACTTCAACAGTATTTTTTTTTTTTTTTTTTTTTTTAACACATTTAAACTTTTTTTTATAAGAATTGTATTTGCTCACACATTTTATTATCAAGAAATATGGAAGTAGAAAGGTCAAGATGAGATTCTGGAAATATGAGGAACTAGTTAGGTTACCAAGTACAATAATGTTTTTTTAAGTGATATTGAAACAAGTGTCATTTCCCTTTAGACCAAAGGTACAACAAAACACAAATATTTCACAATGAAACATTTTTGCCATAAAATCTAAAACAGCAGTATTCTACTCTTAAATTATTTGATTGTATGGATAACAATAAAATTCACAAACTTAATCTGATAAGATACTTCCATCTGATCAGATCGCACTGATGCCCTGACTAAATCGTTTTTCTATTGTTAAGCATTATAACTGTGAATAAATCTAAATATCATGTACGTAAAATATAAATATTTGCAATCAGGGAAGGGTGCCATTGTTAAACATGAATCCATTTCTGTTAAAAGTTTCTATTATGCAATAAATTGCTAAAAAAAATTCTCAAAGTTATTGCACTCTCCTAATTAGGAATATTATATACTTTGATTCTCATACCTACTTAAAGGTGCTTTGCCTATGTCTAAACAAGTGCACAAGTTGTAAAGCCAAGATGGCCAAAAGCTATTATGTTCAATTTAATTGAAATGTAATTACGGACACATAACTAATAAGTTAGAGAACACCAAAACTATTTCTAAAAGAGTTTAAAACTTTTCAGAGTAAAATTGTATAAATGTTTTAAATGTTGTCGAAAAATAACAAATGAATAACTTATTCTAAAAAATATAATTGAAAAATTAAAACTTGATTAAAATGTATTATGAAAAGAAAAAAAAATTAACTAAGAGTTAAAAAGAAAAGCACCAAAAATATTTTAACCCTACAATGAATACTGTCGCCAAATGGCAACAAGTTCTTTTGCTTCTCCGATTCATTTAAATTTTGCAGCAGCTTGGCAACTGCATTCTAAATGAAGTTCAATAAACTTGCTCCGTGGGGGAAAAAAATCCTAGGTTACAGTAGCAATGTTTACATGGGAATTAAAGTGCTACTTTTGTGCTCATCATTTTTACACTTATGTTAATTTCAACTCCGATAACTGCCAATTAAATGTGAATATTTTTATTTTTTTGTTGAGAGGATATTTTTAAATTGTTTTTAACTTTTTTTTTTATACAAAAATTTTTATATTTTGTAATAATAATTGTGGACTTTAGATTTCATAAAAGTTTCCATTTGGCAATATCGCAAACTGGAGTTAATTTTTGCCTCATTTGTTTCTATTCTGTTTTGGTGTAGTTTTAGGTGTTTCTTGAAGTTCTTTTTTATTAATTTATTCATCGTTAAAAATTTTGTATACAAGCGATTTGTTGAATATATACTTTAAAAGATAAAGGAGAGAAGAAAAATTAATGACTAATGAAAATGGACTTTCCAAAGAAAGTGACTTTTCTGATAATAATGATGGTGATCCCAACAACTTGGTCACTGATGACTTGGAAAGTAATGAGCAGGCAGGTAAATGCTTTAGTGAAAATGATTTGATCATTGAAAGAAAACTTAGAATGCTGAAACCAGATCCTTCTTTGATAGATTTCTCTAGAGGGGTTACTCTATATGAAAAAGCTTTATCACTAGAAACTTAAGCCTGATCAGGTTCATAAATCTTGCTATCATAAATGCCTGACTTTCTTAAAACCAACGTAGAAACCTTACTACAAGAAATCACCTAAAGAACATCAGTGATAAAATTAGCCACTGGCAATTTAAAGCAATGTTGTAAATTTCTCAGCTGTAAAGGTTATGTTTCATATTTGAAAAATTGCGTAGTTTTTTGTGTGTGTGTATGTGGTAGGCATATTTAAATACAAAACTTTGTGGGGTATTCAATTTTCAAAAATAAAAAAAAAGTTATTTTTTCCCCCAAGTCCTTAATTCCAATTTACTTGTGGTAGCCAATTGCCAACAAAAATTAACTAAATTAATTAAAACAACAATGACTGGAATTTTTTTCTTAAATTTTCCCTCACTATATGGCTATCAAGGAACCAAATATATTGTTTTTGTGGGAAAAAATAAAAAACATGCATTGTAGGATTAAAAGAATTCATATATTAAATTTATATACATTACAAATGCAATTTAAAATGTGGTAGATAAATTAAACTAATATTAATTTTAGTTATAAATATCTTAACAAATTCAATTAAAATTAAATAATTTTCTTAAATATAAAAAACATATCTAATTGAGTGTTAAAGTGAAACACCCAAACTTTTTCTAAGAGAGATAAAAACCTGAAATAGATTATATTAATATATAGTGCAATAATTAACTATAAAAGCTAATATTTTTTTTGTGTGTATCTTGGAAATTACTTTATTTTAGAAATACTTATAATATCATACAGTACATCACTTCCATTTATAAAGTAACAATTCATAATTTAAAGTAAAATATTGAAAATCTGTAACTGCAAGATAATTGCATATTATAAAAATTTAACCCTAAACACTAAAATGAATAATATACAATAACAGACATGGTACAGTTTCAATCAATAAAAGTTTAACTTCATGTAAAAGCAATAAAAGCCAGTAAAAGACATCAAATTTTCAAAACATTTCACAAGTCTAAGAAATACTAGTACATTGACAAACAGGTGAAATTTTGGTCAAAGAAGCTGAAATCAGTTTTCACTGTACCATGTCTGTTTAAAATGTTAAACAATTAAATAAAAAAAAAAACTAATCTTGAAACGTGTAAATCAATTCTGTCTGGCATATTAAAACAATTGTTTAATTTTTACAACAACAAAATCAATTTCGGAAATATTCGCCTCATCGCTAAGTTAATAATGAAAGCTGAAATGTTTAAATAAACCAGTAATTTACTAAATTTAACAATTAGAATACAAAAAAAATGAGAGAAAAAAGGAATATAACTCACATTTATAAAACTAATAATAACTCAAGAATAAAATTAAAAAGTTACTCATCGTTTTATCATTTAAATGTATGGCTCCCGAAATGAACACTCTTCCCCTTCCCTGATTACATCCAAATCCAAACTGCAAGCTCTCAAGCAGCAGCAAAATACACTATTATTGCTTATCAAAAGACAACCAGAATGCACCATTTCACGATCGAAATTCAAGTCCAGGGAGTGGGGCACACAATATGGCACCTCAAGACGTCTGAGTGTAGGAAACGAGGTCGCAAACATTTATGTTGGAGAAATCGACTGGTTCGTCCACCTCCGGGACAAACTCCATGTTAAGAAGGTCGTAGTCCACCTCCGCGTATGGGGGCCCAGCCCTGTCAAAGACACAAACCACAGAGATTAGTCACAAGCGGCGACGTCTCTTTTTTAACCTCCGTGACTTGTGCTTTGGGGGCATTCCACAATTGGTTATGGGACAATTCTAGAATGACGTTATTTGTGGTCTCTACTTGTATTATTACTACTTTGCAAACTCACTGAACAGCTAAAGTTATTAAAGAAACACTTATATAGTTTAAGTTAAGAAAAAGTGTTGTGACACATATTGGACATTTTAGTTTTAAATGTACTACATTTGGCAGCAGAAAAAAATAAATTATAAACACCCTGTAATGAATAAGCATTGTATCTGCAATTGGCCTTTCTATGGATTATGCATGTAAAAACAAATTGCAGATAAGAAGTTATAATTTTTAATTTTATCCGCAATTTTAAAAAAGAAGTGTCTGAAAAATGAAGGATTAATTTAGCTCATATCAGTCACATTTAAAAAGGATCAAACTATGATAAAAATCAATTAATATGGTTCAATTGAACAAACCATAAATATTTTAAACATATTGCTGAAAAATATTTCAAAGTATTTCTGCCATTTTCCATATTTCTCATTCAGTTGTGAGCACACGACTTAAAAAATAAATAGTAGAAATAGACATCATAACAAACATTTTATGTATAACTCTAGTTGGATTGTCCCATACACGACTGTGGAATACCTCTTAAGGATATCAATCTCAACCCTGCAGTTAAGGCATTCTTAAAAAAAGTCTTTTAAAGACATTGCCTTATCGCAGTGTTGATGAGATCGGTAAAAAGTGCATTCTGGCTGAAACTTAAGTGTGCTTGCACAATGTCACATTGCAGGAAATGCATAATAAGAGAAAAAGGTTGAAAACGCATTTCAATTTAAAGGGCATCAAAATTTGAAAGTTATATAAAAATTCAGCATTTGAAATTATTACTGCTAGAAGCTCCTCTTTTCACATTAAGTTCAAGGGGACAGCGATTAAAAAAACTAGTACAGGAATTTTAAAAGGATCAAGATCCAAAAAATACTCACTATTTTAACTTCACAAAATAAGCATCACAGTACATTTCTGGAGTGTATGAGTATTCTTTTCCTTTACGTAAAAAAGATAACCCTAACATTTTGTATATTGTGCGTATAATTTCAAATCAACTCAATTTGACTTTAGAGACTAAATCAGTGAATAAAATGAGTCGATGAGAAAAGTTGTTTAAAATTATTATAAGCACAACCACAGAAAAAAAATGTATCCACTTGTCCTTCACGAAAATATGCAAAGCTTTGAGTTTGATGATCAGCGAAATGTGAAAACGCAATTATGAGAATTGCGAGAGTATGTGTTAAAAGTTTTATTTTATATCCAAAAAAATGTACGATTTTCAAAATTCCTGTATACCATTAAACATAGTATGAATAAACACTGAAAACCTCTAGAAGTTTTTAAAAAATATCTATCCAGATCAATACAATTTCCAGCTAAATTAAAATATTTCTTTATGCATTTATACAGTTGATTTTTCTAGAAATACTAAATATGTTTCCATATTCTGATTTCAAAACTTTTTTTAAAAAAACCATCGAAAATTTATCTTTGGGAGCTTTTCTTTTATATTTAGAGTAAAAGCATTTCATTAGTGATAGAGGAGACCCAAAACTTTTAGAATAGGACAGAAACATCTTTTTTAAGTTTTCAGAAAGAATGCACTTCTTGTACGTTGCACAAGCACAATATGTAAAAAGATTAAAAACCAATACAAAATTGGAACTAATACCAAAAAACTAGAAAATTAAAAACACTTCTTGATTTACCCTATACCATTCAAAAGATGCAGCTACACTTTTACAAAGCAGGTTTTATAAAGATACAAAACTAAAACAGCAAAAAAATCACAAAGTATTTTATTTAACAAAAAAGTTCTGCTACTTTATACAAAATTCTAAACTTACCCTTGAAGTACTTAGATAAGTTTTCAAGATAAAGTCGCACAGTAAACTAAACTCTTGAATATGTAAGCACTTATCACAACATTCCAACAAAACATTTAAAATTTCTTCCCCGTGAAAAATTATATACAACACTTAAGATTAGTATTTTGTCCATAGAAAAAAGTGCATGCAATTAGAATAGCGTAACTGCAATGCTTTTTCAAACATTTTCAATAATTTCAAATTAAATTATCTTGGCACTAAAAAAAAATTCTAGATTTCCTGAATTATAGTGGAGTAAAACAACTGAAATTTAAATAATTCGGTGATAGAAACATGAGTCAGTTTAAGGAATTATGAGTATGAGGCAAAAAGGCAGTTAGAAAATAATTTAACCGATTCAAGTTCTTTTTATTTAAGTAGTTTTTATTTTAAATAAGAACCGCAAACAGGTTGAAATACCAAACCAGGCAAAATAACAAAATGTCTCCTCACCAAGACTAATTTTTTGCATTATTAATTATTATTATTATTTTTTTTTTTATTAGTCAAATAGATCAGCATTTGATAATTTTGTAACAAATTGGGTATCCAAATTTTAATTAAAAATATACTTAACTTATATACTAACTAAAATAAGTATATATAGATGTACTTATTGAAATAAAATCTTATTTTATTAATGACAACATTAAATGATTAATGAAATAACCAATGCACACTTTAAAAGGTTAAGTGCATTGAGCTAATGTTCAAAACCATCTGAATTAAATTATGTTGTAATCTTTTCTATGTCCCACTTGTAAGAGCCGTATCCCATCTCCATATCATCACATTACGCTTAGAAAAACAGGCATCAGTATGAAAAAATTATGTCTAAGCAATTATATCATGCATAAGTAGTTTGTTATAAAAAGGGGATAGTTAAGAAAATTTATACAGATTAAAATGACCCACCATGAGTTTTTACAAATTTCAAATAAAACAACCACCTGAACATTGAAGCTCAATAAAAATGACAAAAGTTGAAACATTAGCCTGTGCAAGAATAAAAAAATTGGCTATAGGAAATGTTATTATTTGTACTTATATTTCCATGGAAAAATAAGAAATTATGTGCTTGGGAGCGCGATACAATGGAATGTGAGCAATCTGATTTTTTAAATTGTCGCTTAGCTTAGCAAGAAGATTAGAATTTTTTTTTAATTTAAACTGACAATTGAAAACTTTATTAACAACACTGCATGACACTAACACTCTATGCACCACACATCAGTGCTTAAATTGGGTTTTGAAAGATTACTACACAAATGCACTGTAAAAGAGGAAATTTAAATGATACACTAAGTACATAAAACTTCAAGAAAAATGTTTAAAAAAACACATTTTTTTCTTACAAAAAGAACATGCATGTAAAATTTTTACAAAACAACCAAGATTTAAGAACTCCATTGCGACGACACAACATTTAACAGTGAGTAGAGTCAAGTAGCATAAATATTGAATATGTTTGTATATGCATGCACAAAATAAAAACCAAGAGTATTTGTTTACAATATCAAATTATTCCCCAAGTTCATCTACACCATAACCACTACACAAAAGGTACCACAATCATAAAAGTCACCAACAAAATGTATTTACTATACTCTAATGTAAAACAAAATAGAGTATTGATAAGACTTTGTATATAAGAATTATTATTAAAAGAATTTAAAATGTAAATGATAGTGAACATATTACATAAAGTGAAACTAAAAAAATGGGTTTCCTTGATATGAAACATTTTTAAGTCGATAAAATAAAACTTTATGGTGTTAAATATGGCTTTAAAATCAAATCCGTATTTTATTTTGTAATCAATAAAATGTATATAAAAACATGTTAACAGGAAGCTTAGATAAACCAGAGGTGTTACGAGTATATATAAATGAAATTAAATTTTGTCAAGATTTTACTAGACACTCCATAAATAACCTTACAACCTGATAAACGCTGTATAATAAAAATTACTTTTAATTTTTGAAATATTATTAAAAATTGAATAGGATTTTCTCATAAATATCATTTAGACTATTTTCCTTATTTTCTCTTGCAAAATTCATAAGCTTTTGTCAAATATAAGGCAAACTAAAATTGTTTTACATGTGCAAGAGCATTTAAATATCATGATTTAAATACACATTAAGCCATGCACACTTTCAAATACTAAAGGGTGATAAAAAATACTTATGGTTCTTAACAGCAAAATCTTATTGGCTTCTTAATCTTCAAGAAAATTAGCCAATCATTATACATTTTAAGAACCTTGCATAATTTTTTCGCTAAGTTATTGTTGCACATAAAAGCTCTTGCATCAAATCCAATATCGAAAAAGCCTACTTAGAAAAATATTATTTAAAAAACCATTTTAACACACTTGCATGGCTCAATGTAAAATGTGTTCATTTGCTGTGTGCATTTTTATTGTGTTGCATAAAAACAGTACAAGGGAGTGTAAACTAAGCAAACAGATGGCAATTATTTTTTTTTAAAAAATGGCAACTCCAACGACTTATCCAATCACAGGCACCGTTTCTGATATGGTTCTGTTACACAAGAGTTCAGTTTCTTAGGAGCTAGCAACTTACTGCATATCTGAGCTGTTGTGAGAATCGTGATATCCTGGTTCAGGTGACTGAAGGACGGACTGTGGAGTATTGGGGTAGCTGTCGTATCCGAAAATTCCAGGCAAACTGCACAAAGAGAAACAATGTCTTACAACTTGCACACATGTAAACATAAAAGCAAAGACCTTCACTCACTTGACATTGATTCTACTCTTCATATAGAAAGGATACTAGAATTTAGCTTAATGGTTTTCAGAGTTTATATGGCAAAAAAAATCTATCATGATTTTGATTGATCTAAGTACCTCTATAGAAAATTGAACCTTTCTAACAGGGTTGTCAGTTAAAATAATGTAAATTCCTAAAGGCTAATTTACATGTTGCCAGTGGCTAGCATTACCGCTGGAATTTGATTGTGAAGTCAAAGTTGAGTTACACATTACCAGTCGGAGAACCAATGGAGATCGCCAGTCATGTGACATTAGTGGAGCAACCGCTGTTCCAACTGTCGATGGTCACAGGAGAGCGCAGGTGTTTGGATGATAGAAGTCGCCATTACCAGTAAATAGAAAATGTTTTATCTATTGGTATCAGCAACCAGGCGACATTATTTGACTGGTGATCTCAATTGGTACATGACTGGTAATGAATAAATCAGCCTTCACAATCAAGCGTTTATTATAATGTAAGCTTTATGTTTACACAGCGTCAGCAGCTGGAATAATCCAGCTATTGAGCAAACATTAGGCTGCCTGTTGGTGATCAAGCACAGATGATTGGATGACAGTAGTTATCGAGCCAGCAAATAGAAAATGTTTGACCTACTGAAGCAGCGAGCTGAAGGCCCGCACATAAGAAACTGACTTTCTCCAGTGACTGGAAGGAAGCATGCAAGCTGTTAGTTGCTGGAGACCTCTAATAGCATGCCAAGTATGTAAACCAGTCTAAACTTTTAGTTTTCTAGACCTCACTCATGGCCAAGAAGCAAAATGCTCGCTTAAAATGCAAGAGTTCTCAGGATCTAGCCACAGCAGCGCTCTACAGTCTCTTTTCAAAGTGAATACTTTTCAAAATGACACTCTCTTTTCAAAGTGAATACTTTTCAAAATGATGGTCTCTTATCATTTGGCGAGGTGTCTAGCATGAGTTTTCTGTTTTCTTCCATTTTAGACACAAATGAATCAGTTTTCCCTTGGAAAAAGATCTTGTGAGATATAATATCCAATCCAACCAACCTGCCTATCTTTATGGTTGTTGGAACACTCTAAATAAACAATCGTGCCAATATTTTAGATTAAAATCAAAGTCTGAAAATTTTATTCACTACTAGTAAGCAATTTTGGAACACTTCTTCCCACTCGTGGTAATCACAGTAAAATGATACATAATAAAAGTTGGTGGAAAGGAATAAATCCTCAATTTTCAAAGAATTTTAGACAAATTTTAAATTTAGTTTTTTAAGACAAGGGTTCCCAATCAAATCACAGAATGAAAATCAATGACTTTTAAAGAAAAATAATTGGAGTTTGGAGTTTTTGTTAAAACCTGTTTTCAGGCATGTCTCGATATAAATTTTAAAAAAAAGTATATTCCGCCTAAAAAGCTACAGAAACTTTGCTGCTTCACCCATGGTGCCAATATCATCAAAATCTTTCATGTACAATTTGCATTTTGCCTTATGAATAGACTTGTTGATATTGCAATCAATTTTTCATATGCAATATGCACTTTCCAGGCATAGTTTTTGTTGGAGAATACAAACATAAAGGACAAATAAGTTTATCAATTTACTTTGTAGGTGGTACCTATTATGTTAGTGAGCAGTGGTGTTTCATCCCCCAATTTAATAAGATCGGTTCATTTGGTCAAACATAAACATTGGGTTTGTTTACATTGGACTGAGTTGAGTTGTTTTCAAATGGAGAAGCAGCAACAAGTGCAGATTATATTTCTATGAAAGCTGACTAGTCTATTTATTATATGCAAACTTATATTAGTATAACTGCAACTTTTTAAGTAGGGAAATAGTATATATATACACGTTAGTGTTTGTATACATTTTCTCTTTCTTCTGGTTGCTGTGACAGCTTATTAAGCTTGCAGGGCTGCCACTGACTGTAAGCTTTGAAAATAGTTGCTTTAGTAGCCTCAGATGTTAAAAATAGTAGCCAAAATAGTAGTCTCAAACATTGAAAATAGTAGTCTCAGACGTTGAAAATAGTAGCTTCACTTTTCATAACGATTGTTTTTTTAAGTCGGTAAAGACTTTCCTCTTGCTTTAAAGGTTAAAAAAAATATATAAATTTGACTATTTACAATTACATTTACTTATCAAAGTATAATTGCACCAAAATATGAATTTCTGCTAAAAATCAAAACAAGCATCTTTAGAGCATGAAAAAAAAATAAGAAAAAAAAAAAAGAAAAACATTAATAAAAAAAAAAAAAAAAAATTCAAATAAAAAAAATTACAAACTACACCCATACTTGCTAATTTCAAGGAAAAGAAACTAGCACAATACTTTTCTTTTAATTTAAAAAATAAAACAAATAAATCATGTTTTCTTTAATATATGTCATAGGCTGTATCCTGTTCATAACATAAATTTTAAACAGTGTCCTACATATTTACTAAACTTGGGCATGCATGAGCATGAAACTTAAATAATCAGCATTTTGTTATTCAGTCACAAATTTCTCTAGGTATAATATTTCATAAAAAATTATGTCTTTCGGATTTTGAAGAAGAAAGGCTTGAAATTAACAGCTTCTTATAAAAATTAATTACTCATAAATATATGGAAATAAAATTTTGTGCAACAAAAATATTTTCTTAAACCACTAAAGTATATATTAAATGAGGCAAAAAATCGTTTTCATGAAACATGACAAGCATAGCATTCGGCAGGGGAAAAAGATGCATAGACTTTTTTAAAAATTCCATGACTCTTTGCCTGAATGTATGCAGTAGCGCATTCAAATTTTTTATTTTTTGGAGAGGGAGGAGGATGTTACAATTCTCTGTTTGATTTATATTAAACATATAAATCAAAAACACATATCACTTTCAGTTAATTATGTTTAGTAAAATGTCAAAATTAAAGTAAAAAAATAATAATAATAAAAATAATAATCAAGTACAGGATCTAACCCTTTTTGCTTATTAATGCCTATAGATTTGTTGCACATCTTTAACAGTGCTGTAAAGGGTTAATAAAAATAAAAAAAATATGATGGAATCAATTTGAAATATTAAGGAATTTAGGGTTCTAATATATTCTATTGTAAAAAAACACAAGTCAAGAAGAAAAGCAATCATGTCTGTAAAGGATGCAGTCAGATTTAAGTTTGAGGATTTTTTTTTAAAATATTGCGGCGGCGGTCGCGAAGCTATAAGATAACCAAAAATCTAACAAAAATAATGTGTAAATAATTGTTCCAAGAATAACAGTGATTTCAGAAAGTAAAAAAAAAAAAAAAACACGGAACATGAACATGCGTTTGTGGGCCGAGGACAGGGGATTGGCCAGTTTGGCTCAGCTGCTGAGTGTAGGAAAAGGTCGAAAACTTCGTACTCCCAAATCGACCAACTAGCCAGATATTGAGAGATTTTTACGAAAAAGCACATGAAAAAAGCCTGTATTATTCAAAACACCGACGACACGGCATCCACTTCTTGTGACGCGAGCCGGGATAGATGTCCGCACCCGCACGGGAAATGCGAGAAGGGAAACTCAAAAATTTCAAAATTCCTTGACTAAAGAGTAATTTTACGAAATACCTTGACATTTGCCTGAATTCCCGATTCTGTCGCCACCCTGTTTAAGCTACATTCAAAGTAATTAAATTGCCTCAAAATTTAAATTATTTCATTATTTATAAATTTAGCTACAACATGGAAATTCTAATCATTCTGCATTGATTAACCTACACGGCGAAATCGTCAGTAATCTCGGACATAACGTCTATATAACATCAATTCTGTCCATACTGATAGCATTTTCTTTCGGGCGCTGTCCACAAATTCATTTTTGTTAAGTAGAGTAAATAAAGCGAAATAATTTGATATTTCGAATATAACAGTGCATGTTCTTGCGCCTTGCATGGCGAAAGATAAAACATTGGAACAACAGGCAGGTGAAAATGATCGCGGTTGCCGTCAAAAACAACCATCTCGAGTCGAACTAGCAAAATGATAACTGTACCCGCGAATATGAAGAACTATTTCTGTAGTATTTGCTCTCTCCTACCTAAAAAAAATCACAGTTTTGAGAAAAATGTTAGTACCTTAGAGCCGATTTTTTTTCGTGCTACCATCGGACAGTATCCAAATTCTTAAAAAATAGTTGCCTCAGTCAAAAAATAGTTGAAGGTTTTGTTAAAAATAGTCTCTTTAGGCCCTTTTTTCATTGAAATAGTCGTCATAGTCGCCTGGCCACTAAAATAGTCGCTTTAGTAGCCTTTTTAGTCGCCTGTGGCAGCCCTGAGCTTGTTAGGTTAGTACCATCTGTAAATACTTTCACATGGATTAAGGCATTGTTTGTCAACTTTCACTTTCATTGTTTGTCCACTTTTTCCTCACTTTAAGATAAATGCACATTGAGTAGGATAACAGTTTTCATAAGTTGCTCAGCTAGGGAAGAAGAAGAAAAAAAAAGGGGGGGGGGGACTTTGCTGAGCTGGTAAAGTGGCTCGCAAACAAACACTGCTCTCACGAGTTCCTCTTACAAAGTATAATGTGTAAAACTCAGTACAGACTCCTCTGTTTGAATTCCACTCCACATATCAGCAAATATGAACAGGGAACAGTGTCAGGGAATTCCAAAACGGTGCAAATATGTGGCGATCCCGTGGGGATAGCAAGTCTGAGTTGTATTTTTATAAATTTTGTGGTCAGGCACACAACATCCGCAAAAATTAATGACTTGTAAAGACCTGTAAGCATTTTCAAGTACTTTTAAGGCCTTAAAATCAAATTAAAAAATATTAAGCACTTTTAATGACCGTGGGAACCCTATTTAGAGGAGCAATTTTATTTTCCTATTATACGCTGGTACTTTTCCGGTTTTCCAGGTGCGTGTGAAACATTTGTAACCATTACATATATCTCCTATTTCCCATACAACCAACTATGCAGCCAAAATAGTAATTGTTCAAATTAACCATAGTAAACAATGCTTAAGAAATAATAAATTGCAAATAACACAATTCTACTTCTCATATAACCAGGATGCACAAATTTGAGTTAAATATTCCTTTGCTCTTACATGGGAAAAATAGTTTAGATTAAGCTTGAAGATGACAGCATGTGGATATTTTCAATTGTGTTAATAAGAATTTAAATAAATATTACAATTATGCCCAATTTGTTTTCTTAATATTACTAACAGAACTATTTATTTGCCTTAATTTAATTATACCTTAAATTTGTATCCAAATGTGAAATTAAAAGAAAAGTTATTTTTCTAATATAACATTTTCAGAAAAATAATTTTGCAACAGTTAAAAGTTAACTAATAATACATACCCAGGTAAATGTGTCACCAAAAGTGGCTTAACATAACCATTGGCATTTGCATCACCTGGGAAAAATGAAATGTTTGTCAATTAAAAATGCAAAAAAATTAGGAAAATTATGGAGTAACCCTTCACACCTCACTTGTTGAAACATACAAAGTTAGCACAAACAGTGTTCTTCATACTATTAAATTTTACTTAAATTTAAAAAACTAGAGGAAAACTTAGAAGAGCACATTTTTTACATCAAATTGCAAAAATTGTAGAAAATACAAATATTTATAACTACGATTATACATATTTTAAACAAAAAAAATTTAGAAAAAAAAAGAACATTCAAAGCATACTGGAAAACAATTAGCCTCTGCAATACTAAACATCTTATTCACTTTATGTGTTTTCTTTTTCTAATCATCATTTTATTAATTTATTACCAATTATCACAACTTCAAATAAATACTAGAAAATTAAACAAGTCTAAAAAATTCTGAATTTCTGTACTATAATTAAATTTGATTGTTAGACGATGTTAATACTTAGAATAAAAGAATATCATTCAGTGAAACACTATTCTTCTTTTAGTACATAGGAAAGAAAGAATTACCTGAAAATGGTGTATAGTATTTTCCAAATGCATTATCTTTTGGTATGTCCGGGTACAGAAAGAGCAAATTCTTGAGATCATAAATTCGGTCTGCAATGGGCCTGATTGAAAAATCTTTAGAAGTAAAAGGCTGAACCATGAAAACTTCTTGACCTTCTATAAATGAAAGAAAATAAATATTAAACTCACAAATCTGCCACTTAAAAAAATTAAGAGATTTGTTAGGTTTTGTAAATATTCAGAGATCCTCTGATCAGTTGAAATGAGACCAAATTTGATTGGGCAAATATTACAGACCAATTTTCTAGTGATGCACATGACATTTTAAAACACATTATTGTAACTTGTTGTCAGTACAGCTTTAACTTCTAACTAGATTAAAAAGGTATATTTTTAATGAATCTCATAGTTATGCTTTAGTTTTCTATAATATTACTTGGTGATAAAACTAAAATAAAATATTTTTTTTTTAGTTACATGTTTAATGCATTAAATACTCAACATCCTTTTTCACTAATTAAAAATAAATATACATAGCCTATTTAAACTTTTTCTTCTATGTAAATTAGTCACCAATAATATTATAGAAAACAAAAACGTTACAAGAAGATCCATTAAAATTTCACTATAACCTAATTATAAGTAAAACAAAGTGAGCAAAACTTCCTGCATCGCTAAAGAATCAACCCAAAGCAGATGAAGAAACCTTGAAGATAATACACTGACTTTACACGTTTCTGCAACATTTGATGATTTTTTTTATTTAATATATTAACATGTTTCAGCAACAAAAGCAACTAACTTTCATATAAATAACATTTTAAAGACAAATAACAAACAAGGATGCTACCCATGTTTAGAAATTAATAAAACCATAAATGAAGAGTTAGCATGAAAATGTCGAAGAAACTAAGAAATTCATCTGTTTTTTCAAGCCATAAACATACCCATCTGCTTTAAATTGCAATTGTATGGCCATACTTTAGCTGCTGAATAACCTATAATTAATGAGGGATTATTTTATCAGTTAAAGAACAAAACTGGTCATGCATAGTTAAGCGTGTTACAGAAATCTTAATTTTCAAAAATTACTTAACAACTATACATGTTTAGCAAAAAACTATGTACAAGCAAAAACAAATTTAATGCATTAAAAATCAAAGTTATTGCGACTACAAAGCTTCAACTGTTTGATTAGAGGATAGTTGAATGAAAGAGCATGCAAGTCAAAAAAAAGAATGGGTGGCAAGATTCCAATTTGAAATTTTTCATAAAAATGTTCTCAAAGAAGCAAGTAGAAGAAGCATAGTAACTGTTAGATTAGAAGAGACAATCCATAAGTCATTACCCGTACCCCTTTGTTGAGCATCAGTTACCCATGCAATAGTAACTCCTCCAAGTTCAGAATCACTGAATCTGAGCAAAAATGTTCCAGTACATTTTTTTAACAGCATATCCTCAGCTTGATGTCTTCCAATGAATCCAATGATGAGACTTAAAAAAAAAACACTTTTTTAAAAAATGCCTAGTAAAAAATATTTAATACAAGGACAAGCCAACATTAAATACGATGAACCTTAAATCATTGATTGATGTTGTCATCATAGTGACATGCTAGCAAATGTATCCATTTTTAAAATATGCCTTAGTCCTCGGCAATTGTACAATGTAATTGAGGCGACTTTAAAATTGCATTAGCAAATAAAGTAATCTCAAAGATATAGTAAATTAATTGTATTACATCATGAAATTCACTCAAATTAAATAAGACAGCTTGTCAACAAACTTATTCTGCTATTGATTAAGGCCCACTACATTAAAAAAAATTTCAATCGAAGGCAATTTTGAATGAATTTAATTATTAATTTAAAACCAACTGAAAATAAGCAGATAAAATGATCAGGTGTTAATAGTATTGCAGTTTTGAACCTGAAAATATTACATGACAATAACCTATTTCTATACAAACTCTGAATTTTCCCTAATTTGAGAAAAGTGGTACACTCAAAATAATTCATTTTGAGTTAAAGTGCATATTGAATCTTCTTCTTCTTCTTCTCAAGGACTATGGGGACTAAGGCACCTCTGCTTAAGCATTTTGTACCAACCCCATATCCTGTACAGATCGGTAGTGGGCAGTACTGCACAGGATGTAAGCACACACTCGCGAGTGGGAGTGTGTAAGTCTACCTATAGCCACCGAAGAGTTCATTTCTACCTCTTTCGGTAGCTACCCGATAGATGGCAGCACTACCAACCGTATGTGGAACTTCTTAATTTAGAGGCAATACCAAGCAGAAGATTCCACCAGAAGACTTGGCTTTGCCACCCCCAGAGGTATCGATTTGTATGGGAACTTGGAGGACTTTACGACCATGACTGATTTAACGTGCTCCAGTCACCATTAGCGAACACGGCGGTCTTTAGTCGGTCCCAGGCCCGAACTCGTAACCTCAGGGCTCTCAACCTTCTAGTTGCGAGAACGATACTCTCCCGACTGGGCTACGCGGCCCTGCATATTGAATCACAGACTGTATGTACTTGAATCCAGATGAACAGCACAAGATTGTTTTAACTCATGTTGTCCCTTTAGTTTTAAGTCACTGTAGTCTGTAGTTCTCTATGCACTTTAGCTCAAAAACATTTTTTTTTTTTTATTAGGTTCACTTTTGAAGCAAGGGTGTGGTATATATTGTAAAATCAAAACATGAAGAATCAGCAAATTCTTCAATTTACTAATAATCGTCAAGCATTTTTTAGCCAATACAGCAGAAAATCACAATGTGGATCAAGCAGCCATTTTGAGACAGAAAAATAAGTGGCCATATAAAAATTTAAAGCCACTTGAAAACTGAACTAAAAAATACAAAAATTTTAAGTTAGCCAGTAATAAGTTTCAAGAAGGGAAAATAACTGCTTATTTTAATACAGTTTAAAATGTTTTTATAAGCTAGGTTATAAAAGAAACTTACAAAAATTAGTAAAAAAAAACCCCACTAGTTATTTCAGATTCAAATTTTGTTAATTATCTCTAATGTTGTTGTACCTAGTATAAAAATTCATGTATTGCTTCGGTAGAAATTAGAATTAAAAAAATGAAACATTATGTCTATTGGGCATGAAAAAATGGACAATCCCCCTTAAACAATATTTTCAGAAGAGAAAAAAAATGTTGGACATACCCGTCATTCCACAAGTTACGAAGATGCTCTCTAGTGACTTTCATGATTGCGTAGAACCACTCCCAGAAAGTAAAACTTCGCTCAGGAAGGGGCTCCTTGCAGAACTGGGACCATGTCACCATGGCAGTGTCATCGACAAACTGAGAACCTGAAACGCAAAGAAAAAAATCTTAGATGTGATGCTTATACAGAATCTTTACTTCTAAACACTCATGTTTAACTTATTACAGGGTGCATACACTTTTTTGGAAGTGAAATTCAAGGACTTTCAAGGCCCTTTTAAAGGATATTTCAACAAAAATCAATGCCCTATTTTATCGTTGCAGAGTCGATACCAAAATTGAATTTTTATATATTTTTTTTAATTAACGAAGTTGCAAAAAGAATTAAAATACTTATTACTTAACAACTAAGATGCAACCACATATATTTATTGATAATTATACCTCTTACCAGGATAAGGAAAAAACTAGGTTAAAAAAAAAGAAGTTTTGTAGTGGTTTGTTTTCTAACACTCTCCATTGTCTAAATGGATTATAGAGGGTTCCCATGTGAAATCTCAAGGTCAATGGAAACAAAATGATCTTAAGTCTGTGGTTATTTGGTTAGTTTTTTTTTAAAAATATATGCCAAAAAAATAATCATGCACTCTTAAAGTACTAAGAAAAATATTTATTATTTTTACTTACAAACAGGCAAGAAAAAAATATCCAAATTGGATGCATAAAGATTGATTTCATGCCTTCTACAGTTTGAATTTAAAGCGCGAATCCCTGGTTGGTTGAAGTTTAACGGCGCAAGGGGCATACTGCCGCGAATCCCTGATATTTCCTATCGCTAATTTAAAGGAACAAAAGTTTGTAAATACAAGAAATCCTTACTTTTTTTAAAAATAGAGACATAGTTTAACCCCCCCCCTCCCCTCCCATCCCCATTCAAGTTCTTCGTAGAATTTCTAGTCTACCTACGGTACGACTTGGCGCTTTTTCTGGGAATTGGCTACAATAAAAGAATGACGTAATATGCGTTTTCCCGTTCGTTGCTAAGTCAAAATCATGATCCAACATCCAGGGTTGCCAAAAAATCATTTACTAATAGTCACCAATCCTTCCAGATAATCAAAAAGGCAAGTTCAAAATTCAAATCCCGTTTTACCGATGACTTAGAAATTAAGCCTGGAAATGTTTGGGGAGGGGGGCTGTCAATTGGATTAAGTTTAGAAATTACAAAAAATATTCGCGTTTTTTTTTAGCTTAAAGAAAGCTATATATTTCTTTATTATTGAAACCAGGCAAGAGTGCAAATCTAAACCAGATGCACTAAGATTGCTTGTGTGAAAAATACAATACTTGTATTCTATTTTTAGCACGGAGTCTCAGTAAAAAAAATTAAAAAAATCATGTATTCTATAAGTATAAAAAAAAAAAGTATTAATTTTCTATACCTAAAATCAGCCAAGAAAACGGATTTAAATCAGATGAACACTGATTCATTTACTACTTCTTTATAGTTTGAAAAACCTACAACAAAACTGAGAGACTGTATTTTCAAGTACGAACCATTTCCGGCACGTTAACTGACGAAAAACGCCCTTGAAGGGCAAAATACTCTTTATCGCTTTGTTGGTGATGTTTCATGATAATTTTGAAAAATTTCGACACAAAATTCTCGCCAAGTAGTTTTTCAAGTCAAAAAATGATTTTTTGGAGCAGTTCGGCGCAATCTTAACCGAAAAGAGGTTTTTGACGCAGTTTGGAGCAGGGTAGTCAGTTTGGCGCACTTCGGCGCAATTGGAACAGCTCTTACATCCCTGTAATTAGAAATTTTTTAATGAGCTCAAAATAAATTTAATAAAATTGGAAGGTTTTTTTCCAGCAACCTTAGTTAATAACTTTCACGGCTTTAAAGTAGGCCATTTTAGTAATTGATATAAAAAATTACATATCCTTCCCCTTCTACAGAAAAAGAAATTCTTCTTTCTTGAAATAGGAATCGACATAAATGAAAGAATGATATAAATCATAATACAATACCGAAGCGTAACTGCTATTTTCTCTGTAGGCGATATACTCCTCCGATAGTTAGTGTCGGGTTTTTGCAGTCTGGAACATAATTTCTTCACCAACTCGTCGAAGCTCTCAATCGACATCCGGAAAAAGTTTAAAATTTTTACTTTGTCTTCTCTTAACTGCGGGTAAAGACAGAAGAACATACCGAATATTGATCGGCTCTAAACAATGGGATGAATCCACATAGTGCGATTAATTCGATTCTTTTTCCTTCGATATTTTATATACAAATATGCTAAGCGTGCTCTTTTTCATTCCATTTCGAACAAACACAAAATCCTCTCAGAGGAAAATTTTGGTCGTTTGAGAATGCACCTAATGAGGGAGGGAGAGAGAGAGAAAAGCGAAAATATCCTGCATATCAAATTACACCCTCTTTCCACCGGATACTCATCGTACAACTTTTTGTCTCTTTAGGGGAGAGGTCAAAGGTCATAGTGACCGTGCCGTTCCAGGGCCGCTCGGGAGGAACCGATTCAAGTGTGATTGACAGATCCGCCAAAAGTGAACCGGCTAGAAAGTGTGAAGTCAGAATAATGGTAATACGGGAACGAGAATTTTATGGTTTTAGAATTGAAAAGGGGAAATTCAAGGACTTTCCAGGCTTTTTTAGAAATAATCCTATTTTTCCAGGCTATTCAAGGCCTTGAAAAAAAAATAATGAAATTCAAGGACTTTCCAGGTTTTCCAGGCCGCGTACGCACCCTGTTATTAGCATATCAAGCAGGAACAGGTAGTAGTAAGTACCAATAGGCAGTTTACAAACATTAAACAAAGGATATTAGTCATCCGACCAGGAATTAAGCTGTGGGCGTTTTTCTAGCAAAATGCTTAAGAACTTTCTCAAATGCTAAAATTAGAAAGTGTGGTTTAACTCTTTTGCTAAAACATTGACACAAAATTCCCAAAATCACTATTTTTTTTATCCCAAGGTTATAGTTATCGACCTAAAAGAGCAAATTAGTTGAAAAGTGCAAAGTAATTTTCTAGTTGATATTTAGTATAAAATATATTTTTATTTAAAATTAATAATGATTTTATAATGAAAAGTGTTTTAATTGTGTCAAGTTAAACATCATGGGTGATGGAACTCGTAATCATTATAAAATTTCGATAAAATGAAATTTGTGATTTTAGCTTTTTGCTAAAGAAATTTTGTACCCCAGCTTAAACACTGCATCCGACTAAATTTTAAATATCTAGGGATCAAATAAAAAACAGATATCAACTGCACATCCAGTCAAATATCTGAAAAAAACTAATTGTATAAAAAGGTTTTTTTCAATTCACTCTTAATGGTCTTTCAATATAGATATTCAAATTGAATGTTAAAGTTAGAGTAAAAGGCAAGATTTAAAATACCAAATCTTAGAAGAAATATTTAGGATAAGATCTTTTATATCAAAAAGAGCAATGAGGAACTTGCGCGTTTCTTTATTTTATTTTTAAATAAAAATAGAGAAAAAATCATGAAAAACAATACCATTCTTTCAAACATCTGAGCTCGGATAGATAGTTAAAAAAGTATTTAATTTTGCACTTGCGTTTTGGCGGGGAAAAGCTACTTTGCGTGCCACCTGTTTTAGACTAGTTTCCTCCTTGGATTTTCAACGGAATCTATGTGTAACAACGTCACTGGTTTTTTATGCGTTTTTGGTCACATGACTTTTGCTTTGATTTCAAACTTGATTTTTGGTTAATTGAAAGCATAAAGATAAAAAATAATTGCACTGCTCAAATATATTCATTGAATAACACTAGAAAATATAAAAAATATTCATTTTTCTCACTTGTGCAAGTTCCTCATTCTGAATAATTTATGTATAACAGGGCTGCCACTGACTGTAAGCTTTGAAAATAGTTGCTTAGCCTCAGATGTTAAAAATAGTAGCCAAAATAGTAGTCTCAGATGTTGAAAATAGTAGCCTCACTTTTCATAACGATTGTTTTTTTTAAGTCGGTAAAGACCTTCCTCTTGTTTTAAAGGTTTTAAGTTATCAAGATCGGAATAAAACTGTTGATTTACATAAACACAAAAACCCAGAGACACTCTTCTTTCAATTCAAATAGTGTCTAATACATAACATCCCATACGGTAAAAGGCATGTGGGGGGGGGGGGGGCTATCGTATTTACATAACTGTGATGGAAGTTGGCAACTTAACATTACTCCCAGACAGCACCTAGGCAAAAAAAGCTAAACTTCACGCAAAAGCGACGTTAAAAATCGATTGGCAAAACAAGATATATATATTTTTTTAATTTTCAAAGTAAAACAACTTTTTGACAGAAAAACAAGGTTTTATGTTTAAACAATTATACTATATGTTGAAAATGACAGGCAAATTTAATTAAGACCAGTTTTTAAATTTTTCAAAGCATAGCTATAGAATTTGAGAAACAAAATTCCTCAACATTTCCCTAATTTCCAGAAACTTCCCTGATGTGCATCTCTGTCGACATTATCATTAAAAAAACGAAGAAAATATTACCAGTTTAAAAATATATAAATTTGACTATTTACAATTACATTTACTTATCAAAGTATAATTGCACCAAAATATTAATTTCTGCTAAAATCAAAACAAGCATCTTTAGAGCATGGAAGAAAAAGAAAAAGAAAAAAAAAAAAAAAACATTAATTAAAAAAAAAAATCACATAAACCAATTTACTAACTACACCCATATTTGTTAACTTCAAGGAAAAGAAACTAGCACAATACTTTTCTTTTAATTTAAAAAATAACACAAATAAAACATATTTTCTTTAATATATGTCACAGGCTGCATCCTGTTTATAACATAAATTTTAAACAGTGTCCTACATATTTACTAAACTTGGGCATGCATGAGCATGATACTTAAATAATCAGCATTTTGCTATTCAGTCACAAATTTTACTAGGTATAATATTTCATAAAAAATTATGTCTTTTGGATTTTGAAGTTGAAGAAGAAAGGCTTGAAATTAACAGCTACTTATACAAAATTAATTACTCATAAATATATGAAAATAAAATGTTGTACAACAAAAATATTATCTTAAACCACTAAAGTACATATTAAATGAGGCAAAAAATCGTTTTCATGAAACATGACAAGCATAGCATTCGGCAGGGGAAAAAGATGCATGGACTTTTTTAAAAATTCCATGTCCCTTTGCCTGAATGTATGCAGTAGCGCATTCAGATTTTTTATTTTTTGGAGGGGGAGGAGGATGTTTCAATTCTTTGTTTGATTTATATTAAACATATAAATCAAAAACACATATCACTTTCATTTAATTATGTTTAGTAAAATGTCAAAATTAAAGTACAAAAAAAAAAAAAAAAAAAAAAATAATAATAATAATAATAATCAAGTACAGGATCTAACCCTTTTTGCTTATTAATGCCTATAGATTTGTTGCACACCTATTACAGTGCTGTAAAGGGTTGATAAAACAAAACAAAAAAAATATGATGGAAGCAATTTCTTCATCATATATTCTTCATCAATATTAAGGAATTTAGGGTTCTAATATATTCTACTGACAAAAAACACAAGACAAGAAGAAAAACAATCATGTCTGTAAAGGATGCAGTCAGATTTAAATTTGAGGATTTTTTTTAACAATAATGCGCCGGCGGTCGCGAAGCTATAAGATAACCAAAAATCTAACAACAGAAATAATGTGTAAATAATTGATCCAAGAATAACAGTGATTTCAGAAAGTGAAAAAAAAAAACACGGAACATGAACATGTGATTGTGGGCCGAGGACAGGGGTTTGGCCCAGCTGCTGAGAGTAGGAAAAGGTCGAAAACTTCGTACTCCCAAATCGGCCAACTAGCCAGATATTGAGAGACTTTTACGAAAAAGCACATGAAAAAACCTGTATTATTCAACGTACCGATGACACTGCATCCACTTTTTGTGACGCGAGCCGGGATAGATGTCCACACCCGCACGGGGAATACGAGAAGGGAAACTCAAAATTTTTTAAATTCCTTAACTAAAGAGTAATTTTACGAAATAACTTGACATTTGCCTGAATTCCCGATTCTGTCGCCACCCTGTTTAAACTATATTCAAAGTAATTAAATTGCCTCAAAATTTAAATTATTTTATCATTTATAAATTTAGCTACAACATTGAAATTCTAATCAGTCTGCATCTATTGACGTACACGGCGAAATCGTCACTAATCTCGGACATAACGTCTATATAACATCAATTCTGTCTATACTGATAGCATTTCTTCCGGCGCTCACCACAAATTCATTTTTGTTAAGTAGAGTAAATAAAGCGAAATAATTTGATATTTCAGAATATAACAGTGTATGATGCTCTTGCGCCTTGCACGGCGAAAGATAAAACATTGGAACAACAGGCAGGCGAAAACGACCGAGGTTGCCGTCAAAAACATCAACTCGCGTGAGCGGTAACTATCGTCGAACTAGCAAAATGATCACTACCCGCGAATATGAACAATTATTTCGGTAGTATTTGCTCTCTCCTACCTTAAAAAAAAATCACCGAAAATGTTAGTACCTTAGTGCCGATTTTTTTTCGTGCTACCATCGGAAAGTATCCAATTTCTTAAAAAATAGTCGCCTCAGTCCAAAAATAGTTGAAGGTTTTGTTAAAAATAGTCGTTTTAGGCCCTTTTTTCATTGAAATAGTCGCCATAGTCGCCTGGCCACTAAAATAGTCGCTTTAGTAGCCTTTTTAGTCGCCTGTGGCAGCCCTGGTATAACATTATTGCCACCTTTTAATTTCTCCTTATTTATTGAATATTTAACACACCATCTAGGTAATTCAATTAAAATAACTTTTCTGGAAATCATACATCCACATTACTAAACTAATATTCACATGAAACAAAACAAAAAATGTACTTCTAAAGACTTTTCCAGCCAAAAACTGTAGATTATCTTCAGAGAGGGGCCGTCCAGTTCCAGCCTTAAACTTGGTACTCAGCACTTCCGCAACTTCTTTCCAGCAAACCTTTTCTGGAACTTGAAATGGGACTCGACCCTGCAAATTAAGAAATTGAGAAATCTAAAAATTCATTAGATGTGCTAATACATTTAAATATTTTGATGGGACAAAAATAAAACAAAGGCTTACTGACCTAATTTTAAACCTCTTACAAAATTATTTAAGATTTTCTGGATGCAGTTTAAGAAAATTAAACATGGGAAGAACAAATTATCCTGGCACATTTTATCAAATTTTCTTAAATGAGATTAGATTACATTGAATGAAGGATAACACAAGTAAATCTTTTTTAACTGTAAGATTTTTGTTCACTTCTCTCAAAAAGTTTGAATAAAACACAAGCTTATCAAAACTGTTAATTTCATTTCTCTTATTTATATATATATATTTTCACCTACGAGGCCTTAATCGCGTGCCACGACAAATTTGGAGTTCAGAAATGGTTTCATTTGTCGCAGTTTTTAACTGTGACCATTGTTTCCGTCAAAACGTAAATAAAAATATAGATGAATTTTCGATGAGCTGAATAGCAATCATGATGTCACAGTTTTACTTAAAAGGTAAGAAATCCATGAAATTCGCTGTATTTCCATGACTTATGGCCATTTTTTTGCTCAAAATCATGACTTTCCATGACAAAATGTACCCTATGTCCAAATTCATGACTTTCCATGACATTTCCTAACTTTCCATATATGCAGAAACCTTGAATAAATAAAGTTATCATAATATAAGACATGAGAGAAAAAAAAATTACATTTTTTTTAAGTGATTATTGCATGTCCAAAATTAAATAAAAATTATGTTTAATAAATAAATTAGAATATACTGTACGTGCAAACATATAGGTAAACAGACATATGAAAAGATTAATGTAGGTTGAAAACTTAAGAGAAAAGTATACTCGCAAAATAATTATCTCTATTTCTCCTTAAAATTTAGATATAAAAGTATTTTTGTAGTAAAAATATTTTAGTGCATTTTGTGGTACATTTTTTCTCCTACAAGTCTTAAAATTTTGTACTTGAATTTTTGTTAACATTAAAATTTCTGAGCTTTTGGTCATCAAGACCACACTTAGCTTAGACCCACATGCTTAGATAGTTACTTAACCGATATATACTTACAGGTTCTGCAAAAGCATTGTCCCAAGTGATAGTAGCCCAAGCATGAGGATCCTGATTGCCATGAACGATGACGACCACAGGGAGTGACAAAGTCTAGGGATAAAATATACAACAGATATGTACAGAAGACTGAGGATAGAGTCAAAGATATGTAAATATGCATTTATAGTATTAATACTACTTTATCATACATTAGTACAATGTAGAGCAAACTATCTGCAATAGAAAAATCAAATCAACCGAAAAAATCAACTTGAAGAATTTGAATTCCTCAGATATTACAATGCTCATTTCCCGAAACATTTTTTTTTTTTCCTAAATAATAATGCAGAAAACATAAAAACAAAAACCATGCATCATTAAAATAAAAAACAAAAAATAAATAAAAAAATTTACAAAATGTAATTGAATTAAAAGTGAAACTATGCAAGTTTCTAGTACAAAGGGCAGATCTTTCAATCAAAAATATTAACAATTTCTTACTTTGTTTCAAATCCATTTTTTTAGTTAAATTATTTTCCACATTTGAAAATTAACCGACTTGTTAGAATTTCTCCCTGGATTTTTTGATTAACCAAGACATTTCAAAAACTGTTAATTCTTTATAGTACCTCTTTTTCTGTATTAATTAGTGTTTGACACACTGACTACGTAATGGAGAGCTTAGTACATAAATTAAAAGACTTCAATATACATGAAAAGTATTTACTGATCAATACATTACAAAGACTGGCACTGAAAAGAGTCATTTATAACTTTTAAATAGCTAATCTTTCTCATGGAAACAATGATAGGAGCATGCCTAACACAGTATTAAGAGTTATTTATCAAAAGATGAACAAGACGAAAATAAAAAAACTTATAAATCAATTTTAATAGAAATTAAATGCTTTCGTAATAAAACACAAATTTGCTACACATGTGTTAAACAAATATTTACAATATAAAAAATTCAACATATTCATTAAAAAAAATAAAATAGTTACCCAGACTTGAAACACCAGTTCCCCTCCTCCTACTTTAAACTGAGATTGAAACAGCAAAGAAAACTTTTCATCCATCACAGACTACAAGGAGAAAAAAAGAAAATAAGAATTCCAACAGTAAATTATATATATTTTCCCTTCTATTCGCATTCAACATACCTTAAGAAATCTAAACATAAGTGAATATATTGATTGATATTGACTGGAGAGATTTATGCAAAGAAAAATAGAGAACTAGATTGCCTGCCTGCATAAAGTAATCCAACTAATTTATCACAGTTTTATTAAAAAATATTTAAAAATTATAACTTAACCTTGCACCAAAATTCCTAAATATCTTGTTTAAAACTAAAAATATTTTTACAGATACTACAAACTTACAGATAGTGTTGAAGGAGTGCACATACATCAATTACTTATGGAGTTTACTTCCCTGGGCCTTAAATTTAGATATCTCTATAAAAATCAAATTATGTATGTAATCAGGAAGGCCACAAAATTCATTAAAAAAAAGTTCCCCGACAATTCCCGACAGATTTCTAAAAAATTCCCCGATTTTACAGCAAATTTCTTTTTAAATTTCCACAATTTTTCCAAATGTGTAGACACCCTGATAAAATAGAATATGCATGCTAAAAAGAAAGCATGCTTATTTTAATAAAAAAAAACAGTTTTGACTTTAATCAAAAGTTTAAGTTATTCTTAACATTAAACTTCTAACAATTACCACCACAATTTTCTGGGTAAATGGCGCCAAAATACGGATGAACGGGGAAACAAGCCTAAAACAATAGAAAATTTCCGCGATTTTAGTGAAATTTTAAAAAGTTCCCTGACATATCCCCGATTTTTTCCAGAATCAGAAAGCTCCCCGGCATTACTCTGATTTCATGGATGAGTTGAAAAAGCTGAAAATGAAAATCCAAAAATGTTATGCGTAAAACACATTTTAAGCTATACTTTAAAAATATAGTGTTTTCCCATGAGCATTTATAACACTGCACCATCTCTGTCGGTCCGTGAGCAAAAATGGTTTAAAATAGTGGCACCTAGACATAGGGATACACTTTGTGCTGTCATCAGGCATGGTATAGCTCCAAAGCAAAAAAAAAGTAATGGGAAAGCGATGAAAACCGGCAAAAACTTCAAAATTTCACCAAGTCAAACAACTTTAAGCAATTATAACACATCGACAAACAGGCCAAATTTAATTAAACCCAGTTTTCTCAATTTTTAAGCAACAAGTACTAAAAATCTTAAAATCTAAATTTTTATTCATATCGTTAAGCTGTAATAAAAATAGTAACAAACATTATATAAAATTGCAGTTAAAATAACGATTTTAAACACAGATTATTTGGAAAAATTACAATTGTGTTTCATTTTCAGAATATTTCTATACAAAATAAAAAAAAATTTGAGTAATTCTGCATAGATTCAAATCAAACGGCGAAATTTAACCTTAAACAGGCACTAATCACGAATATGTCGGCTATCGCATTAACTAGATGAATGGCTACAATTCGGTGTTGAAAATTTCGGTAATAGCTGGTATTATATTAGAGTAAACCTCGAACGAAAATGACCATCACTTTAACAAAAGTACTATAAGCAATGTCGCTTACCATACTGGCGAAAATCTAGGTATCGGTAAAAACAAACATCGCAACAACGTGCATGTCGGTAATAGCATTCACAATATCAGCACAAATCTCGGTAATATCGATTTTTTCTTAGTAATACTAGTACCAATTTCGGTTGGTTGGTTGTTTTCAGATTATCTGGTGTCGTCAGCAACACGAGGGCTATAATGCGCTGAAACATTCGTCATTAGACAAGGCAACATACATTTACAAACAACCATGCCTTACACGGTACTCGAACCCGCAACCTCGCAGTCTAGAAGCTAGCACGTTAACCACTATACCGTTTGGTCGACAGTGCAAATTTCGGTAACATCGGATGTTACTACAGAATGGCTTTCGGAGAAATTTACTAACGCCAACAGAAATATCAAAATTAAAAGTCAAATATACAGGGCAACTCTCAACAATAGCGCTATTGTATTGGCGTAACACTTGACGAAAATTACAATCACAACAACGTAAATCTCGGCGATAGCGCAATTCATCACGGTAATATCGAAATTTTTTTAGTAACATCGGTGCAAATCTCAGATTTTACAATTAGGTAGCACTCAGCGAAAATGACCCTCAAATTAACGTAAACATCAGTGTAAACGCTGAATATACCAGAACAATTCTTAGCAATAGCGTTGTTATATGGCGTAACCTAACTAAAAAGATGCATTTCAGAAGATTTTTGTATTTGGAGCAGGAATGCCGTAGGTTTTCAGCTCTTCCCGATCGGGCAGAAGGGAAGCTGCTTCGCGATTCAGCCTTAGAAAAAAGGTTATTTTTCTGTAGAAGAAAAAATTCGGGGGAAAAACAGATTTTTTTTCTTCAGGAATTAGAAAAGCAGAACTTTCTTCGAAAAAGCAGAATTTTTTTTTCTAGAAAATTAAAAAAGCAGAAGGTCATGGAGGAAAAAACTCATCCCTGTGATTTCCAGATTCTGTGGCCATTCTGGTAATGTATGGGAAATTGTTCTACAAAGGCTTCTTAAACCAATCAAAACATCCTTGCTAAATTGATCATGCATTTACTTCGGACCACAAAGTTTTAAAGTAGGGGTTTCGAAGGGAGTGGATTGAAGTTTTGTTTAAAATTGTTTCATTTCTGGTCTTTGACTTAAAATTAGATTGACATCATTATCAATGATCTAACCCACAGTTTCCGTTCTGTAGAGTTTTTAATGAATTATTGCCAAATATTTTAAAACATGATTTGTATTGTTTTTTAAAAACTATGCAGATTTATTTTTCTTCAATGCCCTTACTTTCATTCGTAACTATTTTTAAAAAATTTAAACTTACTTCAATAAAAATAACTGAAATAATTACACCTCATACATGCAAAACACCCAAGAAATATATAATTTAAAGAAATAATTAATTTTTGCTAAAGGTTTTATACTAGAAATGTATCATTACGAAACGATCTGTTACTATACAGAGTTCAATATAGACCACAACTGACAACGCAGTAGCCAAGCACTTTTTGGATACTTAAATTTGAACTTTCAAATCTATTATTAAAAGCATTATTGCTTAATTACATTCTGATAGGGATGTCACAGATTTCTAACGATTAGTCTGTGGCAGCATTATGCATAAAACAACAAGCAAATTTTAATAATTTAACTACAGTACTGCTGTACACTCCATACAGTTCTTAAAAGATATCGTGTAATTGTAAAACCTTAATTTCCTAATTGAAAAAAAGTCATCCTCCCAGTTAGAATAAAAGCATAATAGATATTTTTAAGAAAAAATGAACCATCAATACAATTTACACACTTGTTTTATTTCTATATTAAATGCCCTTACCTCAGTCCCTTTCTTTTCGGCCCTTTTAATCTTGCGAAGTTGCTAAAAAAAAAAAAAGTCAATACAAGAGCACCTACAACATTACTGGCAAAGTGGCAAAGTAAATAATTTCTATATGCATACCAGATTGCGGAAGTTGACACTCAATTGCTTGTTTGCCTGGTGATATTCCATGGTACCCATATTATTCAAAATCTCTCCACTTGCTTCACTAAAGTAAAAAAGGGAGAACTAAATGAAGCTCAAGTAATCAATTATCAGTATCCCAAATACAAACTTATAACAAGATGGGTAAACACTAAGTCAACAATCAGATAATTCTCATTCTAAATTGACTATAGGGAGATTATCAAAATGTGGGAGCAAAAATGTTAATTATATTATTTTAAAAAATTCCAATTTAATACCATTTTTATTTACTATATAGTTTGAATGTTTACATTTTACTTTTGCATACAAAGTCAAAAAGTGCTCTGAAAAACTATTAAATTAAAGCATTTAAGCAACTGATCTGTAGGTTACAGATTTTGGACATTAGTTATCCGGTAGGTTACACAATTTTGGAAATAGTTGTCCTGTAGGTAATTGTTTGGACTTTTCAATAAATAAGTTTACTTATTGTTTTAAGGATGCAATAATTGCTTTTAGAAAGAGACTAAGAATATATAAAACTGATTTTATAATTGTATTATATATCAGACTTATTTATCTGATATACAAAAAAAAATTCTTAATCCAACATAATTACAGAACATTTTCTCGAATTGTTAATTTTAAGATATTCAATTATCTTTAATTAGTTTGATAATTTTAACATATACACTACAAATTAAAAGTATATTGTATATCTGCTCACAATTTTTACTCTTATCTTTATATACTCAAAATCTCGATTTACATTAACCTTTTAAAAAATAATATAATAAATTAAGAAAGGAAAAATGCAGATTACTTTTATTTGGAAATGCACAGGTACATTTTTTTTTTTTATTTAAAAAACGAATTACAAACTCCTTTTTTAAGGTGCATTTCAAGAGTTTCATTAAGTAAAAGAATAGCCCCGCCCTTTTTCCAAAAGGATGAGCTCTGGTACACAGTTATCACTTCTTTTTACTTGTTAAGAATTTGTAGTGCGGTTTTCTGCATAATACTTTTCAGTATTTTCAATATATGAATATCTTTCACATTCATTTTTTTTCTTCTCAAGTTCTGAGCATTACTTTTAATTTTAGTTTCAATTTGCAGATAAGTTTTAATTTTGTTAAGACAACGTATATATATATTCATTGGCTTCTAAGAGAAGTTTTCTTTTGTATGAACATTTCTTGAAACTTTTTATAGTGCATGCATATGTAGATGGAGATTTTGTCAGACACTTGCATATTCTTGAAGTTAGGACACGTGCTGATGGATAGGTAACTGAAGATATGCTATCAAAAAGTTGTTCAATTTCAGATTTTTGAAGCTGCTTCTTTTATGCAGTGTGGTTGTCTCTTTATTTTTTCCCCTTTCATGGATTCTTCTTTTCCTTTGATAGTCTATTTTAGCTCTGCATTCAGCCTTCCTTACAAGAGATCACATTCTTTGTGTACTTCTTGAGACATATCTTGATCTTTATAAAATATCTTTTAACAAAATTCTAACTTCATTTTACTTTTTGGCTCTTCTTTCATGTAGCTTTTGTACAGGCAGACAAATTTTCTCTATGATGGCTTTTTTGCTCTTCTGATAATTGGTTTCTCGCCCTTTTATTTCTTGATGTTTCCATTGCTAAATGACATGTATTCCTTTCTGCGACTAACTTTCATTTTTTGGAAAAATTTCCTACTTCTGGACTAGGCTTCTATTTCTACAACTGCTTCTTTCTTACGTTTTGGAGGCATAATCTATATAAAAAGAAAAAACTTATAAAATAGTTACTTACATAATATACCTTTAAACATAGCAGTAAGTAATTCAATGTAATATTTAAGTATACCTATTACTAAACATCAGGAATGCATGACATCAGAAAAAAATGAATTTTCTAATTTGAAGTAGATTTGATTATTTTAAAGTGAATTAATTTTTTATGGAATCTGCCCAAAATTATAGAAATTTTGATTGTTACTCAATTCAAACATCACTTAATTTTTAAATATATATTTACATCATAGTATAAAATAAATAATTAAAACCACCTTTTAAAAAGTCTACATGGTTCTAAATTTGAACTTAAATAGTTTTTATACAAGTTCAAAATTTTGTAATGATAGCGGATGACGCCATTTTGTGACGATTGTAGATGTAGTTGAACACATTTCTAGTCATTATTTTACTATTATAAGGCTTACTTTTACAAAAAAAAAACATTAATTAACAAAAATAACATTATAGTTAATACTTTAAGGACATCACACTATTAGTAACATTATATTTCTTTAGATTATCAACATTTCAATTGCTACACGGTTTCAACATCAGTTAATTTTTATTATTTGCAAATATTGTTACAAAAAACATAATATACATTTGAAAAAACATTTGAGATTTCCATTAAAAAAATAAATAGGTTTGTTTTAAACATATATTTAAGTCATACATTTAGATCATAATGTCAAAATTCCATAATGATCGCAAATTTTGACAATTTGTGTGAATCGCACACATGGACATGTTTCTAGCCATGATTTTAATGTTACAAGGCCTACATATAATATATTTCTTTAAAAAAAACTGTTGATTAATTGTAACATTATAATTGATACTTTATTTGTTGTTTTAGGACATTAGATTTTAATTAACAATAAATTTAAAAAGATTAAAAGCATTTGGATCATTACGTAACAATTTGGACATTGTGGTATCCCAAATAAGAACAGTACATTTACAAGAAAAAAATTGCACAAAAATACACAAAAGCACTTGAAAACATTACAAAATTTACTTTAAAAGTAAAATAAATGAATTTAAAGTACTTACTTGATTTATTTTGTTTTCAGATACAGCATTATTTCGATGTCTTTTGGACATGAATAAACATAGAATATTTCTTTCAGGAACAATTCTTCTGTCACAAAAAACAATTTAACCAGTACTGCCATCTACTGACCAAAATTTAAAGTACTCACTTTTTCCTTGATTCATTCATAATCTTCCTTTTAAAATTCCTGGAAACAAGTTATAAGCTTTTTTTTCTTAGCAACACTGGATCAGTTAACATTTTAGATGTCCAGAACGAGCCAGTTTTAAGTAAAAAATAATATTTAAAATACATAAAATATCTTTTGGAAATAAATTATACCAATTCTTGTCTCTGAACAGAATTAAAAACATAATAAGTTTAAAAAATAATAAGTTATTGCAGTTAAATTTTTTGGCTGTCAGAGCTAAAAAAATTATGAAGTGTGTCAAGCTCCCACCTTTTGAAATTTACCCTATAAAGAAAGATGAAATAAACAATATTTATTAACATATTCTTAAATCATTAACAGTACCAAAAAAAAAAAACACTTTAAAAACGATCATGACACTTACCCGGGTCCAACTTTGTCATTCTTCAGAAGTGCGATAGCTTGCCCTTCACTAAAAACAAATGTTACCACTAAAATTTTTCAATTAAGACAATATTAACTACTTAAACAGTTTTTTTTTTTAAATAAAACAATAAAATGTAATGCAGAATTCGACAAATGAAAAAGAATTATTGTTTATAGCATTTATCCTAATTTGCTTGAGCAGTGGGCGCAATGAGTTTTCTAAAAAAATTAAGTAGGAATTTTAGATATGACAAAAAAAATTTTAGAAACAATTCTTAAAAATTTAAGGATAGTTCTTAAAATGTTAAGGATAATTTTAAAAAAAATTGTGGGATATTTCTGTTGAAGCTGGCATAAGCTCTTACCACAGACATACTTTTCTCAACTTGTTTCAATTCTAACAAAAACTGTTAATTTTCAAAAAATTCACTTCAAACAACTCTTTAACAAAATAACAGTCATATAACTAAACAATTATAATATTTTGATAAACATGAAAAATTTAATTAGACTTTTCTCATCTGGAGGAATAGAGGGAGTCTTTATGGGTTTTGGAAGAAAATCGGGGAATTTTCGGAGTTTTTAAATATTTTTTTAGGAATCATCAAAAAATATTAAGTACAATTTTACGGAGAAACAAAAATTAAAGGAATATTAGGAATTTTAGGGTGAATGCGGCCCCCTCCTAGAGAAGACCGAGCTAAATCATTCCTTAACAAAGTAGGCATAAATGTAGTGATAAAACATTTCCATATTATTTAAGTTTACCTTATAATTGTCACTTTTACTTGAGGAGGTGTCATATAAACACTCAGCTTTGAACCAACAAGCAATCTTACTGTTGCTGCAAACCTTGTGTTTGTTTTCAGAACTTGAGGTGGCTGCTTTTCAATAATGAATGTGCTAGAAAGCAAAATCAAGTCTTCAGTACTAAGTAAAATAATTTGTTGTTTTATCTTAGCATTTAACTGAAAAAGATTAACAAATTTTCCAACAATTAAGAATTTTATTTATAATCTGTCTTTTTGCAAGCTAAATTCATATCATAATACAAAAATATGCAAGTAAAGGCTGAAAAAAGTAAATAAGTTACAATTATTAAATTTGTTGAGTTTTACAACTAAGTGAACTTTGATAAGTCTGTAAAAACAACAATAAGTTATAGATTGCAGTTGAAATAAATCGAGAAGCAAGACTGTTTTCTGATAGTTATAATCAAAGTGAAATATAATAAAACAAAATGCATTAATTCTTGAATATTGGTCCATCTACCTTTTTCCTCCTAAAATAGTTTTTTACAATCTTTCGTCCTTTACTTTGCTATTTGGTCAACACAGAAAACAAAGCAACACAAAATGGTTTGTTACATAAAAAAAAAGTAACTAAATGGATTACTCATTAAATATTAAGACTTCATAATAAAATACATAGTAACATTTGAAATTATAATTATAAATATTTCAAGAAGAAAATTATTACTTAAAAAAATCTGAATAAACTTACTTAAGCAAAAGTCAATAAAAAAGATAATCCATTAATTAAATATATTTTAATCAATAAAATATAACAGATAAAAATAAAGGATGTTGATACCTTGTCACTAAGGAACTTAACAAACTAGTTATTTGGTTATTCAATAGAGGCAACTTTTCCATTACATTTCCTTGGATGCTCAATGGGACTTGGCTGGCAAGGTTTTCTACCTGCCTTATTTGTTGTCTGTTTTGCCAAATAATATCAGCCAATGCCTCACACCTAAAAAATATTTTATTTGAAATAAGTGTAAGCCACATCATTTGAAAATGGATACAAGCCTAACACAATTCATACTCATAAAAATATTAAAATAAGAAGGTGGGAAAATTCCATCAATTAGACAGATACATAAAAAACCTTTGTAAGTTAATTATTAAAAAAATTGCCTAGTCAAAAACCTTTAAGTTTCAATTAAATTTTACCAACAAATAAAAATATGAAGGACATTTTTCAAGGTGGCCACAAAATACTCGGGAAAAAAGTTCCCTGATTTTCTAGATAGATTTCAAAAAAATTCCTCGATTTTAAAGGAACTTTTTTTTTTAATTTCCCCAATTTTTCCAGATGAGTAAGTGAAAATAGAACATTTATGCCAAAGAGATAATTAGCCAATATTTTTTTTAAATAGTTTTGACAATAATGAAAAGTTTAAATTATACAGTAACATGAAACTTCTAACGATTACCACAATTCTCCAGAAAAATGGCACTAAGATACGGATGAACAGAGAAACCTACCTTCAAAACGATGGACTAATTCCCCAATTTTTGCAAAATTTAAAAAAATTCTAACATTTTCCCCAATTTTGTTCTGAATAAGAAAGCTTTCTGACATTTCCCTGATTTCCAGGTTCTGTGGTCACTATGTTTTTGATGAATAGAGATATTTAAGGTTTAAAGTATGTTAAGATAAACTTCATCACAGCCAAAATTTAAATCAAATAAAAGCTATAAGTACCTTCAATTAAGTATCTAACATTATGAATTAAAATGCATAAATTTATTACCATTCTTGAATTTGATTAAGGTTGTCGAGGAAAGGTTCCCCATTCCCAGCCAATTGTTGCGCCCTTTTCCACTTGATAAGTTCCGTATCCAAAATACGCTTTTGCAGGTCAGTGAGATCAATAGATGTTTTCTGGAACTCATCAACAGATTTCTGAAAAGTAATCAAACATGTTTGTTGCATATGCAAAAAAATCTCTATTATATTTACATTCCTGAATACAATTATAAAATATTTGTATTCAAGTCAAAACATTAGAATCCTTTTTTTTCCCCATTCTTGAATTCTTTTACATTTCCTTGAAGAAAGTCAAGTAATTAATGACAAAATGTACCTTATTTAACTTTTTTTAGAACTGGTATTTTATTGAATAATAACAATTTGTCTTATATTGACTGGGGTCTATCCTGGGGTCTTTTACAAGGTCCTATTTTTGTGAAACTCCAGAAAGAGGTCATCAATGCTTCATATTTTAAGGCAAAATTTCAACAAGGACTTTCTTTGCAGATACACATTATGCTAGCAAAAACAAAATCTCTTCATTTATTTAGTCGAGTTGTTACAGCCGAGCAGCATTTTATCAAATAACAACGCCTAACAATGCGATTATTTCATTGATTACGCAGACACAGTTGAATATAGATTTGAAGCTTTGAGCATATGGTTTGGCGTCCTGCGGGCAAGAGGGCTGTTTTCTCATTTTAGCATAAAATTAACTTTGCCATTTTTATAATTGATCCATTTTCAAACTGGAAATATTATGAAGGTTCTATGTAATGTAAGGTAAGGTTACATGTAATTTCGCAAAGGGTCCATAAACGAACCCAAATTTCCTTCTGCCTGCATAGATCCATGATTGATAAAATCCTCTCAACCTTTCACCCGATGTCAGAATTTCAAAAAACACACAATAGTTAAAGTAGCAACAATATTCTAAACTCAATATCTTAAAAACTATTTTTGCTATGATTACGGTTTTCATAAATCACCTGTTAGAAAAGTTTGATTCTTAATTGTTCAAATGTATTCGATAAAATTTAACTTTGGATGAACTGATATAATAGTAATTTTATGCATTCCCCCCCCCCCCCTTAAGGGTACATTAAGTACAAAACTGACAGTAGAGTTTATTCTCAATAACATACTTAATACATGGAGGGAAAAAAAGTGACATACCACCCTGAGACGGATAAGTTCTTGGATTTGAGATCTGACAGCAGCATCATAAAGAACCTTCTCCTTGGAAGCTTTGGCAATAAAATCAACATCTCCACTTTGTTGTATCTGAGCTAAAAATTCTGAACATCAACAATCGAAGTAAAAATTTATAATTTTAAAAAAAATTTACAAAAACACATAATCTAAAGAAATTCTCGATTTAATTCAATTTTATGTAAAACAAATTTTGAGAAAAAAAAAAGAAAATGAATTCTCATTTTTTATAAAATGTTGGTGAAAATTAAAGTTCAAAGATTAAAAACTTTACATAAAAACATTTAGGTTCAAAACAAGACTTAATACATACCCTGTCGCTTTGAACTTTCTTGATATTGAATAACAAATGCTTCTTGACATTGTATCATACGTCGTAGATCTTCTCCAGACTCCTAGTAAAAACCATAGACACCAGTTTAATAAATGAAAGTAAACTGAATGAATCTTTAAAAATAATCATTTAATACAAAGAAAACAAGGACCATCAATTCTTTCCATTTCAACTACCTACGAACTATAAAATTGTGAACATTATATCAACATGTGAAACTATATTTTCAATGAGGATCAAAGAAACAGAACATAAGTAAAGAGTAAAAAAAATATTAACCTGCGTGCGATGCCTCAGACTATCTAACTTCATGTTGATCTCTTGAACTGGATCGGGTGTAATTTGCATCGCATTGGAAGCTCCCTGCATGAACTGAAAACATTTACAATAAATATATCTAACACAACACATATTTAATTATGAGTACTAACTATTGAATTTCTTATGCAAAAACTTAAGCATTATTAACTTTAAAAGCATTTACTTACAGCATCTGCTTGTTGTACAATCCTCATTTCGGTACTCAAGCAATGCTTAATCACTCTGACTAAGTGCTGGGGGTTATTAGAGTATTTGGCCTGAAAGAGAGAAGATTTCAGATCCTGAAGAATAATGCATGCGCACAGTTACTAAGCAAGTTTTGATAAATTATATGTAATAACACAATAAATAAGAGAAACTGGCCGATATCAAAACAATCAGTTTAAAACACAAGGCCTAGAAAATGAAAACTTTGCCGAATATCATAAAGGTCAAAAAGTTCATCATAGCTAATGAACAATTCCTGCACCTTGTTTAATTTTTTTATTCAATTCTAAATGTTTCGAATAGGCCATAAACACAAAAATTTCAATGAGGAACTTGCACAAGTGAGGAAAATTAATATTTTTTGTATTTTCTAGTGTTATCCAACAAATATATTTCAGCAGAACAATTATTTTTTATCTTTATGCTTTCAATTAATAAAAAATCGAGTTGGAAATTAGTTGAAATCAAAACATGTCACATGATAAAAAATACATAAAAACCTTGATGTAGTTACACATAGATACCGTCGAAAATCCGAGGAGAAACCTCACTCCCGCCTCGTCTAAAGCAGGTTTTAGACTGGTTCATCATCTGCGCATTGACGTCACACGCAAAAGTAGCTTTTTCCCGCCAAATCGCAAAGTGAAAAACTAAATTTTTTTTTTTTTTTTTTTAACTATCTATCCGAGCTCAAATTTTTGAAAGAATGGTATTGTTTTCCATGATTTCTTCTCTAGTTTTGTTTAAAAATAAAACCAAGAAACATGAAAATTCCTCATTCATCGCATTTTTTTCTTTTTTAATTTACAATTTAAATTCACCTCTCAGATTTTGCCGGGAAAACAACACATAACGTCACTTTATCTGAAACACCTCCATAGACCTCCAAGAGGAAACCTCACGAAACTTAAGGAGCGCGTTTACCAACAAAGCAACTCCAAGAGGGAAAAAAACGGTTCCTAGAATGGATCTTAATGAGCAGATTTCGATGAAATTGTGGAGAAGTGTGCTGATTTCGACTGGCAGCATAGTGAATAACCAGTCCTACGATGTCACCGGCTAATCGAGTTAACAGGAAGGATGTTGCGACGTAGCTGATAGTTTTAGAGGGATCGTAATTTTAGGGCTTTTTGCGCATTTTCTTTTCTTAATATTTAATTAACCTATTTTTTTAAAGGACTTTCTTTTGAATATTTGGAATAAAAAAAAATTCATCATAAATCTAAACTAGTTTCACTTGTTTTTAAAAAGTGCAGAAATTGCCCATTGATATTTTAGTGCTCCTACGTTAAACTACTAACAGTTGTTGCAAGCCCAAACGTTTGCATGCCGCATAAATATATCGCCATGCTTAAAGGTTTATGGTTTGTTATATGAATTATAAATGATTAGTTAGTTTGGATGAGTTATCGCTGCAATTTGCTGCAATTTTTATCTAGTATCCATCTAAAGGAGGAGTAACGACATTTTACTAACTAAATAAAGATTAAAAGTTCTTTTCATGTAAACTATATTTCAATATTTTAAATTTGCAATAAATTATTGATGAATAAAAATAATGATTTAAATTAAAATTTAAGTACATTTAAAATTAAATTTCTGTAACATTATAATAAAATGGAAAATATGGAATAAAGGATTTTAACTTGTCACAATACAAGTTACAATAAACAAGGGCTGTGGAACATTGCACAACTTTCAATTACACTTAATACTGATCACTGCATTTATATTTACCATGTATTGATGTGATTTAAAATTTTCATGTTTTCATCAATTTCAAAAAAATATATATGCTCAGTTAGACAATAATTATTACATTACATAAAAGTTCTTAAAATGCTAAAACTTTTAATGTTATTTAGCTTTAAAGCTAAATATTTTGCTAAAAAATTTGGAAAACATCAATTTTTGTGATCGAAGATTAGTCAATGACATAAAAAAAAATTAAACTATGAAGATGAAAAAGTGCTTTTATTAACATTTTTAATGGTTTTATTATAAAAAGTTTCTTAAATACTAATGATTCCTTTAGATTAACCTTTAACAGGGATGCAGATTGTAACCATTTTAGTATTTTGCTTTAAAAAAAATCTGATTTTAGCTATTTTGCTAAAGAAGGCTTGTACTCCAGCTTAAACGCTGCAACAAATTTTGTAGATAAAAAACCTAAATTTTAAAGAGGTAAGATAAAGGAAACAGTATTACTCTTTGTTTCTAACCTATTTTAATTACTATTAAATTGCTACACATTATTTCAGCCACATGAAATCTTATAAGACCAATTACCCGAAATTCATTTGCTGCTTCATTCAGCTTGATGCGTGTCAAGAAGTCCTCCACATTGGTTACTTTTCTCTCCAACTCAGCAAAGAAAGTAGTTATTATCTGGGATATATATATATCATGTGCAGGATTTTCTGGGTCCAAATCATTCCTGGAATACAAAAACTCTATTATTGTAACTAATCTAATTATAATAAAACTACTGAAACGTAGAAAATCAAAGAAATGTTAGGCAATTTGTGACAATTTCTCAAAATGAAGACGACGAGTTACAAAAGGTACCGCTTTTATTATCATTTATTTTAAAGTTGTTAAGTTTAAGTAGAATATTACTGAAGTCTATTATATCTTTTTTTCTTGCAAACAACAATCTTCTTGGCTTGTTAACCATTGTCAGGGTAACCATTCGGCTGTTGCCACTCGCTCTTAGATAAATGTTTACCTGATTCTGGACTTTGAAAATTAAATGTATTGAATTCATAACAAATATAAAACAGTATAAAATCTTGTGTTTTCATTTGTTACAAATGGTAAACTGATTAGTCGATTTGAAAACAAATATTTTATTTTCACTGCTGATAAAACAAAACATATTGAAACATTTAACTTTAAAAAATTAGGGGTAAATCTAATAATGTCCGCTCGTCTTTTTTAACTTTCCATTTGTTCGAATTTAAATTTATATTTAGCAGGAAAATTTGGAATTAAAATGTGGTTGCTATTTTAAAAAATAATAAAGAACTTTATTGAATGCTAAATTTTACAAATTACTTGTCAAAATACTTAGCCAGAAAAATTCATAAAATCACTAATTTTGTGATGTGAAAATTAACAATTAGCAAAAATAAAAAATAAAAAACTGAAGCAATGTTGTATTTTACAACAGCAGGGGTGGGAAGTGCTAAAGCCCAGTTTGGAGCAATTTTGGAGCAGCAAAATTTAACATTTGGAGCAGCAAAATTTAATTTTTGGAGCAGAATAAGAGAAAATGTAGCAGCAAAATTCGAAGATTAGTACCAGAAATATAATAAATTGTAGCTGATTTAACAACAATTACAATAATTAAAATTTGAACTCGTATAATTTTATTTTTCTACATAAAAAACATGTTATTAAATATAAAATTATAAGATGTACATAAAATTACAAAATAAAATATAATTTGCAAATTTCAAAGATATAATTTGTAATTCGCGAATGGGTTTGCTATGCAAAACCAAGCTTTTTTTGCTCGCTAAGAGTTTCATTGTAACACAAACACAGCTCACTTAACTCTCTGAAAAGTTTAATTGCTACACAAGCACAAACTCGCTGAAAATTTATTGCTATGCAAGGACAGGCTCGCTTCACTCACTAGAAGGTTCATTGCAGAGCAAACACAAATTCGCTTGACTCGCTAAAAATTCATTGTAACGTAAACCCTTAATATTAGAACCCCCTCCTTATTGAGAACCAAAAAATTTGCTCGTTAATACAATAACACAACCCTCCTCACCCTTCTGAATTATTTCAACATGTCATTATGAAAAGCAAAATTAGAAGGCCAAACAACTTATGTTGAAAATTTCAGAGCTCTAGATCTATTAGAAATCGCTTTGTAAAAATATTAAACAAAAACAAATTAAAATTTTAAAATTCTGTTTTTAAAAAGTTTAACAAAAAAAAAAGGTCAAAACTACTTATGTTGAAAATTTCAGAGCTGTACCTCTACTTGAAGTCGGTTCATACAATATAAAAAAAAAATTAAAAATAATTAAAATGTTGACATTCTGTTTGTCACAAATGTACAATTTGAAGGTCATGTTGAAAAATTTTGAGCTGCAGCCTTATTAGAAGTCGTTTTGTAATTTTTTTTAATTAAAAAAATTTGTTAAAAAAAACTAATTAAATTTTAACATTCTGTTTGTCACAAATGTACAATTCGAAGGCTAAAACCACTTATGTTGAAAATTTCAGAGCTGTACCTCTCTTTGAAGTCAGTTTGTTAAAAAAATTAAATTAAAAATGAACTAATTAAAATTTTAACATTCCGTTTGCCAAAGATACAATCAGAAGGCCAAAACTACTTATGTAAAAAATTATATTATTATAAAACTCATTTGTGTAAAAATAGCAATTCTTATAGCAAAAATAGCAATGCAGTAAAATTAAAATAAAACTGTTTCTAAATTTTTGTGAATGTTCTAAAATTTGAGAATTTTTTTTATTTTCCAAATCGGGTCAAATTCTGCGTCAAAACGGCGATCTTATCCTTCTGTCGTTCTATAAACTTATAAAAAAGTATTACTTTTTTTTTTAAATCGGAAACATTCCGGGATTTTGATTACATTTTTGTGATACTTAATTTCAAATATAAAACGGACGTTTAAAAGTTAATGACCAACAGTCAACAAGTAAATTATAAAAAACATCCCTAAATTTAATAGAAGGCATCGTCACTACGAGTGTCCGAGCGGAAATATTCTTTTTAAATGTTTAGTAAAAACATTTGATGGTTAAACACCTTTAACTTTTTAGCAATTCCTTTCTTCTTTATTTAGAACAAGAGGGCGTGGTAAAAATCCGGCGAAACACACTTAATCAAGGTACGTACGTACAAAATGGCCATCCCCCATCCGTGCTAACTAGAAATTGGAAATTTTGAGGCTGCCCCGTAAATTCTATCTCGCAATGTCGCACGTGATATCAGCCATCAGTACTCGGCAATTTTAATTTGTATCGATGCAAAGCGTGTTTGAACATGAATGCGCATGCGTGAATGTCGATTTTAGAGGGATAATCCACACATTGCATTCCGTTTTGGGGGGGGGGGGGGAATGAATGTTTTGCAAATTCGTGGGAAAACGGCCCTCGAGGTTGCCATAATTTCGTCTCCGCCAAGATTTGACGTGCGGGAGCTGGTTTGGTGCTTTAACGTGCGCGTTTAAAAGAAGATTTAAAGAAAATTGGCGCAGAATTGCACTTAAATGTGGTTTTGTAGCAGGTTGGCGCAGGATACCATTTTTGGCGTGCGCTGGCGCAATTGGCGCAGAATTCCCACCCCTGCAACAGTCATTAAAGTACAATTTTTCAGTTGTAATTTCAGTATGTATTTATGAAAAACGAAATATGTAAAAATAATTCCTTTTACTTCGATATTTTTTATTTCTTTTCATGATATATTTTCTAAAGACCAGTCTTCTTTATATTAAAAAAGAATTCAATTTTCATATTAAATTTAAAAAGCTGTTTTTAAATTGAAGAGTTCAGTTGATGACTGCCAAATCTTGTAATAAGGCACTTTTTATTTGAAGATGGTGTTATGTACACAGCTTTGTATTGTTTATTTAGTGCAAGAACTCATCAAGTATGGAACGATTCATAATTTCAAAAAGATTAATTTTTAAATAGTTTTAGTGTTTACTTCGATTTTTTTATTTACTTTATTTTGTAATTTTGTCATGCTGCTGCAAAATTTAATTAATGTATTAATGCTTTTTTGTTTGAATTTAAGCTTGTACTAAGTTTTGCAATTATATGACAATGAGGTGCAAGTTTTTATTCAAACCTTGATACTTTAAAAATGATAATTGGATTCTATAAAGAAATATTAATTGTTAATTAAATATTAATTTACTTAAATCCCATGTTATACTACTATTCCTATAAATTTTACTACTTTCTTAATTTTATTTTTGATTTTCTAACTCAAGAATGCCAGAGAGAAAAAAGATCATTCTAGTCAAGTTAAAGTTGATTTTTACAAATTCACTAACTTAATAAATTTAAAATCATCAAACTTTCCATTAATCCTAAATAAAATATTAATTTTCTTGCAAGCATTTAGAAAAAAAAAAAATTTAACTTTTAGAAAGTATTGGGAACGTTGAGTTGATTCTAGACTACATTTTGAAACATTACAGATTGATTTACAGTAATCAATAACCCTCTTCAACATTAATAAAGCATTGCATCCAACTAACCAAGCTTGCTCCTCTATCCAATGAGCTAAAGCACACCGGACGTCAATGGGGAAGTTGTCTCCGTAAACGAGGCCTATCTGCTGCAGGCCTTCACCATTCAGTTGTTGTACACGAGCCCACAAAGCCATCTGAAAAATAATTTTAAAACATGACATTTCTTTTAGATAAGAAATTATTTTTTTTATTTTAATACTTAATTGATTTTATTTTTTATCTATACAAAAGACAAAAATTGTTTACAGTTAACAATCAGACAAAGTTGGTTGGTTGGTTGTTTGTTTTCAGATTATCTGGCGCCGTCAGCAACACGAGGGCTATAATGCGCCGAAACATTCGTCATTAGACAAGCCAACATACATTTACAAACACCCATGCCTTACACGGGACTCGAACCCGCAACCTCGCGGTCTAGAAGCTAGCACGCTAACCACTATACCGTTGGATCGGCACAATCAAAGAATGTAAAAGTTACAATTAAAAAATTTACAGATTAAAAATAAAGGTTTCTATCCTAAAAACATTGGAGATAATGTTAGCATTACATTCAGTATTTCTAATTTTTCTCTTAGCCATTTGAATAGTGGAAAACTTAATTCAAACGATGAACTGTAATTTTACAAAAATTCTGGAATAAATAAATCCCTAATAAAATCGGATATATCTGTGAAATCTAAGAAGGCATCATCTGCAGTATATCAGACAGTACATTTTTGAAGTGCTACACAGCATACATCCAATGTTATATACACTAAGGAAAATAAACTTGGTTGAATGCGAAGATAGAAGCGGGAAATTTGTTCGTACTTTTAAAGATGATAGTACACAAAATTATCATAGCATAAAAAAAAATATTATTGTATCCATTGACATAAAATTATATAACCAACTTTAAGCGAACAAAGTGTTGACACCACTTATCTAGGGACGCCCAGTACCTTCCGCCACTGGATTTCTACTGTAAACAGTTGGGCATCATTTTTTACTATTTTTACTTTTTTTTTCTCTAAATTTATTTTTCATGATTCAGATTTCCAAGACCTAAAAATGAACTGGAATTAATTAAGTTCTGGCAACAAGTTTTTGAATTTAGTAACTTTGAACCAGTTTTTCTCATTGTTTTTTTTTTTTTTTTTTCACATTTTATCAAATTCAAACTGATATAACTTTAGATCTATTTTAATTTTTATAAAAAAAATTTAATTAGTGGACCGATAGAATAATCAATGTTGCCTTTTTTTTATTTTTTAAATAAAATTGTTTTGCAAATAAAGAAAATACATAGACTTTATAACTGTCTTACTACCACAAGAATAACTAAGCTACTGTTACATCGTCCGTTGCCGTGGAAACTAGAGAAGCCCCATTTGCCACAGGGGATTCCAGGAGAAGGACTACATTTGCTATGTATTGTAAACTTTTTGGACCCTTTACCCCGATTCTAAATCAGTGACTCTCGTTTCTATAACAACTGCTACCATCCAAGTCTATTCAGCAGGAGCAATTCTCCTAATACAGTATGAACACCTAGTTTTTGTTACAAAAAAAAATTACTTTTTGTTTGTTAGTAAATAATTTCTTCACTTAAAACAAAAATAAGAAACATCCTTTTTTACATATAATTTTAAATTGTAAAAAAATTTTATGCAATAATGTTATTATACTTTGTACATTTATGGGGGAAAAAATTCTGGTGTGCAGTGTCTGGCCTTGCGTTTTCATTTTTCAAAAAAGATATGTCAAACTTCTGTTATCACTGTTTAAATGAAGTTTCACGTGCCGAAAGCATGATTGTTTAGATAATGAGTTTAAAATATTCAAATTTATTTTCAGAACAAAATAGTACTTCAAACTAATAAAATAACTCTCTAGCCTTCAGATGATACCATTATCTTGCAAAAATTCCATTAAGAGATTATTTTAAAGAAAAAAATTCTTAAGGGTAGCCGAAGTCGGAAAATCGCTGATCTGGCTGCCTCGCTACACTTTACATGGAGGGAAGACTCCATTGGATTCCATTAGTTACCATGGCAACGTCACAGTCAAAATGCATTTCAGGAACACATAGCTGCAGTTTGGAGGATGATCACTTTGATTGGAAACGGTTTTTCCCCCTCATCATACCTGCCAACATTGGTATTTTCAAATTAGTACAATTTTTACGGAACAAATATTTGCATTCCTATGATTCATGGAAAGTCAAAAAGCGACAATATTTATGAATGTAATATAGAAATAATAGTAATTCACTTGCAAATGAAAAAAAAAAAAAAAAAAATGCATAATATTTAATTGCTCCCAAATATAACAAATTGTTACATTTTAGCACAGAATGGAAATTATAAAATAAAATACTAACCAGGATTTAACCTGTTCAGGACCGTGATCGCGTATATGTGATCAGACGATTCTTCCCTCACGGCCCGCGATATCGTATTTGTGATCAGTGTTTCCGTGCCAGCCGGCCCATCATCACACAGACGTGATTTCAGATTGGAACGTTTTATTTGAATTTAACGGGGCAAAATGCTTAACGGGGAAAAATGCCCGGTCCCGTGCGTGCGTAGTCTCTTTGAGCGCGCGGGCCTGGGGAAGCGCTTCTTTCTCCTTTCGCCGGTCCTGAACAGGTTAAAAATTAATCAAATTTAAACTATATGATGAAATCTCTGAAGAGGTTTTACACACAATTAACATGCTTTATGGCACAAAAACTACAGTGAAACATACAAGGAGTCAGTGGTATTCAAAGTGTTTAATCACACGCACAAATATCAATTATGCATGCTTTCGAATTCTTATTATTACATTTGTTGTTGTCACCGTGTCTTTTAGAATTGATATGAACTATGACATCAGTAAATCCTCCATGAGAAATCTTAATATCAGATGCATAGATAGAGCAGAATGCAAAATTTGTTCATTTGCTTGAATTTATGATGATTTGAAGTAAAGTGCTTGGTATAAGACTCCAAAAAACTTGATTAAAAAAGAAAAAAACGGTTTTAAGGAAAAAACGAAAAGTACCGTGAAATCCGTACGATTTTTTTAGCTGTTCGTACAACCGTACAAAATAGTAAAAATCCGTACATTGTACGGATAATCAGTACAAGTTGGCAGGTATGCCTCATTAATTGAGTATTGAGGCAAGAAATTTGCCGTTTATCGGAATTTTTACACTTACCGTAGAAATTGGATCTTCATTTAGAAAATTATACAATAGATAATTTTCGTTTTAAACTAATAAATTTAGGTGAAGCCCGGCTGCAGTGCACGAGCCGCCACAGGATTATTATATTTTTATTTTTAAGATGTTTACCACATTAGTAAACGAAAATATGCATAAAAACTATAGCATATTTCAGAATATATAAATAAGAATTTAAAATATTCTGAATTTAGAATCAGTCTTACACACACAAATTGATAAACAACTGTCTAACAAATGATAAAAAAAACTCATAAAGCAAAATTCATTCTAAAATATGCAAATGAATTAAAATTATTTTTCTTTGGGTCAACTTAGTTTTTCAATTCTACTGTTGGTCGTAAAAGGTACAAAAAAACCTATTGCTTGCTGTAAATAAAGATTGTCATTAGTACAACCCCTGGCAAAAAGTATCTGATCACCGAAAGCAGTGCCCACGATAAGCCAACATCGGTGGTTATTTTTCCACAATTTCAATATTTTTTTTTAAAGAGTTTTTTAGTGAAATATGACTAATTTAGTCAAAGAATATTAAATAATAACATTAATTACAATTACCGTTAACAATTTACAAAAGAAAATACATTGAATAGTGAAGGAAAAAAACTTTCCGATCATCACATCATTTTGATTAAGTGTATTTTAATGTGTTTTTCCCATGCCTCCTTCAAAATAAAGAAAGGAACTTGAAAGACTTGATTAACTTAGTTAAAGGTGTATAACCATCAAATGTTTACACTAAGAATTTAAAAAGAATATTTCCGTTTGGGCACGTGTAATTGCGATGTCCTCCTGTTAAATTTAGGGGGTGTTTTTTGATAATTTCCCTGATACCAATTGATTTCAAAACATCCATTTCATATTTAAAATTAAACATAACTGGAATGCAATCAAAATCCCAGATTATTTCCGATTTTTAAAAAAATAAAACTTTTATTACAGCTTACATAATAGCAGCATGCACAGCAAAAAAATCGTTGTTTTGAAGCTAAATTAGATCCGATTCGGAAAATTAAAAAATACACAAATTTCAGGACATAGTCCAAGTTCTTTAATAGGAATACTCCTTGGGATATCCCACAATGAAAAATGTTAAATTTGGATAAACTCCATTTTCTATCTGACAATGGCAAACCTAAGAGATGAAGTTTAAGGTTGATTCATTCAAACTTTATAAAATTTTGAAAGAGTGAAAAGTTTTTAACACATTTTCATTATACTAAAACATTCTTACCTTAATTTTACTGTATTATAAATTGATATTTTTATAAAAAGTACTATTTGATGAAAATTTTACTGTATATATTGCTCTTTAATTTTAATAATTTTCTCAGTCTCATTCAAGCAGAATTAGGACTGAAGCATTTTATCAGTATTTTGATATCTTTTAAGTTTCTGAGCTAGTTTTTGATTCACGAATTTTTGCATTATTTTTTTTTTTTTTTTTTCAGAAAATTGAACATTATTTATCGTGGTAGAAAAGTATAACAATATTGAAATTGTGGCAAAAAACGCGTATGCAAATTTCTGCAATTTGCCATAAAAGTACCCTCACAAACAGGAATTGCCCTTTTTTTTTAAAAATAGTACCCTGCCCCTTTTCATTTCTAGGATGAACTCTGTATATACGACTGAAAAACATAAGAAAAGTCGTCTTCAATGGTGCAAGAAACATAAAAGATGGTCTTTTGATGATTGGAAGAAGGTTATTTTTAGTGACGAATCTCGTATTTGCTTAGGAACTGAGGATTGCACTAGAATCTTTGTGTGGAGGAGAGCTGATAAAAAGTTCGAAGAAGATTGCCTCAAAACTAAAATTAAACATCAGCATTCATTTATGATGTGGAGCTGCATTACATCTCAAAGAGTGGTATAGTGTATATGCAAATTGTGCATAGTGTTGCAAACAATTATTTCTGAAGTGTACATATTGACATTTGATTCCTAGCATCAAGGAAGCGTTTAGTGACTCCTCCGATTTCATTTTTCAAGATGATAACGCATCCTGTTATAGAAGTAAATAGGTCAAGAATTTTTTTTATTCGAAATGGAAATTCTCCAATAAAGACTCCAGTTCTCCAAATAGTAAGGATCTCAATCCAATCAAAAATGTTTGAATGTAATGAAAAGAAACATTTATAAGAGAAGACCTACCAATATGGAAGAACTACGCCTAGCCATCAAAGAAAGCTGGGGTGAAATTCCATCAAATTTATGTCACGAGTTGGTCAAACCCATGCCTCAAAGCTTAAATGCAGTAATCAAGGCAAAAGGAGGACCAACAAAATATGAAACTGAGTTGATCGTATACTTTTTCCTCACTAATATGATGATCGGAAACTTTTTTCTTTGAAGACTATTTAATTTCCTCTTCGTATTGTTAAAGTTAGCTGCAATTTATGGTATTATTATTGATTATATCACAAAATGAGCTAAATTTTGTAATAAAATACTTTAAAAAATATATTGAATTTGTAAAAAAATAACCTTTTATGTTAACGAATCGTGGGCACTGCTTTCGGTGATCGGATACTTTTTGCCAGGAGTTGTACAAATATAAAACTTAAATTAACTTTTAGAAATATAAAAGAATAAATATTATATTGTAACAAAATTGCAATTTACATAAAAAACAGCCAACATTTGTGAATTACTGAATATTAACAAAATTTGAATATCTAAAATCAGAGGCATACAATCGTCTTTTAAAAACAAAATTGAAAATTGTTAGCATTTATCTGAATCATACAGCATAAGCTTATTGATGTTTTGATAATAATATTGTAAAACAACTGAAGTAGGGGTCATTCAATCTCGAAACAAAAAATTTCAATAAAAAACGTGACAATCTCATATACTCGTACTTGCGTATTAAATTGTTGACCATTGGCCATCTTTTTATCAGCAACAAAATGTTCACTAATTTTGTATACTGTCATCAACATTTTATGCAAATGTGAATTAACTATTTACTGTAATTAATTTACATCATCATCAGCATTCTCATTGAATGCATAAATACTTATAGACTGTTTGTGGTACAGTAAATTGAACTATGTTGGAAAAATTCAGCTAATTGAACTTGGTTGATGTTAATGGCCAACAAAAATTCGGTTAATGGTCGAAGGGAAAAATCTCATTGGATCACTCCATCAACCTTTTTGTTGCAACATAAAGTTTGCCAAACACAATCGGCCAAACGTAGCAACCAAAATATTTCCGTCGATCTTTAACATATCAACATAGTTTGCTGGAAGAAAAATTCAATTTCAATTTAATAAATCTAATAAACAAAAAAATTCAGTTCATTTTCTTCTTGATCATTGAATAAAATTTAAGCAAGAATGCATATCTGGTAGGGAATGACGTCATGACCAAACAATCAATAAGTTACAAAATTTATTTTTTCATGTTGGTGAAGAAATTCAACAATTGGCGAAATATTCATTACGAAAAAAAGCTCAATAAATCAATACATAAATATCCAGATTTCAATTAAACCTTTAAAGAATCCTTCCTCTTTAAGATAATATATTAAATGTGAATTCCAAGACTTTTTTTTATCAGGAATAGTCTCCAAATATATATCAAATGATAACTGCCCACACCAAATAAATGTGCAAGATCTTTGCAGAGTCAGCAGTCTTGTTATTCATATCCCATAATTAGTATTCCGTTCTGGCGCCAACATACTTGCCTTCTCACTTCGATGTTTATGAAATACCCTTGCTAATTCAGCGATTCCCACGATTTTAACATGACGCTGCTCTCTGTTCGACAGTAATACGCATTACATTTAAAATCCTACCCTTGTGTTGTAAAGACATAACTTTTCACGCTCTCTCTGGGTTTATCTGGTTTATCGTTTATCTTAATAAATGTTTTATCTTGTTCAAAATTGACTCTTCACTACGGTTTCACGACCACTCTGCAATAACTTAAATTAAAATGGAATAGTACATTACATATATATATATATATGGGGAAAAGTTTCTTTCATAGTCACACAATATAAATAACACATATGTTATTTATTTATATTTAAAGCCCCCTAATTTATTCGAAACTAAATTTATCACAATATGATACATCATTTCTAAAATTACAGATCTTTAGCTTTAAAATTACACTTTATCTGTTTAAAAATAATGATTTTGAAAAAGTTTATATGTTAACCCTATCATGTCCAATTAATGAAATTTTGATATCTAGAGAGAAACAATCCTACTTCATTCATTGAAACATGGTTTAAACACATAAAATATATAAACTGCCAAATGTCTTCATACAATTACTTCATAAAATATATTTCGAAATTTTAACCCTAAAATTATGTGTTTAACTCAGTAAAGACAACTATTTTATTAATTATTTTCTCTTTACCATTAAAAAGATCAAAAAAGCATACCAGAAAAACTTAATTATACGACAGTAAAAATTTACAATTTCTACTATGATCTGTCATTACAATGCGTGTTCACCCACCTGCCAAACAAAAATGGCATGCTTTCCAATAATTCTGCCACAACAAATATACTTAATGTTTTAAAACAAAGGCCTGACAAAAATACTTACATTTTCTACGAAACAATTTTTAGGTAGTAAAAATTTATTGATGTCGGAATTTAAGAAACTATCAACTAAGCAAAAAGTGTGTAAACATCAACAATAATTGCATTTTAAGCTAAATCGTAAACAATATCCGAGACCAAAACAAATATGACAGAAACAATTGCTCTATCAGACAATATATATACTTACGTAATAATCGAAGCAAAAACTAAATTGTCCAAATACAGATCCGAATGTTTACATAAGTTATGGCGATCACATCAAGTTAAAAATTGAGAAACTTTCTCTTGCACATTCTTTATATGAAAACGGTTGCGACACCGATGTACTTATCAGTCAATAATGTAAAACAAACTATACAACTTGACAAGATGTGCGACCAAATTTAAAAACTATTTGAAAAAAAAGCAAATAACGACAACCACCAACGCGTATTTTTAACCACTTCTTAATTTTTCTTAAAATGGTTATTGGTTAAGAAATTTTCAAGGCCAAAGCCCTTCTGCATGACGTCAAAAAAATCGATATTGTCCAACCAAAACATTGCACCACTTTAGAGGCGCAGCATGTAGCTTACTTGACTTTATGCATGACATCAATTAGAGGGAGATTATTTATATTATTTTGTAAAAACTTTTAATCAGTCGTAAAATACTGTAGCGATGAAAACACCATCAAAATAAATTGAAATTTTCAAACTCATATAACATAAGTTTAGCATCAAAACGTCATGTTCACTTACTGTACATGTCAGGGTACGTATGACACAAAAATACGCATTGTGATTAGCTAATGAAATCTGAAAATTCGAATTCCTTTTAAAAGAGAGATTGTAATTGGTCATAAAAGCAAGTCACAGGTGATGCCATTCAATAAACTCTACTTCTACTAATGCTGTGCATTTGACAGTAAAATATCTGGATTTATACAATTTAATTAAAAAAAAAAAAGAAGTTATAACTAATTTCATACAATGCATAATATTTAAACATTCAAACAAATCTAAAATATATTTAAAGGAAAAAAGACGATACGCTCATCTAAAAAGGTTAAGGCACCATCGCATTGCATTCTGGAACTGAAACATGAATTTCAAAAATAAGGCAATATTCAACACTTTCCCACGCTGCGAATAACACTTCTTATTTTCAATTACCCATGTGGTAACATAGGGTAATGAAAGTATTGCATTCGGTCACAAAAGTTAGATTTTTTTATTTTTCTACACGTTTTAGTGGTGATGATGTGACATCCATTAAAGCTTTCGTCAAAATTACGCGTGCTCACAAGATAGCTACCAGTTATGTTATTCTGCAATTGTCAAAAAACAGCTAACAATTTTGATCAAAATCGCTACTAAGGTTGTCTTAACATGCTCATCTCCTAAATTACCGTAAAAATGTGATAAAGGTATCAAAATTTTAAAAATTAATGTCTTTAACCCAGAGTTTTCTTCCCTGTAGCATTGTCCATCAACAACTGTTTCTCCTCTGTTTTACTTACACGAAAGGCTAATGTAATAATTATCGAAACACCTATCGCCAATTTTGCCATTCTTATTGTATTTTTTTTCTTGCCAATGTAATAATTATTATCAAAATTTCGCCATACTAGGCATATTTTTTTTTAAAGTCATGAAAGTTTGAAAATAACTATACGGTTAAATTACAGAAATCCATATCAAATTTGTTGACTGGAGCCTAACCTGAACAGGCCACCGACAGTATTTTCGGATCCCTATGTAGGCCCCTCAACAGGCGCACGAATTCAAAATTTCTGTGGGTGAGCGGGGAAGGGGAGGGGGGGGGGGGATTCCTTCGAAAATTATGGAATACTCTTCCTATGTCTTGAAAGCATATTTTTTTAAATAAGTGTATTCACATTACACATCGTTATTTAAAACAAAGTCTTAGAATTTTTTAAAAATTAGGTTTCCTCAAAAAAATTTCAAGTTAAGTTTTATATATTTCTAATGGTTTATGAAAACTCAAATTAGTTTTCCTGGAAGAGATGTTCTTAAAGCCTAATATCCATTTCACAAGGTCGTTTCGCCAATTCATTTAATACATCTTCGGGTCTCACAGAAATGTTCTTCAGAAAGTTTAGCGCTAGGAAGATACGTTTTCAAAAGGCGAAGACTATAAAAAGAAATTTGGTGACCATTACTTGTTGAAGAAGCCTATAAATATTTGAAAACATTTATCATTTGCACATTTATAAGGCTTTTAATACTCATACGCCGAGTGTTCCATACCCTCTTACTACGCGTTTGATCAGTCGTTTCTGCACCTAGCCATTAGATTATTCAGTCAGTTTGAAAAAATATATATTTTCAACTATTAACAAACATGTTGAAATTCGAATTCGCTCCACTTTAATCAAGACCATATACATGGGAGGGGCTCAGGCGCGCACTCAGGGGGTGGGGGGGGGTTGGATCAGAACCTCTCCCTCAGGATTCCTAACATCTCTGTGTTTTGTTATGATTGATTTTATTATGATTATAAAAAAACACTTAGCAATCGTAAGGTAACTAATTCAAGCAGATTTTGCCTACCATATCGCACTCAAGTAGCTGTTCAGGTCTAAGGACATTGAAAAAAAACGACGAATTTATAAATCTCTTAGTATAAAACGTTGACTATGCATTATTTTTGGTCTACTTAGGTACAATATATAGAGTGTCGCTTAAAAGAAATGTTAAAATATGGATGTTTCCGTTTTTCATATGTTGTTGTAGTGTTTTAATGATATATGCCCTTGTATTTCAAGCACCATTATTATATGTAGTAAAATTAATCTTATGTATCGGTGTTTGTCCATTTACTCAAAATATTACTCCTCTTCTAATTAAATTTAAACAAACAAGAAAAATTTCATATTCATTTATAATCTAGAAAACATGGATAATACGGGATCTAGATAAAATATGTAGTCCAGTGTTAGGTTGTATTTTATAACTCGAAAGCTGGACAAAAAAAAAAAAACATTTTAATATTTTGTCATAAATAGATGACAGATTAAGAAATTGCATACATGTTGTCACAAAAATGGGATGAGAAAGGTCTGCATTCAAGTTATTTTTTATACAAAAAAGAAATACTGGAACAAAGTTAGGACTTGATTAAAAGCCCCTTCCTCGGAAACTTTCTTGTTGCGCTCCTGGTGTGGTTTATAGGTTAACCCCCCCCCCTCTCCCCATGTCCCGCTTAAGCCAAGTCCTAAAATACTTCATGTTGCTACTACCCCCTCTTGAAACAATAAACTGAATTCATTTTTAATAAATTTCCAAAAAAATTTAAATGGTCCATGTAGTTTTAAAGTCAATTCAGATAGAATAAAGTCCAATTTCTTGTAGATTAACTTTCTTGGTCAAAAAAATCTTGAATGATTGAATATATATATATATATATATATATATATATATATGATGAAAAAATATATCTTAATTGAAAAGAAATGAAACTGTTAAAATTTATCCTGCGAAAGTGAAATTGCTACGTCAAGCAAACGATTCCCCACATCCCTTCCATGTCAAGGTCCATCATGTAGAACCAATACCCCTTCCCCCCCCCCCCCACCCCACCTTCTCTCCTCTCTGTGCATGACGTAGTTTATGCAAGTCCCACTACATTAAACTACTTGAATATATAATTTCGAAATTCTAATAATTAAAAATAATGGGAATTGACTGGTTGTTTTTTTGTAATTTTTCCATTTTTGTTTAGGAGTTTTTTCTGAGTTAACCTTGAGCTGTTACATGCCGTCTGACAGACTGCGAGTCATTTTCGAGGAACGCTACCACCCCTTAAAATTTTTCATCTTTGACTTTTATATGAATTTTTCCAAAACTATGTTTTTTGAAGTTCAAACCTAAATTCACCACTTTGTTTGGCACAGGCAGTAGGGCCCACGTGTTGCCCGTAAAAACACAGTCGTTAAAAGTTAATCACAAAACTACTAACTATATAAATATGCATTTTTTAAATTCTTTATATTAACTTCGATTGTGTGTGTTTGTTTGTCGATGGGAGCTGAATCTGTGGAGGCCTAATTGATCCCCTTGCCGTCATTCAATCGGGAAAAAACTTGGTAGATAGGTTATGTCGATAACAATGCATTCTGTCAAATTTTGGGACTGTTACTGTCACTAAAAGGTCGCTTTACGGAATACTAATAAACCAACCTGCTGTCATCCAATCGCATTAAAATATCATTGAACCGATCATTGCTGAAACTCTTTCCTGTTGCCAAAATATTTTTTAATAAATAAATAATAAAATCACTTTAATCAGAATAAATAAATATTTGGAAGTGTGAATTTTCACGTTCATTTTAAATAAATAAATTTTGAAACGTAGTTCGCCGCACATTTTCCTGATAGAAATATTTTTGATATAGGCGCTGTGTTAATGAAGATAAAAATTGACAATGCGCATAAAGCATCTTTCAAAAACTCTGTGTTTATGGGTTATATTATTTTATTTCATAAACAGAAATGGTAAAATTAGTTTTTATAGGAAAATAAGGGATGGCAGCAACGTGACGTAATTTTAGGAGAAGGGGTCAATCAAATGTGACTGAGCGTGACATAGTTAGTCCAAAAAAGTTAAAAAATTCGTGTTTTGTAACTAATGTATGTCCTCAGATGTATAAAAATATCACATCTTTTGTCACAAAATTGCTACAAACCACATGAGATATATTTTTGAAATACTCTAATACGTAGTTTTCAATTGTTACCAATTACACGGCAATTTTAAAAAAAAATCTCAAAATCAAAAGAACTTGTTAATTATATTTCGAAAGGAATTATATTTTCACTTGCCTGTAAAGCGTGCAGGGGGGAAGTGAACATATAATTCATTCTATGAAGTGTACCAATTATTTTAAATCTGATTGCTTCGACAACGTTTCATGATTATTTTTGTATTGAACTCAAATTTTTTCATAAATTCAAAAAAAGTAAATTTAAATCTGCAACTAAAATAAAAATATGTCAATAATACAATTCCTATAATTATTAATTATAAGTAATATTATAAGTAATTTAATTTTGTTTACATTGTATTATTCATTGTTAAAAATGTAACAAAATGGATTTTAAAATGTAAAACAAGTTCAAAAGAATAAAATTTCATTTTTATTTCGTTGGTGTTTTCGATGATATAAATTGCAATTGTATCATTTACAAATGTTGCAAATTAACATTAAAAAAAATATTTAAAATAACATAACAATCATTTCATGCGTAATAATTACTATTAAAGTTTCCGAGATGATAAAGTGATCACTAACTGACTTACTCTGTAACGCTGCAAAAGAATTTTAACCGATCATTGTAGGAACTCTTTCCTGTTGCCAAAACTGTTTTAATCAGAAAAAAAATAGATATATTTGGATTTGAATACATAAATTCACTTTTATTTTTAAAAATGATATCGATTAGATTCATGGTAACTCTCAAATCTATTATAGTGTTGATTCTGTAGCGGATGTGCGCTAACGGGAATCGAACTGGGGACTCCTAGATCAGAAGACAGGCGCGTTAACCACTAGACAAAAGTGACCACTAGTGCCTAGTTGTTGTATTAGGGATAAAGCTGTGTGAGTGCCTTTTTAGTAAAATGCTTAAGAACTTTTTTAAGTGCTAAAATTAAAATGTGGGGTTTAGCTCTTTTGCAAAAATATTTTGATACGAAATTTACAAAATCACTATTTTTTTATCTCAAGGTTAATCACCAACCTAAAAACATAAATAAGCTGAATGATGAAAAGTATTTTCCCAGTTGATTTTTGTTATAAAATATAGCTTTATATTTAAACTTAATATTGATTTTATATTGAAAACTGTTTCAATTGTGTTCAATAAACATCATGGGTGATGTGGAAAGCGTAATCATTTTAGCATTTTGCTCAAATGAAAATTATGCTTTTAGCTTTTTTTTTTCTTTTTTTTTTTCGAAAGAGATTTTGTATCCCAGCTTAAACACTGTGTTATATCTGTCATTTGTACACGAGACCACCACAATTCTGTCGTCAGTGAAAATTCAAATGATGCACTCAATTTCCCCTGTTGAATTCAGACACAATATAGGGGCATTTTACTTTGAAAGAAATCAAATTGCAAATTAAGAAATGAAAAATTAAACAAATCTATTCGATTACAAAGTTGTACCTACAACTTGAAAAAGAAATCACATATACTATTACCAGTGATAATCTCAAAAAATTGCAATTGAAAAATATTAAAAACCAGAATCAGAAATTTATCAAAAATATAAATATTAAATATAAAAAAACTTAAAAGTGCAATCTATCTATAATAATAAAACAAGCTGTGTGTCTGTCTGTCTGTCTATCTGTCTGTCTGTCTGTCGGTGGCTCTGTGGATCTATAGAAACCTACTTAAAATTGGAGTAGAGCTCTGAAATTTTCAGCATAAGTAGTTTTGACCTTCTAATTTTATGCATCACAAACAGAATGTTAAAATTTCAATTACTTCTTTTTTAATTAATTTTCTCAATTAATTAATAAATATGTTACAAAACGATATCTAATAGGGTTACAGGTCTGAAATTTTCAACATAAGTACTTTTGGCCTTTTAATCGGACTTTTATAAAACAGAATTTTAAATTTTTATTTTGTTCTTTTTTAATTAATTTTTTTAATTAATCAATAAACATTTAACAAAACGATTACTAATAGGGCTACAGGTCTGAAATTTTCAACATAAGTAGTTTTGGCCTTTTAATCAGACTTTTAAAAAACAGAATTTAAAAATTTTATTTTGTTCTTTTTTAATTAGTTTTTTTAATTAATTAATAAACATTTTACAAAACGACTACTAATAGGGCTACTGCTCTGAAATTTTCAATATAAGTAGTTTTGGCCTTCTAATTGTACACATCACAAACAGAATGCCAAAATTTTAATTAGTTCTTTTTTAATTAATTAATAAATATGTTACAAAACAATGTTTAATAGGGCTACAGTTCTGAAATTTTCAACATAAGTAGTTTTGGCCTTTTAATTTGACTTTTAAAAAACAGAATTTTAAATTTTTATTTTGTTCTTTTTTAATTAATTTTTTTAATTAATTAATAAACATTTTACAAAACGATTTTTAATACGGCTACAGCTCAAAAATTTTCAACATAAGTAGTTTTGGCCTTCTAATTGGACTTTAGAGAAACAGAATTTTAGATTTTTGTTCAGTTCATTATTAATTATTTTTTTTAATTAATTAATTAATTAATTAATTAATTAATTAATTAATATATATATATATCAAAACGATTTCAAATAGGGCTACAGCTTTGAAATTTTCAACATAAATAGTTGTGGCCTTCTAATTGGTTTTTAGAAAAACAGAATTTAATTTTTTTTTTTTTTTAATTAATTAACAAATATTTTACAAAACGATTTGTAATTGGGCTACATTTTTGAAATTTTCAACACAAGTAGTTTTGGCCTTCTAATTGGACTGACAAAACGAATGTTAAAATTGTAATTTGTTTTTCAATTAATTTTTTCACAAAAAGCGACTTCGAATTGGCCTATATCTCTCAAAGTTTCAACATAAGTAGTTTTAGCCTTGTACTAAAGGGGAATTTTTTTTTCTTATTAAGGGAGAGGCTTCCAATACTAAGGCGTTACCTAGCAATTAGATTTTAGTGAGTGAAGCGAGCTTATGCTTACGCAGCAATGAACCTTTTAGCGAGCGAAGCAAGTCTATGCTTGCATAGCAATGAACCTTTTAACGAGTGAAATAAGCCTGTGTTTATGTGTCCATGAACTTTTCTGCGAACGAAGCGAGCTCGATTTTCCGTAGTGATGAACCTTCCTGAGAGCTAAGTGCCAAAAACTGGGTCCTATACACGAATAACATATTTCTGCAACGCGAGGTCTTACAGCTAGCTACAATATTGCACATGTTAAAATTTCGTAGCGAAGAACGGGTATTTAGCTAGTAGTTTTTTAATAGTTTTCAGTTTTGTACAATAGATTTCGTTTATCTTAATTAGATTAATTTTTGTCGTTCTTGTATTTCATATTGCAATGATCAGGGTTGTAGTGCTAAAAAAATTTCCACGGTATGCAAGTTTTCCAATCGTGGCAGTAACCCCAACTGAAGCTTGGAATTTTTTATTATAAAATGCAAATTCACACTATTTTACACAACTTTTATGAGATAAAAAAAGTTAAATACTCTTAATTTGCGTAATTACTTTATCATTAATTTATATTACAATACATGTATAAAGATTTATGATTTATAATTAATTAGTTATAAATAAAAAAAAAATCTCAAAAAAGTACCGGTACGCCGTACCGGCGCGTACTGATCCCACTGCATTCCTGCCAGTGAAAAGCAATTTTACAAATTTTAAGCTATGGAAAACAAGCAGTAACACATTCCGTAGACTCACTCTGATGAGTTTTGAATCATAGATTTGAGAAAAATATTTAATTGAAAAAGTACTTTTTTAACATGGTCTATAGCCCATAAAAAATCCATTTTAAATAAGTAATTTTTACGACAAAACAAAATTGGAAATCTAGGTTTTTCAAATCAGAAAAAATGCGGAAATATAACAAAATTTATTTATTACTTGTTTCTCTGTGGAATGTCCAGTGTCATTTGCATTGCTGAATGTCGCCAATTCCATTTGTTCTTCAACTGGTCCATCCTGGCCCCTACTGGCTTTCCGTTTATTAAATCGAATCTACAAGATAATTTCATATTGAACCTATAAGACTAATATTAAACGAATTATAAACCTGATATCGATTTGATTGATCACATTTTTCAAATTCGAACTAGAAATTACACATAAGCCCCTGTTCTTACCCGCATTTTGTGTACCACTTGAAAATCAGTTGGCCTTCAAGCAAGTTATAGATGCAGGAATGTCTGTCTTTTCTGTTCAGAAACCTGTTCCAAGGTCACCCCTATAGCTAGAAACATGAAAAGAGCTGGAACCCTTTTCTTCCCGCCAAAAAATACCTGTAATTCAGGTAAGAGCGCAGGGCACGATTTAAAAAAAAAAAAACCGATTTCGATTACCGTCTACCCCAGTCTTAATTAAACTAATGTTAAGGTATTAATAATTATAATAACTAACAAGAATTATTAATTTTTTTCATATATTTTGGCATTGATCAAGGGCTCTGTACAGAATAATATTGATAATTCCAGAGTAATTCTGAATTTTTCAGGCAGTTCGGGGACCTTAGGCGCGGGCCTTATGGAAAATCAGGCCCTTGTTGAGCTGGGATTGTACTGTGAAGCAGGGTTGGAAAAAAAACAGGTTTTTTTGTTGTTTAAAACGGGTTTTCTAAAAATCCTTTTCTAATTAGATATATATTTATAAATAAAATATATATTTATAAATAAAATGTGACATTAACTAGAACGATTAATGTTCAAATAACTATTAATATTTCTTCTGAAAATAATTTAAACAAAGCAAATAAACAATTGTTACTACTTTTTTAAATGGACATTAAAATTAAATTAAATTTTAATACTTTATTTAGAGATACTATTTTTTTAATTCAATGTATACAATATAATAGTAATTGTTTATTAGATTAAAAATAGAATATTATTGCTCTTAGATTCATCAGCAATGGTAATAAGTTGTTCAAAGTAATATTTTTAATGTTTAGAAATAAGTTGTTAAAACACAAAACCTCTATTTTAGAAACAAATTTGAAATGCAGCCTATAATTTAAGTTTATTAATAATTTTGAAGAATTATAAAACATTAATGTATCTATTTGACTTATATAAAAACTTATTGTTGAAAACTTCAATAGTTAATTACAAGATATTTATTTTAAAATTCCTTAGAATTTATTATCTATAGCAGCGTTCGCAACTAACTTTTAGAGGTAGGCCATATGACTTATATTGGAGCTTTTCGCGGGCCGCATGCACTAAAATATGTATTTATTATTATCGATTTAACTATATACAGCATTTCTGAAAACTGGAAAAAAAAATTATCTCAATAAAATTGCATTTGATAATTGATTATATATATATATATATATATATATATATATATATATATATATATATATATATATATATATATATATATATATATATATATATATATATATATATATATATATATATATATATATATATATATATATATATATATATATATATATATATATATATATATATATATATATATATATATATATATATATATATATTTATTTATTTATTTTTTTATTTTAAATAATAAAAAAATAAAAATAAAAAAGTAAAAAAAAAAAACATAGTTTTCACTATTAATAAATCAAAGTCTAAAAAAAAGTTAATATTTTGTTTCAACGTGACAATGCGACTTGACCTAACTTAATACAAGTATGTAAACAGTATTTCCAGATTATTCTGTTTTAGTCTATATCATTTGTGAGACAATGGCGGTCGAAATCGTTCAGTTTATTTTATGATAGTCTGTCTTTCGGAGTATTTGTTGCCGTAAATTTTAATAAATTGTCCCAAATGAGATTCAGTTTAAGTTATTTCTGTGCTTTTTCTTGATAAAAACCACCTCGAAGAAAGCTTCTTCATATAGTTTCTTCGGGCACGTAGTGGAGAAGTCTGTTCTACATAGTTAACACATATTATTTCGGATATCACTAATTATGCTATATCAAGAATGCAGATATTTCATATAGTGAGTTATTTTCTTAAAAAATAATAGAAAGAAAACTAGATTCTTTATTTCTTTATTTTATTTTAAAAAAATGTAGGATTTAAAAATTTAAAAAAAAAAGAAAAAAAAAATTATAGCTTTTTCTAAACCTAATCTGTTAACTGTTATCCAATTTTGATTGTACAACTTTGTAACCCAATTTTCGATTGTAAGAAGAAAAAATTCTCTTGACATTCGCTGCAGTTGCTAATTATAAATAGAACTACAATTTTAAATTATTCCTTACAGAAAAACCAATTGTTTTTTTTTGTGTTGAGAAAAAGCCATTTGGTTTAAACCATTTACTTAAACATTACTCAGTCATGTTATATCAAGAGTGTAAATATTTCATTTAGTGAATTATTTTCTTAAAAAATAAAGAAAACTAGATTTGGCACACAACAGATTTTCATGCGGCCCACCGGCAGCACACAAAAAAAATTAAAAATTAAAAAAAAAAAAAAAAAAAAAATTCAATGTATAAACTTTTTTTTTTTAACTAATTGTAATTTGTCCAAGTATGTATGTGTTAATTATGTAGAACAGAGTTCTAGACTAAGTGCCCGAAGACTATATGAAGAAGCTTTCAGCAAGATGGTTTTCATCAATAATAAATACAGGAATAACTTAACTGAAATTCATATGGACAATTTATTAAGATTGACTACAACAATTACTGCAACAGACATCAACTTTATCATAAAATAAAGTGAGCGACTTCAACCTCCATCGTCTCATAATTGACTAAAACAGAGTAATCTAGAAGAACAGTTTAAATAATTTTATTAAAAGTTAAATTAAGTCCCATTGTCACTTTGGGAACAATTTTTAATGGATATTAAATTATTTAAAAATAGTTTACAATAGACTGTTTTATTTCCAGTTAGTAAAAATATACTAAGTAAAATCTATAATAATAAAACAAGCTGTCTGTCTGTGGATCTATAGAAAGCTACCTAAAATTGGAGTAGAGCTCTGAAATTTTCAACAGAGGTAGTTTTAGCCTTCTAATTGTACCTGTGATAAACAGAATGTTCAAATTTTAATTAGTTCTTCTTTAAATAATTTTTTTTACAAAGTGACTTCAAATAGAGATGCAGCTCCGAAATTTTCAACCAAAGTAGTTTTAGCCTTCTAATTGTAGTTTTGAAAAACAAAATTTTAAAATTTGAATTAGATTTTTTTAATTAATTAACGAATATTTTACAAAATGATTTTTAATAGAGCTACAGCTCTGAAATTTTCAATGTAAGTAGGTTTTGCCTTCTAATTGTACTTTTGAAAAACAGAATTTTAAATTTTTCTGTACAAATTTTCAGGCTGAATGTACTGGTAAAAATTGAAAGCATGTAAAAAGTTCGTTTATTAAATACGAAACTATTGCAGTAAAAAAATATTTATTTACTTACATTAGTTATGATAAAAATGTGAGTGCAATTTCATTTGCTTAGGGGTAGATAGCATTTTTAAAACAGTCCTTGGAAAATATTTAAATAAGGTCTTAATTAATTTTTTGTATTTTAAAATTGTAACGAAAACTCATAGTTTGAATATCAAAAACTGGCAACTAAATATTAAAATAATATTTAATACTGAAAATGTCGACAGTTTAAGTTGTTTTCCGTGACAAATGACATGTGCTAAGAGTTACATTTTTTAATATAATTAAATATGAATCAATGAGCATTAACTTCCAGTTTTCATGTGCCCAAAAGAACTGTGAAAAATCTGAATCTGTGTGGTTTTCTACCGTGTAGTTTTTTACTTTCAATTACTCAAATGTTAACATAGGGTAATGAAAGTATTGTTCTCGGTCAATTTTTTTATTTTTTTTTTACTTTCAATTACTCAAATGTTAACACAGTGTAATGAAAGTATTGTTCTCGGTCAATTTTTTTTTTTCTTCTTTTTTTTTTTCTTCATTTTTTCACGTTTTGGAACATTCTGACTTCCAAAAGATGGTAAAGCGTATACAGCTTTCGCTGTGGACGACAGGCCTCGATCCCAAGACCATTGGAACTCGAGAGAGATACTTAACCGCTTTTCAAAAGAGTACTCCATTGCACAGAAGTTTTATCTGTTATTTGAGGTCGCCACACAGCCACCTCCCAGCGACGAAGAAGCGATGCTGTTGATCAACGTCTGATAGGAGTTGGAGGTTTGGGATGCTTGTCAGCTTGTTGCATCGTTGTGTCCGCTTGTTGCGGTGTTGCACGCGAGTTGCGTATGTGCTCGCTTGTTGTGATGTAGTGTTTGCGATCTAGTGTCTGATTGCTTGTTGCGAGTGTTGCGTATCTGATCGCTTGTTGCGATGAAGTTTTTCCTTTCAGAAAGTGCCGATAGATGGCAGCATGATTCGTTTTAATCCGATGTCACCAATAAAGAGTATGGAGCTTTCGCTGTGGGCGACGAGGCTCGATCCCAAGACTATTGGAACTCGAGAGAGATACTTTACCGCTGTGCAAAAGAGTAATCCTTTGCACAGAAGTTTTATCTGTTATTTGAGGTCGCCACAGTGGTTTAGAAAAAATGGGTGCGAGTCCGTGTGTACATGGTCAGCTTAACTGCCGAACGAAATGACCTAAGATGTTCAAATTTGGTGAACAGGTCGGTGGTGGCCATGAAGGTTTTCATCAATATTGAACATGCGCAAGACGTAATAAAAATAAATTTTTCAGTAATCGTAGCTCCCCAATTTTACAGCAACACTACTCCACGTCAAATTTTAAATCTAGTGATCAGTATTATAGTGTATTTGAAAATTGTGCGATGTTCCACACCCCAAGTTCTTGCAGTTATTTGAGATTGAGAGGAAACAGGCGTGAAAAAAGTACATAATACGAGGGACCTTTTCACTGATCACTGTTTGGAACCTTTAAAAAAAAGATATTTCGGTTGTGAAGTTGTTTTTACTGTGACGAATCATACCAAATTTTTCTATTTTAGAATCACAAATTGGGAAAGAATAGAGTGCAAGAAAAGCGTCTGTCAATTTGAATTTCCTTACTCATGAGCTTTTCATAAATTAGGGACAGGTAGGACGTCCCTTTTTAAACTAGACTTCCAATAAACTTTAAAAATTGTTCATATGAAAGTATGAGATATAGAAAATGAGAGATAATACAGATATCTATAAAAATCTATTGATAAAAAAATACATACAAATATGCATACACTTAACTAACTTTTTTGGCCCATCTGATGGCTTCGCATGCCAAAGGTGACGGGTTCGAATTCCAGGTTAGTCATGGATGTTCGTTGTGGTGAAGCATGGTTGTTAGAAGCATTTACATCTTTTTAGGTCTCAATAATTATGCTATCAAAAACATTCATATCATTTTATTATAAATGTTTGAAATGCCCTCATATGTAGCCGTCTCAAGTGCTGTTTTTCAATAAAATCAGTTCTTTTATGAATCCTCAAATTTTGTCATACACTGCAAATATATCTGTACCTCCTATGCGCTGGTAAGTATAAATTTCATCCATTAAGTTTGGTGAATGTGTCTGCTAAATATGCTAGCTTCAAAATAAATCTCGGATTGCGTAACGTTTCTACAGAACAAAAACATTGCAACTTCTTCAGAGTTCTACAAGTTTTATTGGCAGTTTCCCTCTTGATAGCCAACATACTTTGGATGCAAAAGAAATTATTTGTGGTTGCTGCTTTTTTTTCTTCTTTTTTTTTTTTTTGCAACTATGTGTCTTGATGGACATTTTGAGCCCAAACCACATTTTTGCAAATTGAGGAAAAATACAAATATGTTTAAGATATTCGAACCAAACTTGTGCTCGCGATCCACATTTTAAGATCACTGCTTTGTCCTTTGTCAAGAAACAAGGCGTTAGAAGCTATCGGAGGTAATGAGGCGGAAATAACATTTAAAAAAAAATAAAAAAAAATAAAAATTAGAGCCAGAAAACAGGATTTTAACATATTTAGATAGTAAAAGAAACATTAAGAATATATCCCAGTAAACAGCATAGAATGATGAAATAAGTAGGGGGAAAAATGCAGTGCCATGGATATGAACTATTTATTGAATAAACTCAACATAAAGACGTTCTCTTTTCTAAAACAAAGACTGAGTTCTTTAAATTTCTATTTCCCATGTGTTAACATAGAATAATAAAAGTATTGTTTTCATTAAAAAAAAAAAAAATCGATTTTTTTTATTTTTTGTAGTTCTACATGATTTTTAACATGCTCAGTAGGGTGGGCCGAAAATGACCCCAAATTTTTTTTTTTTTTTTCTTTTTCGAAATCGTTTTGGGAATAGTGCGGAAAAGTTGCCTAATGGGTCAATTAGAACACACACAAAAATTACCTAATGGGTCAGTTAAAACGCACAAATAATTTCATCCATTTTATTCAATTTCTAGCCGCGCCCCTTTGGCATTGAACATGTTCCAAAACACACACAAAATTCACTTTTAAGCCATTTTTTTTAAATTTATGGAAATAATTTTTTAAACATAGCATAGAATAGTTGCCTAACGTGTCAGTTAGAACACACACAAAATTTGGTCCGTTTTGCTCAATATTTAGCCGCACCCCTGTTGCTATAAGCAAAAAAGTGTCTAAATGTCGCAGAATCGTAAGATAGGACGTTCGGGTGAACTTTTTTTTTTTTATAAATCGGTCTTGACATAGAGTGGAAAAGTTGCCTAACGGGTTGGTTAAAACACACACAAAATTTCGCCAATTTTGTTCAATATCCAGCCGTATCCCTCTGGCATCAAAAATATCCATAACATACAAAAAATGCACTTTTAAGCCAATTTTTGAGGGTTCGCTTAAAATTTTTAAAAACCAGCATTTGCATAACACGGAATGATTACATAATGGGTCAGTTAGAATACACAAAAAGTTTCATCCATTTTGATCGGAATCTAGAGGCGCCCCTTTGAGTAAAAGTTTAAAAATAAGGATGAAAAGCAGCGTACTTTAAATGGGTCTTAGAAACCACATAAAAGTGTCGTCAATGTTGCTCCATATCTAGCTACTCCTGTCATTTCAAAAATCACAAACATAAATAATATGCATATTAAAAATCAGAAGTATATTTACTAGTATAATACTTATTTATATTTAGAAATCGAGAAATTCAAATATTATAAAGTGAAAAAGAGTAGGCATAAAATGCTTATAAAGTGTAGTTTTCAGAATAGTACTGTCCCTTTTTATCAAATGTCGGAAGTTCTTATCTTGCTTGAATCTTAACCCGTATATAACCGTCTTTTGCAGCATCACCACAAACTTTCGGTAAAGCTTCAGATACGAGTTTAACAAATTTCTCGACTGCTTGCGTGTGGTATGGAAAATTCTCAAATGGTCTATAGGAACCTGTTCTTGCCACATATTTCCAATTCTTTATCATCTCTATACATTGTAAGCGGTGGTTCTGTTATGGTGCACTTTGTCCAGTCGATGAGATCAATGTAATCAACGGCATTAAAGTTGAGTTCGGTAGGTTATGAAAAAGCGTACCTATGTCCTATGTATAATATACATCGGTACCGAAAATCCAATCAATGAGATTCGTATATAATCCAAAAATTTGTGATTATGGTTTATGCACCGATGTGGTTCGAGATAAAAATAAAACCACACTAGGGGGCTTCGCCCCCTGCTCGCTAACGCTCGCCAACCCCCAAACACCTCGCTGCGCTCGGATTGAGCGGCTTTGCCGCTCGAATTTGTGGTTAAAACATCTTGCTGCGCTCGAATAGGTTTGCCAGCCATAAAAAATGTAACCAAATTTTTATAACTTTAATGGAAGGCCTAATAGAGAAAACACCCAAATTGCAAGTTTCATAATAGAAAGTTAAATATACTATCCGCCAACATTCTGACTTAAAACTTCATTAGTTATGCCCTTACATTGAAGTCCCAATATCTTTTATTTATTCTGATAATACGTAAGGATAGCTTTAAAATTAGCAACGGTTGGTTGGTTGGTTGGTTGAACCCCCGAGCAGCGGGTTTGTTTACTTAAGGATGTTGCCATTCTTATATTCAAAATCATTGAGGCTTTGTAGTAGCTTAATGATGAAAAATATTGAAATTTAACTAATTAATAAAATGTTAATTAATTATTTTGGCACGTTTTGGCAAATCTACAGCTTATTTCCTTTAAAATGACACCTTGATCATTGAAATTGGTTGAGTAGTTTAGGCGGACGGACTAACCCCAAAAAACGTATTGCCTATTAAATATATAGATTTCACGGTGGGGCTAAACATGTCTGGGAGATGATTTCCCTTTCAAGGAAGTTGCCTAACCATGTCAAGAAAATTACAGACTAAAATAATTTCAAACAATGCATATTTTGTCCATCCGGAAAATATGCTAGTGACAATGCTAACGGATTCTCAATATCATATCCTGGAATAAGCAGTGATGTGAATCCTGAACATCAGGAATAAGAAATCTGAAGACACGCTTTTTCAAACCTCCTGAACTCAAATTTAATGCCGTTGATTACATTGATCTCATCGACTGGTCAAAATACACCATAACACTACCACCGCTTACAATGTGTTGTTGTTGTTTCTTATCCCAACTGGTCTAGCGGAGCTAGACCAGGTCCATGGGTCCACCCACCCTCAGGAAGTCGAAGAACAAGACTAGGTCGCGCAGGAAATCTTCTTTTTCAAAATGCATGCAACTAAGGAGGTGAGCCGGGCTAGCTGCACCAGTGAAACACTTATTGCAAGTTGGATAGACCTTTCTTTTATGTTCATATCGCATACACCTTAGGTGACCACTGATAAATCTTGTGTACGCAGTCTGATCACCTCTATCTCCTCTGAAGGTCAAAGCGCGTCCCGGCTTTTCCCCAGAGTACCAGGTGTGCACCGGGGGAACAATCTAGTCCAGCTGTACACATTTCTTTCTAATGGAGTGAATTTCCGAGGAAGTAAGTACCAAGTTATCTGGCAGGGGTTCATGTGTGCCAAGTTTTGCCAGCGAGTCAGCGATCTCATTGCCATAAAGACCTACATGGGACGGGATCCACTGCAGGTAAATATCTCGCTTTTCGGAAAGTTTACACATACGTTTCAAGATTGCCGTACCAGCCCTATCACCCACTCTGGACCATGCACTCAAATATTGGATAGAACTTCTACTATCCGTAAGGATCCAGATGGGGTCTAAATACGAAAAGTCTTCAATTGCATTCAGTCCCGCCTCGATAGCCAAAAGCTCCGAACGGAAGACGGAACAGTAATCCGGGTTTCTCCTTTTAATGTATATGTCGCCATCGGGTCTCTTGATGTAGACTCCACTTCCAGTCCGATTCTGCTCATCCCTGCTACCATCAGTATAGATTTGGATTCCCTCCTTAGGGATATTGTTTATGATCTCGAGAGCCAGCTGTTGTAGCAATTCAGGAACGTCCGAAGTTTTATTTGTGCTTATTGCTAAAGACGGGCAAAAGTGCACTCGCGGAATCTCTCGTGAGGGATCAACGCAAGTCTTAAGGGAATGGTGTTCTACATCTTGATGGACTGCGTTTAAGGAGATTGCACGCGAAAAGGGGCTATATCTTCTTAGTCTTTGATTATCAGTCCAATGTAAGAGGTAATCAGCAGTTCTGTGTTGGGTCCCATAACTAAGTAGTTTACTAAAGTATTTCACAAGACAAGTATCTCTTCTCTTACTTAATGGCAGAAGGTCTGCTTCAAATAGCACTATTTCGCTAGGACAGGAATTTCTCAGACCAGTAATTATGCGTCCCGCACTCTGTTGAACACGATCAAGTTTTTGAAGATTGGTTTCCGACGCGCTCGAATAGATCTGCTGACCATATTCTAATATGGGTCTCACAAGAGTGATGTAGGTGGTCCTAAGTGTAGAAGCATCTGCACCCCAGTCACGGCCAGAAATATATTTGAGGATATTTAGGCGCTTTCTGCTCTTAGCCACCAGGGCCTCAATGTGTTTGTTGCAAGTAAATTCTGGGTCGAGTACAAAACCCAGATATCTTGGGTGCTTTTCATAGGGGAGCGGAATACCTTTCAGAGAAATCCGAGGGTGATAGTTGTAAATATGTTTATTGGTGGTGAAGAAACTTGTCACTGATTTGGAAATGTTAAAAAATAGTTTATGTTCTGCCGCATATTCCTGAACACTTGCGAGTGCTAGGTTAAGGTTTGATTCCAGGATTTTAATGTCTGAGTTTGAATCCCATAGAACGATATCATCAGCAAATATGCCAAGCTTATGCCAAATATGCCCCATTCAGTCTCTCCTCCAAGCCTCCCAGAAATAATGAAAAAAGCATGGGACTCAAAACTGAGCCCTGAGGGACTCCTTGGGATAGTCTAAAATTGTCAGAGAACGTGTTGTCATATTTAACCTTGATGAGCCTGTTCTGTAGAAAGTCTGAGATCCAGGCTAGGGCTTTACCTCCAATGTTAAAAGTTTCATAAAGCTTAACAATAAGTTTGTTTCGCCAGACTTTGTCGAAGGCCTTGGATAGATCCAGAAATGCAGCTACGGTATGATTAGTAGGCTTCTTATTTTGAGCATCTCTAATACTTTGACTTAAAAATAGGATCTGATCAGTGGTACTGTGACCTTTTCTAAATCCATATTGGGCTCGGGAGAGTAAGTCATTGGAATCTAAATAAAAATTTAGTCTGCAGAGGATCATTTTCTCCATAAGCTTGCAGGAGACACTAGTCAAAGCAATCGGCCTGTAATTATCAGGGGAGTCCGCAGATTTGCCGGTTTTATGTATAAGGATAATTAAGGCTCTCAATATATATATATATATACTAGCAGACCCGACAGACGTTGCTCTGTACACACGTCGTTAATTCGAAAATTTCAAACATTCTTCAATAAGCTGTAACAATCTGGACTGTTTTGATGAAAATTATTATTCAAGAGTTATTTTAATATCTAACATCATTACATGTACACTTATACAAATTCGACCGATCGGTAGCATGTGAGTATATACTGTGTGTGTAAGTATGCATATACTGTATGAGTGAAGTGAAATGTAGAAGATGTGTTAACTAAAAAGATGCATCTATTACCACACTTCACGGATGAAATTTGTAGACTGGATAATAGCAACCACTGTCTATGATTATTGACACGGATATTTCTAGGCGACACCGAAAATTTTAAGTGAATTAAATGACTGATTAGAGGTTGGGATATTATCCGTGGAGTGTGGCAATAACAGCATCGTAAATACAAACTTTAATTTGTTTTAAGTAAAGGTAAAAAATCTTATACTGAAACTATTTTATAACATTTATTTATTAATTTACAAAAACTTAATTTATCTTAATGCTATTGGATGTACAATATTTTTAGTTAATCCTTGAGGCGTATAAACAAACAAATTCGATGGTTTTCCAACTCTGGAACACGCAACATATAATTGACTGTGAGAAAAACACGGATTTTCTAAATCTAAGCCACAAATTGTCATCGTTTGGCCTTGTGACTTATTTATAGTCATAGCATATGCCAAGCGGATTGGAAATTGTAAACGTTTGAATGGTATAGGCGAATCTGAAGGAATCATTGGGATCCGTGGTAGAAGTACAACCTCACCTTGAAATTTTCCACTCAAAATAGTAGCTTCAAGAATGTTGCCCATGATTTTTTTTATAACTAATCGCGTCCCATTACATAATTTCGGAGCATTCAAATTTCGAAGCAAAATTATAGGTGAACCAACCTTCAGTCGCAAATTATTTGGTGGCATTCCAGGTAAATCTAATGAATTTAAAAATTCTACAGGATAGTTAACAACTTCATCAGGATCAACAACAGTGTCGATCGATTTAAATGTAGTTTCATTACCAGGCAGTAATTGCTGTATTTTGAAATTGATGGCATCAACATCTAAATTTTTCGCAGCTAAAATTGCTCGCTCTCGTAGCCATCGATGATTAGTACAATTATGTCTCAAATCTGGAAAGATACTGTTTATTAACTCATCTTTGGTAGCCACCATGTTGCAAAAATTCTCTGGAAGTCGAATATATTGTGTATCTACATACAATTCAATTTTACCATTGCCAATATCCAACAATTGTTCAGAGAATCTTGACGCTAATGGATCATTTTGAAGTTGAACGCGCATATTAATAGTAAGGCATAATTTGCTGACACTTCGCCATAGATAAGATTCTTTTAAACATGCGTTTATTTCGTCTGCATATGTCGCGCGTGGAATGACTGGTAATGTTTGTCTGAAATCACCAGACAGCAACAATAGAGCACCACCGAAAAGCCTAGTATTATATCCTTGATATATTTCAGGGACCTGTCGAGAGCTTCAAGCGAATGCTTGTGGGCCATGGTACATTCATCCCAGATAATAATTTTGCATTTTCTCAAAACTTGAGCCATGCCTGAATGCTTCTTTATGTTACACATTGCTTCGGGATTTGTGTGAACATTCAAAGGTAATTTAAGCGCTGAATGCGCCGTCCGTCCACCATCAAGTAACGTTGCTGCGATTCCTGATGAAGCAATAACCAATGCAATATTATTTTGTGATCGGATGCGCGCAAGTATCAATGAAATGAGGAATGTTTTACCAGTACCACCTGGAGCATCCAAAAAAAAAAGAATCCACCTTGTTGCGCTGCAATTGATACATTAATTTGATCATATACATTTCGTTGCTCAGCAGTGAGCAATTGTTCATTATTGGCAACAAAAGTAGCCAAAGAAGTTCTATCGAAGTGGTGTTCCCGTTGAACATCGCTGTTGATGGTATCTACTGCTGGGCGGTTCGGCGCTGGCATGCCGAAATGGATGAGCGACATATTCGAAATAAGAATACAAATATCCTCAATAATTATTAATGACTCATTATATATTTCTGCGGAGAATTCAATAATTTAATTTTGATTAGTAATTCTAATCCGATGTAAAATATCCTCACTCATTGAGTCTTTATATTTGTCCTACAAAGCAGATGCTTCAGACGGAAAACACGTTGTCAATATTATTGAAAATAATTGACGAATTTGTTGTGGAGATGAGCTCAGTGCTGCATCTGCAAGTGTGAGATCCCAATGGTTATCATCCTCCAATAAATGTAACTCACGACACGCATCAAAGAAAGTGTCGTATAAAGTACCATTGACTTTTCGCAAATATCGGAAAGATGTTGGTCCAGGAACGTTAACCAATAACAAATGCAAAAAAAAACATTCGCGTTGCTTAGGATGAACTGTATATATTCGACCTAAAGTATTCGTCATAAATATGTTGGTGAATCCTGGGACTGGAATGCCTCGTTTCCGTGGTTCCCAATTTTTTGATTGTTTATTCCACGTAAAAAATTTAGGAACATCAGTATACATTAATGTCCTTGCGAATTGACCAACAGCATCTTGTCGGCAACAAAGGTTGAAAAATTCAGTAAGAGTTGTTTTTGGAGCCGTTAAAGCTTGTTGTAGTGCAGTCTGTTCTGTAAAGTAAACACGCTGTCCGTTTTCAAGATGCACAGCCAAATGTATAACAGCAGGATCCCTTTCAGGTATAGGAAACGAAAAAATGCGCCAAATAGCTTCGTTACTGCTTATGTATCGACCCATTTGATAACGTGTAATTTCGTCATTGTCATTTACATTTTGAACAGCGAATACAGCTTTATCACTGCCCTTGTGAACATACTTACAAATGTATTTTATAGTACTCTCACACCGTTTGACAGACGCAATTCATATGAATGACCGCCATTGTCTACGTCTCTACGCCGGTAAGATGGATAACCGTCAATATTGGTGATAGTATCAGATTGGCATGGTTTTGGAAAACGTTTCGTACATTTTCCATTGTCCATACATGGTGACATCATGTTTAGAGTACCACATGGACCATGGATCATATTAGTAGTTACAATGTCAAACAATTCTTGATCAACATTCGGATCTGGAATTTCGGCTGAAATAATTTTGTCGATTTCTTCTGGGCGTACTTTATTCACCAACCAAATCAAAATATGCGCATGAGGTAAACCTCGTTTTTGCCATTCAACAGAGTAAAGCCAACAACGTGTTTCACCAAATACCGAGTGATGTGTAATCAAATTCATCAAAGATTTTAATTTTTGTTTAAAAACACGTGGAGTGATATCATGGCGATGCATCGATGTTTGACCTGGCAACAACAAACTTTGAATTTCATCCCAGTTTGGATTACACGTAAATGTGATAAAAAGATCAATCAATTTCTATTCATAGTTAATATTTTAATTAGCACAAGACTTAAACGAACACAATAATAACACAAAATTTCAAATATTTTTCTCAATTTGATCGCAGCGCCAACTGTCGGGACAAACTGAAATTAAAATAGAATAATATTTAATATTTGATGCTGCGATGGTAGCGCAGTCTACCGGATCGAATGTAAAACATTTCAAAATTAACAACTACTTATAAATGAAAAATTAGTTAAATAAACATTTTCCAGTGGACCAAATTGTGAATCTAAACCATCCTCGAATCCCCGTGAACTCACACAAAAAATTTCATCAAAATCGGTCCAGCCGTCTAGGAGGAGTTCAGTGACATACACACGCACACAAGAAATATATATATACAGATATTGAACCATAGTACGTAATTTAAAGTGTAAAAACGTATCTTTATAAGTAAAAAAAAAAAAGGTTACAAAGACTTTGTAATTTGAATATTGAGCTTCTAAGAAAGTATATTAAGAAAGTGGGAAAAAGTATTTTTTTAGGTCCCTAAAAATATTAATACGAAACATTTGCACATTTTTTTATTTTTTTTTTGGCAATAAATGCAAAATGTTTTTATTTCTACTAGAAAATTTAGCAAGCACGATCAAATTTTTTTCCAAGTAAAAAGAAACCTCTGTAAGGAATATTAGTCCTTAACTGTGAAAATCTTTTCAAAGTCATTTGCTTAAAAAAAGACCCTGCTTATGCTCTAGAAAGATAAGAAGTTTCCTTTCAATCTCTTCTTTTATATATAAAAATGTGCTTATAGTATTTGACAAAAGTTCACTCTACTTTCAATTGGCTGCCTGTAGACTTTTTATTTGTTTTGCCTACAAAACCCATTTAAAAAAAAAAAAAATGAGGCAAGAAATGTTTCAAGGAATTCTAAAATTAGAACTAAACCACTTTCCAGAAATGAGAAAACAATCCTGGGAATAATTGCTCAGCAAAATTAAGAAATATTTCATTCGCTATCCAATGTTCATACTATGACCAATTGAGCGATGCAACTTATAACATGCAACTATGTAGCAATATAACTTAAAATAAGGATTTTGTTAATTGCAAGAAGGTCGAAAAATACGGGGGGGGGGGGGAGTAGTATGTAAATGATGGCTCTGATATGCGTGAAAAAAATTGATGGCTCTGATATGCGTGTAGCAGTAAGTAGGCAGTCGTGGACTGCCTTGATTGCGCGTAGCAGTTCACAACTGCATGAACCTTGACAGCACCGATACTCAGTGGAAGTAGGCAGTCGTGAGTTCACGACTGTCTACTATAGATATGTGTGATCACAACTGCATGCCTGAGCAGTTCACAACTGCAAGGCAGTCGTGAGTTCACGACTGCCTTGATTGCGCGTAGCAGTTCACAACTGCATGAACCTTGACAGCACCGATACTCAGTGGAAGTAGGCAGTCGTGAGTTCACGACTGTCTACTATAGATATGTGTGATCACAACTGCATGCCTGAGCAGTTCACAACTGCAAGGCAGTCGTGAGTTCACGACTGCCTTGATTGCGCGTAGCAGTTCACAACTGCATGAATCTTGACAGCACCACAGTTCACAACTGCATAGCTATTTTTTCCACAAGCACCCAAGAGGTAAAATAGCAAGCTTGCGTTTTTTTTTACGTGGTGTCCCCAATAGGCCTAATCCACGTTGTGTACATAGCTATTTTTTTCCACAAGCACCCAGGAGGTAAAATAGCAAGCTTGTGTGTGTTTTTTTTTACTTGGAAAACAATTTACAGCTGTGTACAAACCTACATACCTACCAACCTACGACTGTCCATTGCACAGGTATCAACCGCTTCGCCTTTTTTGTAATGTGGCATCGCACCTGGAAGTAAAATTGGAATGTCAAATTAGTCTCAAATGAAAGATATACAAGTAAAATTGGCAATGCTCCATTGGTAAGCAAAAGCGATTGATAAAAAATATTTGACAACTAGTGTTTGAGACTCCAATTCTACTTACATTTAAAAAACGAATTATTCTCTTCTGACACACAGTTTTTTCCTGGACTGTAAAACTTAAGAGAAAAATTAAAACAACAAGAGACATATGATTACAATTTTCAAGAAACATTTTATTACAGATAAAGTAAAACATAATATGATGGTTACAGTTTCAATAAACATTGATTACAGATAACAAATATAAACCTATACCATTAAAGAAAAGTCAAACATAATATGATTACATTGAGTAAACAACCACTGATCAAGTTCGAGAGAAAAGACGATTAATATCGCTATCCGGAAGAGTGGAAAATTAAGTCAAGTGCAGGTCAAACTCGTATCAATCAGGAGTAGGTCAAGTTCAGAAGGAAAGTCGACTTACTTTAAGCGGTAAACGAGGTTGTGGTGGAATTTTCTTTCACTTTCACGGACAGCTGAAGAATGGTCTTGTCGGTTTTATGATCGCTTGTTGTTAGTAGTTGTAGATATAAGACCGACACCAAGATAGAAAAAACTAACTCTCCTCTCCCGCGACTTCTGATTCGAAATTTTTTGTTAAATAATGCCCATGCGGGATTGATGAATAACCATCTGTTAAAAATCTCTTGTCATAAAAATTACTTAGACTGATTTTATTTTGTTTCACTGTTTTTATTTGATGTGATTTTGAAAGAATAGTTGACTGACAGTGTCTTAAAATTACATTATTGTCTAATACATGCTTATAGTTTTCAAATGTTATATTTTGAATGGTTGATTTTTTAACACCTTTAGCGGTTCGCTTCAATTTATTACCGTATTTAAACGCGTACATCTTGCATTTTAATCCTGCAAATTGTTCGAGAGGAATTATGGTTTCACACTTCAGCATTCCTAAAACACCTTCATTAACTTTTGAATGTAAGTAATGATCTTCGGGAAAATTACTAAGACCCATAATATTATGGAATTTTAATTTCAGATCGGTGTATGCATCATTTGTTTTTATAAACATATAAAGGCTATCCGTATCTATATATAACAATTCACAATTAGACTTGTACTGTTTTTTAAAAAAGTTATAATATAGCTTATACATGTGTAGTTTTGAATATTCCAGGATACAAAATCCAGTGTAAATCGGTTTATTTAACAAAATATTCCTTTTTTTCATTCGAAATAAAGTGAAGTTTTCGTTTATACTCTGGAAATATTCCACTAACGGACTGGCTAGTTTCTTTTTGCATTGTGTTATATTTAAAGCACCTTCAATGTTTTGGTATCGTCTTAAATTTTGACAAGTTTTGCCAAATGTACTGTTGTTTACTTGCTTAAAAAAGTTTTTCTCAAATGCATTATTTGCTAAGCGACGTCTTTCATTGTTTCCATTAATAAATGATTCCATCCAGTCTCTTTGTGTAAAACATAAAATTTTGTGAATTTGCTTTATTTTTAATCCGTTTTTTATATAAAATTGAAGATTCAAATAATGCGTAACATAATTTGTTTTATCGTAAAAATTAGGCGTCAATTTTTTGTTGCATTTTGGATACTTCATTTTATTAGCATTTAATAGTTCCTTTTGATAGGGAGAAAGCATATCATATTTTATGTCTAGAAAATCAGGGGCTAGAGGAAAATCTGAATGCAAATCATGTAAGTATTCAGGATATGTAAGATCACATTCAATTATATACCCCCATTTTGAATCCCTACTTATTTCAAATACATTAAATTTTGAGATTTCTTCTGGATTTAACCATTTAAAATCGCCTGTTGGTACCTTAAACCCCATACAGTACCCATATAGATTTGAGGCATCTAAACCCAAAATGTAACTACGTGGTGCATTTACATCAAAATTTGGAATGTACGGATTGTTAGCGCGTACGTATCTATTACCTAAATAACAAATACCTCCTCGTATAGACTGTTCAAACCATTGGTACATGTCGCAGTTTGTAAGGAGTTCCAACTCCGCTCGAGTGTATTTTAGACATGCGTTCCATGATAAGTCAGCTAAGGTAATGAAATGCACAGGATCTAATTCATAAATTTCCATACAAAGCATGCGAAAAGCGGTAAAGCATTCGGCTAAAAGAACTGTATCTAATTCCTGGTAGATTTTTAAATAATCTTTAAATGTTTGACAGTTAAATGCCTTATACACAAGATTCGCATAGTCATAATCTTCATCTGATATATGCGTTTGTTTTAATTGATCAAAAAAATGGATTTTATCGGGTAAACGTGTTTCATTTAGAATGTTTATGTTTGAAAAATAACTATAGGGAAAAACACCTTTTCTTTTTAAAAGAAATCTATTTTTTTCATTTTTATAAAAACTGTTAAATATCGGAAAACTATGATTTGCGTTTTTTAAATTTTCTACCAATGTACTTAATGATTCGTTTAAAAATAATTTCATTTCATCTAATTTAAAAGATGTAAAACGTTCTGAATTTATGGGAATGATAGAAATTCTTTTAGCATATGTACTGGAAAGTTGTTTTAAAATTAAATGACCATCGTAATTTTTCAGATTATGAATGATCACTGGAATAAAATACGAAAAGCGATAATTTAAATTGCAACTGTTGCAAGCTAATCCTAGAATTTCCCCCGTGCGGTGGCAATGATTAACCATTTTTTTTTTCATTAGGTGAAAAAAATTTTAAACACAAATGGCATTTCTTTTTATTTATTTTTCGATTTCCTCTAATCATAGGAGTTATTTTTCTCATTTCATTTAACAACTGAAGAGAAATATCTTTTAAACTTGTAAGAAAATGGTCAATTAGATTTTCCCCACAGTAAAAATGTTTCTGTATTATTTCATTTTTGTAGTTTAAAACAAGAATTGAATAACTAATAGGATCATGTTTTTCCAAATCATATGTAAACCTTTTTGAAGAGCATGGTGAGACACTGCTAACTTTTGTAGTTAAACATTCAAAGTCGGCATATATAACAAATGGATGGTATAACGTCTTTGAGAGATTTGTAAATTTTAGAATTGTTTGGCCGCTGGATGGCATAGAAACTCGTTGTGGGGAATTTTTAAAACAAATATCTTCGTGTGATCGTAACGTGCTTTGTCTCTGAAATCCTTGTAGACAGTTTTTGCAAAACTTATGAATACCCTTTTTAGAATTTAATAATCTGTTGAAATTTGTGATCAGAAAGTAATGTTTGTTATGCAACAATAAATTAATTTGCTTACCTGTGGATTTACTAATTTTTAACGGATATAGCTCCTTGTCATAAGCATAAATATTAAGACATAAATTGTTTTTTGTTTCAAATTTTTTGATGTCGCTTAACGTTACAGGAAATTTCAAAAAATGATATTGTAATTCTTTTAAGTGTTTTTTATATTGCGATGATAAATTAGAATTCCGAGATACTGGATATAACTTTGCCAAAATGGAATAAAGAAAACAAAGATTATCATTACATTTTATATTGAGGAGACATCTTTTATTTCTTAACTGAACGGGTATCTTTGCCTTAATGCATCCACCTCTGAACTCTCTATAATTTCCTATGTGAAGATCAATATATTTTATTTTCTTTAAAACCCAACCGCTCCCGTTTTTAAGAAATGTCTCAATAGAATTACTGATTTTAACAAATGAATCATCAATGGCATCAAATATTTGTGTATCACTTAAAATTCTTTGTGTGTTTGAGCAGAAGTAAAATGTCTGCGTTACTTCGTGATCATCTAAGAATTTGTTAAATATTACACTTAAACAGATAACAATTCGTAATCTAAGTAATGGTGATGTATTAAGCAGACGATGTATGATTCTTCTTACATTGTTGTGTAATGTATGTACATCATCGTAATTAGAATCAGCTCTTAAAGTTCGAACATAGCCCTGAAACGAAGAATTAACTTCTCTAAACTGAAGCATTTTTTTAAATAAAACAAGTTTTTTTTTTATTGAATTAACTAAAACATCTCATCAGACGGGCGAGAGAGAGGTTAAAAAAAACACTTATTTTTTCAAATATTCATCTAATGCAAGCACCGCCTTTTTCAAGGCGCTAATCTGGTCAATATCAATGTTGAACCTGTTTCGGATTTCATTGGTGTCAGTATTTGCTTTTATAAAACAAATATAATATTTTTTCCTATACTCCTTCACCTCGATGGACACACCAGAACCGAGATAAATCGAATATGGGGATATCAATTTATCTTTTCCGATTTCTTGTGCAAAACTCAAATCATATTTTTTTTTTGGGGAACCGCCAGACACCTTTTTCTTTGGTTGAGGTATAATAATATCCTCGTCAGAATCGCTTATTGATGATCTTTTTGCACTTCTATCTAAAGAAATTAAGGCTATTTTAATCGGGTTTTTTTTAACATTTAAGTTACCTAAAAGAAAAGGAAATAAAACTTACCCATGATGATACACCGTCTTTGTTGGGTTTCACGTAGAACAGTAAGATTTCCTCGACGATGATGGAATGAAATTTCGTTTCAACGAAAAAGGTTTTTATACAGATCAATGAAGGTCACTTATGTAACGATTTTTCAATTTTGAACAGGTTCTTCGTGTAATAACATGTTTCTTACATGCTTCACCGGTGAAAAACAATGATTATATAATACAAAACATCTTTAATGGACTTTTTTACCTTGGTAATGATTGTCTCGATTAATCAACTTGTATTTTAAACACGAAGGTTACATTAGATCTCGCATTTATCTGAATAAATATATGTTAATAGTCTTGTGTTTTTTTTTTTTGCTTTAGTTTTTTCTATCCTCAGGCTGTTACAATTGAAAATGTAATTACATAGTTTTCATTTTGTGAGTACCATACACGATGGCATTGTAAGAAAAAAGTGATTGGGTGTTTTCTCTTTGTGACTTTCTTACACGTGTATAAATCAAGGTAAATACAATAACCTTGCAAGTCGTTAATATATGTATCAGGTGGTTTTCCACTTCTTTTAAAGGGAAAAACCCTTTCTAGGGAAAACGTGATAATATTTGTAATCCGTGTAATCTATTTTTCTTTCGCCTTTTCTCGAAGGTTATTTTCTTAAGGTCATTTATCAACAATAAATAACACCATTTGAAAAAAAGCAATTGTTTTATTATTCATAACTAGGGAAGGGAATACACGGGATATTAAGTGGTTAACATTACTTTCTAAACACAATGCAATTCTTGAAGGATCTTTTCATCAGGAAGTTTTTTAAAATAAGCAATCTTGTAACGGTACGAAGGGTGGTCCGGCACGTCGAGATTACATGATCGAGCTTCAATTATACAGTCTAATAGATGTACAAAGAACTTTGAGGATCTTTTGCAAACAGAAAATATATTCGACGGTGGAATCATGTGTAAATATATGTAACCGTATTTTTCATCTGTAGAATCAGCGTGTATTTCCTGGATAACTTGCGATGTAGACATAACTTTGAAGTATATAACATCAGTTTTATGTGATATTGCATGTCTTATACATTCTGATAAATCTTGAAACAGTTTATCGTGAATGCATTCGATTCCCGTAGCCGAGGAAGTTAGGTACCCGTAACGTTCCATTGTCGTTGCTCAATGAATCAAGTCCGTAAAATACACACTTATATATACAATGTATAATGTCATAGAAACGATTCATGCATGTTTTTACAGGTTTGCATCGTAACAGGGGTGTAGCAACAATTATACAACTTTAATCGATTTACTACAAGACGTTTAACAATTCTTTCATTTAAAAGCCTATCTGAAGAATGTAGATTGATAGGTCTATTCCTAGAGGCGTTATATAAAAAGTACAAACAGAAAAGACCACAAGTGGCTGTGTTATTTGCTTGGTAAGTTTTATTGTTTATTTCTAAGAATTTACTGTTTTCTCGTATAAATATGAGTATATTTCCGAATGGCTTCGAACCATAACTACAAAAATAACTACATTTTTGTTTTTTAAAGCTTAATGCGATCCAATGTGAGCCAGGAAGATACCCAGGATCAAGATTTATAATGAAATATTCTTGTTTATTTCGATATTGCGGTAAATTGTCAGACGAATATACACCGCCGAATTTTGATCTTATAATCGGATCGCTACAAGCCAGGCGACATAGCGTAACGCTGTCCATTTAGTAGTCTGTGTAAATAGCACGCGATTTGTCTATTTCAATGGTATTTCTATACAATGCATACGCGATCAGTGTCACTGTTTCCGGGAGAGGAACTGAAAATTTCATATCAAGTGTTATATTACCGGTTTGCGTAGGTGAAACGTGTACATTGCCCGAGCTTAAATCAGGTGTTAAATCATGGCAATAAATCGTAAAACCACTTTTATATTCGCTGTAATTAATGTTGATATCTGTATCAAAGTGATAACGGTTTAAGTCAGTGAATAAGGAACAATAGCTTCTTGCGTAATGGTTCAAATCATAGTTAGGCTTTAAAGCCTGTGCTGGGTAGGTCCTGTTCCCATTCGAAACACTGAGATAATTAAGATTGTAATGATGAAAGTTAAACGGATTTTTCGCAGGGGTTCCATTGTAAGCCGCGTTAGAGACAAAACCCAATATCAAACGCGTTGGACTTGATCCTAGAAACGCATTCGCAATGGTATGACTCGAAATTCCAGCAGAGATAGAAAACGCCTTGCATTCTACTCTTCGAATGGGTATTTTTGCTACCGCGCTTTCTAATACTTTTTGATGGCTTAGCCAAACAGTCGGATTCAAATTAACTTTTCTTATGAATAAGGTAGCACTAAGAATAGATATTTTAAAACCGTCGGTATTGCTCATTAAAACAAATGAATCTTTGCTGCGCTGTAGTTTTATACGTAGATCAACTCCATTTGGTATGAGTTTTGGCTGAGTGCTTAGGTCCAAATGTAGTCCACCCATTAAATCTATCACTTTACTTAGTCTCGTGATCTCATTGCGTTTTTTCAATCCCGTGTTTGTCGATGTTGCGATATCAATTTCATCATGTGTGCCGCTACTATCTTTGTAGAACAGAGCAGCAGTCAATAAGGAATTTTGAGCTGTTTTCGATGCAAACAACAGTGCTTCCAAATAACTGCGATAATTGTAGTTAGTCTGTGAAGCGATTTGTTTATCATTTAAAAACACAGCACAATCCGAAAAAATAGTATTTAAAAGATAATTTACAGGTGTCACATTATCAGCAGCAACCGTCGAAGTGTCGTTCGACTTAACGACTTTTAGCTGTAATCGGAGTAGTGTATGCGACAAATCTAAATAATATTCGCCGCTACTGTTGAGGAAAAACTCGAGTGGGGACCTGTCGTTTAAAGATGCAACCGGATGGATTTCTAAAAAGGAGGAGTCTTCAACGGCAATTTGTATCGGGTTGCTTGTAAAGAGATCAGCTTCTGATTTCAAACACGGATGCAATTGTTGATCCATTATGAAAATATGTCGTTGATTTTTCGTCTTTTAGATGCAGACTGTTTTTTTCTCTTGCAAGTTTTCCTTTTTATACCTGAGCCTCCCTGAAGTCGATGTAGCACATCATCTTTAATTTTATTGGGCGTTTCACGGAATCGAGACTTTGCTGATTCTTTGAATGACGATCCGCTAGCAACATCGCCCACTACCTTTGATCCAGTATTTAACAACTGACGACCTAAGTACTGACCCGCACGAATCGCTAAAGGTTTTATTGATCGGAAAAGATCGGAAAAAAAACCAAAGCCTCTTTGATGGGCTATACCTTGAAAATAGTCACCGCCACCCGCTTGATTAGCATAATATTGCTCGCAGGCCCTCTGATCGAGATGCAACATAGTGAATGAATAAAATTAAACCATTACAAGTCCTTAAATATTTTTTTTCCTGAAAGAAAGAACCACTAAGGTTTTGCCACCGCTAAACACTATTTGCTTGCCGAAACTAGTTCTAAATTCGATTTCTATCGTTTCTATAAAATTAGAATGAACAGGAAAATACAACGGTGTATCGTAGGTTTTCACAATTTGCTCCTTAGAATTATCAAGTGTGGGAATAATTCTCAAAACTTTAACATGTGAATCGCCTACGAGGTGTGCAGCACACACGTCACTATATATGTACACTTCGCTTACACCACCGTCTAATTCTAATGCATATTCCCCCTTGTACTTTCCAGATTCAAATGTGGTTTCTCTAAATCCTAACATAGCACCTAGACCTGGTGAGAGCACTAATTGCGTTTCCAGAGGAACTTCTATTTCTATTTTTGAATTAGGTAGCTTCTTGAGTTTAACTCGTTCAAAAGACCCCAATAACTCATTAGGAGTTCCATACGTTCCAGGATGCAGAAATAGCTCCTCTGTTTTGTTTACAATTGTTGTGATAGGAGGATAATGGTTTACACCGATTTCAATCTTTTCGATTGAGTGAATAATCGCTATATCAGAATACCTGAAAGACGTGGTTTTTGTCACTAATAATTCATCGGTACTTATTCCTAGATTTCTCATAAAATTAGGTGCTTCTGATTTTAAAATTCGTAATTGAACATCGCCGATGAATCGAAAGAGTACCGTTCCACCTGGTTGAACCGCAAATTCGAAATAAGTTGCTAAATCTTGCTCTCGGAGATCTTCATTCAAACTCTGGAAGACAGCGTGTATGCTTACGCCTTGAAGCTGGAGAGAATACCACCTCCTTCTGACGGGGTTGGTATCGTGAACTTTAATAATTTGATTATCTAGAGTTAGAGTAGTGAAACGATGTCGATTAAATCGTGTAGACTTTTTTATAATTATGTCCTTTGGAGGTAAGTATAACATGAATAGTAATTTGTTTGCGTGTTTTACTTCCAGCTCCAATTGAAATCCTTCTTTTAACACTAAGTCCAGTGTGGTATCCCCCTTATTAAATACGACTGTACCTTTTTCCCCTGTTATCTCTTCAATCCAACCATTTAGATTGTTCCAAAACTCATTTTGATTGGATTTTTTTAAGGCAACTTCGTACTTTACAACCATACCCGGTTTTACAATCGTTTCAACTTTATAGCTAACAGAGTAACCATTGTTGTGATCTCCAACATTAAACCAATTTTTAGGTATGGACACTTCAACAAGTCCTACCACCCATTCGCCTTCCAAATGTAAAGGTCGAGCAAGTTTCGTTTTGTAAGAAGCTTGGGTGTTATTCGGGTAGTAAGAAAAACTCGAATTTGAGGGGAGAGAAATTAAAAATTCGTTCGTTTGATCCATGATTTCTTTACCCACGAATTAAATTCGGGTGCGAATCCTTTCCATTTTACAAGATACTCGGTATTGCGCCCCGTACCTCGTTTAGACAAAAGCTTTTCCACACGCCAAAAGTCATCATCAGTCTTTATCACTTTCTGTATTTCATCTGTGTAGAATCTTCCTTGTATTGTTTCTCCTTTTAAATCATACAATACATAAGTAGGAGGGCTAGTGGAATAGCGTTTCGCCACAACGAAAATTTCCTCGGACCAAGTAGGGAGATAACCACGTTGAAAAGTTTTCTTGCTCTTCGATATCCTTACTTTATCTCCCACTTTAAACTTGTATTTCGTTATTGGTGTGTAGCCATACTGTTCGGCAAATAGTTTTTTCTCCAAACGTTTAGTTACTTTGGCAGGTGCGATTTTTAAAGTACTGTGTTCACTGTCATTATAACTTTTGACTAGCGATTGTAAAATGTCCAGGTATTTATAGCTATTGCGATATGTAAATATTCTGTACAACCGATTCTGAAGAGTCCGATTCATCCTTTCTGCCAAGGTACATTTATGCTCGCTGTACGAAGAATAGTGATTAATCCCATGTTTTTTAAACAAGGATTTCACTTGTGCATTATAAAACTCGGTACCATTATCGCTTTGAATGTTTAAGGGAATGGTATGTTTAAAAATTTTCTTAAACCCTTCAGCCACAGCCTTTCCTGTTTTATTTTTCAAAGGTTCAACATAAACAAATCTCGTAAACACATCTATAATTACGAGTAAAAATTTAAATCCTTTATTATACCTCGACAGCGATTGAACATCCAGCAAATCAACCTGCCAAAGATCATTTTTAAAGTATGCAATCGTTTTCCTTCTAATAAACTTGCGTTTTAATGGTTTGTGTAATGTATATGCGTCTTGCTTCATTAAAAAATTCTCAGCTTTTTTATACGGTACCCCCGCTGCTTTAGCCAACTTCTTGACACCACCAAATGATGCTGAATTCTTTGGGTCATAGTATAGAGATTTTAAAATTTCTTCCATGATGCCCCGTTAGTACCGGTTGATTTCAATGGATCTCGTATTGGTCTCCTTCTAAGTCTCTTGCTCACTGGACTGGGATTTTCGGGGCGAAGAGTTTCATCGGAAGAAAGGCTGTCACTGGAACGGGGGGCGATGTTTTGTAACAGTTTAGAATTTCCGATCCAGCGCTTAGGAATGTTAACAGCTTTTATACCAGTCCAAAATTCCATGAATCCTCGTGGTTCTTCACTCTTTGCGTTTCGTAGTATATAGGAAAACAAATCCACAATATTCGAACCTTTTACTACTCGATTTCCTTGTGTCAGTTCACCGAGATCATTCCATGAATATTCTCTAGTTTTTAATTTTTCGATTATCGGTAGCACAAATTTTCTGCCGTGTTGAGGAACAGATGTTAAAATATCACCTCTTATACCATCGAATTCTTCTTCTTCTTGTTCTACACTTTTAATCGGATTTTCTTCTTCTTCTGTCTTTTGAATTTTAACCAGGGTAGGTGGTTTAGGTGCATGAACTGTTTGATGATAACGAGTTATCAATTGACCTAAAAGCTTTAATTTTATGGTATCCGATATTTGTTCTCGATCAAGCAAGTCTGAAATCTCTCCTTCTAAGCGCACTTCTGGTTTTTGTATATGATGTGATAATACCAATTCTTCTGGTATAACAGCTAGTCTACGAGACATGGTTATTCAGATTTGTTAAATATACTACCTAACAATGATAAAGCTGCCGGAATAATTAATGGTAAAAACCCGCCGGTCTGCCTCATCAAAAGCTCTCTACGCCTATTGGATGTTTTAGGCTTTTTTGCAATTGCTCTTAAGGTATGCTTGTATTTTGCTAGCTTTTGTCTATTTACTTTTAAATTACCGTGAACGGCATTCATACACACTTCACACAATGAATTGATTTGGGAGGTGTTAGCTGTTTTTAAAATAGCCCGCCTTTGAATTGGAGAAGCAGTTGAAAGTACACGCAGTAAATGATAATTTTTTTTCACCGATTTCATTTTACAGGTACATAGACATATGTATAACCTTTCTCATCAGGAAAAAGACTCTCGCGCACGCGAAACTGTTCCGGAGTGTTCGGACACAAGTCTAGCAATAAATAACCATATGGTCTCGCAGTCGATTTTATATACGCGTCTACAAGAAACTTTCCACACCCTGGGTATAACTGACGTGCAAACGTTTTTATTTGTGAGGCATCACGAGGGTTCTTAAATAGAATGATGTATTGAGCATTTAAACTAATATCTCTAGCAAATTTTGAACGGGGAAATAAATTTTGTAGTATAAGAATGATATTCACCTTCTTATGATGTGAATGAATGGCAAAAAATTCTGCGATATTTTGAGTAAGATCAAACATTTGATCATCTAGCACATACAAATCTCTCTCTTGTGTATTTTCAGGTAAACCTTGGATAAATGAAATGTTCTTCTCTTCTGCAAACCACGGTTGAAACACTTTGTAACACCATACTACTCTTTTTATAGGAGGATCATACACGTTCGATGCGATTATTTTTCGTGCTAAACAGGTCTTACCCGATCGAGTAGAACCTATTAACAGAGTAGCAGAAGGATTGTTTAGCTTGAGCATTTTTTAAAAATTCGCATTATCTACAACACATTGTCAAATGTGTTAGTTTAACTAGAAATTTTAAAATGTACAGATTTGACATAATTTTACAAATTCTGATTCTAACAGTTGAATTCCGATTACTTCAGGTTTTAAATATTCACTTTCATTTCTCCAAAATTTTCTAATATCATATATTTGTTGATGATCCTTTATACAAATATGTAGAAATATTTGCCTACCTATATTTTTGGAATACGTACAAGAAGTATTTGTTAAATTAACACTTTCTTTGTAAGAGCTATTACAAAAATGTACATTAATTAATAAATCGATCGTTATGATAGTTCCTAAAAAAAATAGAAGGAAATATTTTAAATTGTTCTTAAACCATTTCATTGTTGTAAATCCCTTGTTTAATCTAATTTCATCATTTCAAACAAAATGTTTAACGATTGTTCACATAAATACGTTTTTTTATGCTGATGCTTTTCTATCATAACCTTAACAAAAGCTAGAAAAAATCCTATTTTAACCACAGTTATGTTATCATCAAATAATTCATGACAAACCGATCGAAGTATGTCTTTACTAGGTGGTGAACTCCTAGCAATATCCTCTAATTCTTTACCACAATATCCAAAGATTTCGTCCATTGTTTAATCATTTCATCCGTTTGTGTATCCCTTATATAATAAATGAATCCTAGCGACAAAAATCTGCAAACTGAAAATTACCAAAATACTTTATTATATAACATGGGTTTTACAATTTTTAACAGAAAGTTAGTTTACATATAATTTACAAACAAGTTCCAACATGGATTTTATATTTATACTCTCAAAAAATTCATTGGTTAAGTATTTAAGTAAACCAATATTTTCTTCCACGAAATCATTTGCAATTTCTTTTAAATTAAAGTTTGCTATTGCTAAATTAAAATACTTATCACGTTTTTCTTTTTTACCCATCATTAAACAATCATGTCCTAATTGATTTTCATAATAACAGATACATCCATCACATTTAAAAACATTATCAATACTTTCATCCAAATAGTTTTTTAACAATTCACATAATGATGTTGTTAGTGCAATTTCACCTACAATCTCTTCAACATTGGAAATCAAAGGTAATGGAAAGTTTTCTTCTATATTCCTTAATACATTCAATCGAAATTCCTGTTTAAACATTACGGTTATAACACTTTCTGTAACTTTTCGATTGATGTCTTTTAGAATATTCCACTGATGCTCTGTTATTACACACACGGAAGGGACGAAACAACGGGAGTAGTCATTTTTAATGAAACACTTTTGCATTGATACACACTTCTCCTCATCTCTTTCAATGACGGCAAGAAATAGCTCATTCCGGACGAGGAAAAATGCATCATAATATGTAGGCAAATCCACAAAATCCGGTTTATTCATAGAATCACACAATGATTGCCACATGAATGCTGACAAAATAATTTCATTTTCCGATGGTACGAGTTCATTAGCAATGTTCTGTACGTATTCACATATATGCACGTTTACTATGCTATTATTCAAATACACTAATATGAATAGTCCATTGCCTAAATGATAACAATGTGATGGAAGAATAGTTTCATTGTCACTACTTACATCATACTTCTTTAAAACACTGGAAAATGCACGAAACGAAGTGTCGTCCATTCTGAAAAAAGTTTGGGTATAAACTGCGGCTCTTCTATTGGAAATTTTTGTAATAAAGAAAAACCAGTTCTTGATAACAAGTTTGACAGGTGTTTACGAAGTGAAACCTATTTATTCGCGAACTAAAAAAAAAACTTTTTTTATAACAGACTTAATTTAATACATGTCTTAGCATGTTGAATCTTTTTTAAAACGGAAAAACTCTGTCTTAGTTTGTCAGGTTAACCTTATAGAACTGCTCCAACTGGACTTCTCGAAGAAGTTTGTATAACCACTGAGTATCGGTGCTGTCAAGGTTCATGCAGTTGTGATCACACATATCTATAGTAGACAGTCGTGAACTCACGACTGCCTACTTCCACTGAGTATCGGTGCTGTCAAGGTTCATGCAGTTGTGAACTGCTACGCGCAATCAAGGCAGTCCACGACTGCCTACTTACCACTACACGCATATCAGAGCCATCGATTTTTTTCACGCATATCAGAGCCATCATTTACATACTACTGGGGGGGGGGGGGGGGCGGAGTTTTTGAGGTCAAACAATAGCAGTGCGATTATGTGAGATTGCTTACAGAGGCGGACATTGTTTGCAACTTTATTTGGAGAAAAGGGGGTGGGGCTTAATTATATTCCGGGATTCAAAGAAAGAACAGACAGATAAAAGAACAGACGTATGCAGCACAACTTTTTGTCTCCATATAACCTAATCGCATTAAAAATGCAATAAAAAATTTTTATAAATATTTAATATTTTTATTAGATTAAGAATACTTAAGAACATTTTAAAATGAGCTAAAATGTTGATCGGGCGAAATGTTTAAGTTCAACAACTTTGAAGCTGAAATTATTTTAATGTAAGATAAATTATCAATATTTTCAACATTCCACATCATTTTATGCACAGTAAAGTTGATAGGATCAGATTTTTTTAGTACTTTTAGCTAGCACAGTAGGAACTTGAAACTACCTAATTATAAGGTCCTTAATGAGTTAAGCAATGCTTTAAAAATCTGTTTGACATTATAATAGTAAATTAAAATACCAATTTCGTTAAGCTGTAGGTCCCGGCCTGATTAGCTGTCATTGGACTAAAAAATAGGTCGTTGAGCGTACAAACCAACTAACCAAAATACCAATTACATAAAATATGTGAAACTATAAAAACCGATATTGCTCAATCACTATTCTGTATAAAAGAAAAAGAAAATAAAGATTTACGAGTTACAAACTATACAAATCTAATAACTCGATTAAAAATTCTGCAGCATATGCACAGAAAAAAAATTTCGTTAAATATTACATGAATTTAAGAATTAAAATACAAATCACATATACATGAAAGACAAAAAATTATTAAAAAAATGCTTGCTTACAACAGCAAATAAGTTTTAAAAGTAATTGAAATATATATATATATATATATATATATATATATATATATATTTTAAAGTCATCAGTAATGCTACTAATATTTCAGTCACTGACATTTTAAATATTAATTCATGCAAAATAAATTTGGTTATATAACAGTTAATAAAATGTGACAAAACCTTTGAAAGTACAATATTTACAATTTTGCAAACAAAATTGAAGATATTGTTATATTGACCAGTTCAACAGTTTTAAATTGAATTACTTGATATTCTTTGAATAGTAAAATATATCTCGTAGTGTATTTTTTTGGCACAAGAGCTAAGGGAGAGTTATACTGCAACGGAATATCCTTCAATCAAATTTTTTTTCAGTACTGTACATTTACTTATTTATTACAGAATTTTTTCTAAAATTATATCCTCTCTCTTATTTTTACTACCCAATAAAAGGATAAATGTCGTTTCAACCCAATTCTAGTAAAACCATTTATTTTTATAAGGAATGTTTTGTTGTCTTTATAGAAACTTTTCTATTAATCGTATCGGAGAGTTACGTTAATGATTCCATACGATATCATATATCAGTGGGAGAGGTAGGACAAATCAACACTTCTGATTATTTGGACGAAATTTAAATACTCAGTTATTTTTTGAGACAAAGAGTAGATATCAAAACAAAAACCTATTATTAACTCATACATTTTACTAAATAAAGAGTAAAATTTAAAACAAAAAACTTACCGTTGTTATTTATTGGTGTAAATTCTTTCGCAGTCGTACAAGTTAAAGACACTAAAGATAAACGTCCGATCCCTGACTTCAAAGTAAGAATTGACCATTTCCTTGCAAATCCCAGGACCAGGAGGTGTCTTGGTAATTTGAAACTCATGTTATGACAAAAAACCAGGATGTCACGTGAAAGGGAAGGAATGGCCCTAGTCACATTATAGAATTTTCTGTCTTATCTCTTTAGGTTTTAAATTCAAGGTCGTCCAAAGTAAGGGGATATTTTGTTCCCCCAAGCGCAGTCTGGGAAAACTAACATCCTTTGAAGAGGGCAAGTTATTTTAATCGGAATTGTGGGTTCTTATAATATTCTGTGGAATTGCAATAATACTACAGTACGATTATTCAAGTTTTTTTTTTTTTTTTATAATTATGAATTAGGCTTTTATTTTTGTAATTTATTTACGTGCGTTATTTTTTTATATCAAATAAATTTTAAGGGGTATCCTAACGCTATTACAGTAAAACAAATTGCCATCTCATCAAGAGGAAGATTGTACAATGCTACCTGATGTAAAAATTTTGCTCACTCTTTTCGACCAGATTTGTAGAAAAATTTGAATAGTCAGTTACAGCTACATTGGAAATTACTTTCAAAGGAACACTTTCAGTTTTCAGGAACAAAAGGATTCTTCTTTAGAGTGAGGTCTTCTCTCTTTCCACAAGACCATCCAAGACCAAAGAAATCCATTCTTTCAGCAATAAATTCTAGTGTGACTTACAGCATTAAACTTTATGAGCCTAGTAACAAAATAAAAAATATCGATGAGTAACATTAATATTGGGTCTATGATCTAATGAGATTAACTTTTATTTCGGTTGGGGATCTCTTTATCCTAACCCTTGGCTACGAGCCTGCCTCCCACTCATAGATCAGAAAACCGTGTCAAAACACGAAACTCGGGAATTTTGTAATTTGAGAACCACACAAGGGGTACAGACTCGCAGGATATTGCAGGTGGCGAAAATCAGTCCCCCCGTCTTTTTTCCATTCCGTTTCTTCTACGGCCAAAGAAAAAGAAGCTCGATCAGGCGACTTAAATATCCATCCATAAGGACATTTATTAGTTGAGTGAAAGTGGACAGTTTCAAGATTAAAAAACCAGTTAAATCAGTATATTAACTAATAACTACAAAATTTATTAAAAAAAAAAAAAAAAAAAAAAACATTTGTAAAAAAAAGAAAAAAAAAAGAAAAAAAAGAGATAGAGAGGGAAACGACCAAAAAAAGTGAGGGGGCCCGGGCCCCCTGCACCAGCCGCCACTGTGATCAATCATGAGTCCATGGATTCCATCAGGGCCTGGTGATTTAGAAAGGTCTAGATCTTTAATAGCAAGTTCAAGTTCATGCTTACAATGTGTATAAAAGATGAAGAATCTAGGGCGCCATTAGATTCCGATCAAAATGAATGAAACTTTTTGTGAGTTCTAACTGACCCATTATGCAACCATTCTGTGCTATACAAAAGCTGGTTTTTGAAATTTTTTAAGAAATTGCTCGAAAAATGACTTAAAAGTGCATTTTTTTAATGTTACAGACATTTTTGATGGCAGAGGGACGCGGCTAGATATTCAATAAAATTGAAAAAATGTTGTGTGTGTCTTAACCGACCCATTAGGCAACTTTTCCATGCTATGTCAAGACCAATTTAAAAAAAAAAAGTATTTGGTTCACCCTAACGTCTAATCTTACGATTTTGTGACATTTAGACACTTTTTTGTTTATAGGGTTATTATATACTTTTTTTGTTTATGTCTGGGCGAGGCTAAATATTGAGCAAAATGGACCAAATTTTGTGTGTGTTCTAACTGACACATTAGGCAACTATTCCATGCTATGCCAATGCCATTTTTATAAAATAATTTCCAAAAATTTCAAAAATGCATTTTTTGTGTTTTTTGTACATTTTCAATGCCAGAGGGGCGCGGCTAGAAATTGAACAAAATTGACGCAATTTTTTTATGCATTTTAACTGACCCATTAGGTAACTTTTTCACGCTATTCCAAGACTGATTTCGAAGAAATATTTTTTTCATTCCCCCTAACGTCGAATTTGTTACGATTTTGCGACATTTTTGTTCAAAGCAAGAGGGGCACGGCTAAATATTGAGCAAAATGGACGAAAATTTGTGTGTGTTCCAACTGATACATTAGGCAACTATTCCATGCTATACCAATGCCGATTTTTAAAAATTATTTACAAAATTTCCCAAAAAATGGCTTAAAAGTGCATTTTTTAGTCACTTTTTACATTTTCAATGCCAAAGGGGCGCGGCTAGAAATTGAAAAAAATTTACGAAATTTGGTGTGCGTTTTAACTGACCCATTAGGCAACTTTTCCACACTATTCCCAAGCCGATTTCGAAAAAAAAGTTTTTTCGGCCCACCCTAATGCTCAGTTTAATAAAGTGACCAAAATTTTTATTCTGTGCCCGTGGTCAGCATAACTACTGATTGGATTAGCCAACGATGTTTAACTTTTGCAAATGGATTAGTGGTGGCCATAGAATTGGCCATTAAGGTTTTCGTCAAAATTGTGCATAAAGTAGCTTCCTTTGAAAAAATCATGTTATTCAGCAATTGTTTAATGATGGCTCTAAAAATTTTGATCAAAATCGCTTTTTTAGTACATATTAAGATGTCTAAACGTCCTTATCTCCGAAATTCCTGCCAAATGCAACTAGCAGTTCTCTTCCTTTGAACATTGCTTATCAACGACCGTATTCTTCTCCGTTTCATTTAAAGAAGGGTTTTTGTGAGAGTCTTCGAAATGTATATCGCCACTATTGAATTTTTAGGTATTTGGGGGGGGGGGGGGGCATGTAAGGACTATTTTTTTTCTATTAATAAAAATATGAAAAAGATACATCATTTCACGTCAAATTTAAATGCAATGATTATTATACTGCAATTCAAAGTTGTGCGATGTTCCCCACCCCTAGTTTTTGGCAAACAAGTCAATGGATTGTTGTATAAACTATTTTGTTTTCTTAATTAAGTCCTTATGAACTGACAACAAACCGAGTGCGTAAAGTCTGCAATTTGCCATTAAACTTTGTACCAGTCTTTACTCGTTTCAAAGTGTTGAAAACAGTAAAAGTTATGTCAGTTGTCAATAAATAGTCTTAAGCTTGATTGCAACAAAATGTAAGGAGCAGAATTTTAGAAAGATAAATATTCTTTATATAACACTTATTATCTCACAGAAGAAAAAAATAAAATAGGTTGTGTCAATAATCTCATTTTGTAATGCATGGGACGTTGCATTTTTTGGAAGGAAATCTGGAGGTAATGGATTGCCAATGCTAACTGTTTTTTACTTTCAATAACCTTTTTGTTAACACATAACGTAATGCAAGTGTTGCTTTTGGTAAAAAAAACAACTCATGGTCAGCTTAACTCCTCAAGAAATTGAACTATGATATTCCAATTTGGTGTGTGGGTTATTGGTGGCCACGAGAACTACCATTAAGGCTTGTTTCTTCTTTCAATGTTTTTTTTTAAGCAAGAAATCAACAATCCTACACTAACATAAATATGGATGATAGAGACAAACATGAAGCAGAGACAAAAGTGGTCATTTTACTGTAGGTTTTGGGAATTCTGAATAAAGGCAAGGATCCATGGTTATCAGGCTTGTAAGGAAGCGCATGACACATATACATCTCCTAGAAATTTTAATGTGGATTTGCATCGACCTCAGGAAATTTTGGTCAAAAATGCTGAAATCGACATATTCTCAGAACTATATCATGTGTCGATTTCATTTCGTATATGTTAAATCCAAGAAACAAAAGCTTGCTTCTCACAACCATCTTGTTTCACACACAAGTAACTTCCACTTTGGAGCTTTGCTTACTTTATAGTGATAAGTGATGTGTGGATGCAAAATGTCATACAATACGCTCCTCCTATTTCGCGATTGACTTAGGAAATCAGCAAGGATTTCTTATACTTTATTACAACTACCTTGGCAAAGTTAGGCGACTTTAAAAAAAAAAAAAAAAAAAACGATTTAGGATGACGTTATCAGGCCATTAAAACTGCGCAAAAGTAGATGCCCCATTGGCTAAGTGGCAACCCTCAATCGCTAAATGTATAATTTAATCGGTATTTTTACGCAAATATAAATTTTCAATTGAAAAAGAACAGGTTAAGAAAACTGTCTATACTGATGGCATTTTTTTCAGCGTTCACAGCAAATTCTACAAATTCATTTTTGCCAACTAAACTAAAACAATTTGATATTTGAGAATATATAGTGTATGTTGTCGAGTCTTGTATGACAAAAGATAAAACATAGGAACCAAACAGGTAGGCGAAAACAACAGCGTTTGACGTCAAAAATAACGATTGCCTGTGCGCGGTTACCGAGGAGATTTCATTGGACTACAAAAGTGAACACTTGACCCATGAGTAAAAACTAAAATAAACCCCATTTCGACAACGTTCGCTTTTCCCACCTCCTTAAAAATATCACCGTTTTGACAAAACTGCATTAGTACTCAATAGGCGATTTTTTTTTGTTCGTCCTACTGCGGGACTGTAATTTCTTAAAAAAAATAGTTGAAGGTTTTGCTTAAAATAGCCGTTTTGAGCATTGAAATAGTAGCCATAGTCGCCTGGCCACTAAAATAGTCGCTTTAGTAGCCTTTTTAGTCGCCTGTGGCAGCCCTGTATTCTACACCACTAGTTGAGAATTCAAGCCTTTTTTCAAGATTTCTTCCACAATTAGTATTTTTTCTTTATTTTAATGTCTGGCGGCACCCATGTTACTGTATTCTAGATGTAAAAAACAAATTTCAAGCAATGTTGTTTGACATATTTATTAGAAAGGAGTATAAGGATAGCTGCAAACAACTTTGGTTTTGCAATAGCATTATTTTTTTAAATTTATATTTCCTTATATATCCAATGTTAATACAGTGAAATTCCAGATTAGGTCTACAAAATATTAAGTATAATGAAGTAGTAAATGTGTTTTAATACAATGCATTAGTCCAGCCGGTGAAACACATCGAATGCAAAGGAATACAAGCAAATTGAGTCCAGACGAAATTAGTATTCAGGAGCATTTTCCGTAGTTCTGATGTCATCAATTTTTAAAATCATCCTAACTAGCTGAGTGGCTAAACTGATTTGTTGTTTCTTGCTTGTTAAAGTTTCAATAACATGTTGAGCTTTCATATCTAAATAAAGAAAATATTTTATTAATAAAAAGAGTCAAATGCAAATTTATTAAAATGTAAAATTAATCTTAAACATTCAAGTTCACATTGTGAAAGTCAATAACTTAAATTCAGTGAGGATAACAAAATAAGGAAAATTTATATTTTTTATATCAAGTGAGCCTTATTTTAAGAAATTACACTGCCTTCAGGAGTCTGCAAAAAGGATCTGAGCATAGACATTTCAACTGCATTTACAGTAAGGTCAGTCGGTTGACAAATTCTTTGGTTACACATTATTTTTTCCCTACACGTAAATAGATTGGAATTGCAAAATTATGAATTTATATTAGTTATCTTTTTTTTTATATATATATATATAATATATTAGTTGCAGGCAAAGATATATGGAAAATTATTGAAAATATTTCCTTTTCAAATAGTGTCCTGTGTGTCATCCATCAACATTAGAAGACACTAATTTTGAATAATACAGTCGACTCGTGGTAGCTCGAACTTCGACAACTTGAATTTTTTGATATCTCGAAAAAAAATAGTTTCCCTGCACCTTCACTTCTTGTTTAATGCAATTTTATCTCTTTAACTCGAGGTTTTTCTTCCTTATTTCTTGGTAACTCGAAGTTTTCTCGGCAGCAACTCAAATCCCCCCCCCCCTCGATTTTGAAAAACCTAAAGAATATTTTCTCCCGTTCTATTGTGTTTTATTGGAATACTCCGCAACACACACTTCGATGTTACATATCTTGTCGGCAGCCAATGGTAGAAATGGATTAAGAATGAATTCCGAGAAATCGCATTTAGCTGAGAGACACGTGTCAGCTCTGATTGGCTAGGGTATATGGAAGAGCGAAGGTCAAATAAAGGTCACTAGCTAACGACTCATCGGATTTTGGTTACACCATCATAAGTTGATTTTTCATAGATATGGCTACAAAACGTAAGTGCACTACACTTTCAATAGCAGAGAAAAAACGAGTCATGGATGCTGTAGAAAAGGGAGGAAAGAAAAAGAGTGATCGGATTTTGGTTACACCATCATAAGTTGATTTTTCATAGATATGGCTACAAAACGTAAGTGCACTACACTTTCAATAGCAGAGAAAAAACGAGTCATAGATGCTGTAGAAAAGGGAGGAAAGAAAAAGAGTGAAATTGCTAAGGAGTTTGGTATTCCAAACAGCACATTGTCTACAATTTTGAAAAATAAAGACACAATTCTCAAGAACTTTGATGATCATCACGGAGACAGAAAAAAGCTGAGAAGTGGCGATTATTCTGATGTTAAGAAATGTCTTATGAAATGGATGACGCAATGCCAGACCCAGAACTTTCCACTTGGAGGGAACATCTTAAGAGAGAAAGCTGAGGATTTTGGAAAGCAATTGGGATACACGGAATTTAAAGCAAGCAGCGGCTGGTTTGAAAATTTCAAAAAAAGGAACGCAAGTTTTCACAAAATTTGTGGTGAAAGTGTGAGTGAAGATGTGTGCCAGGAATCGGTCAAAACATTGTCCCCCATTCCGAAACAATATGATCCTAAAAAGGTATTTAACGCTGATGAAACTGGACTTTTTTTCAAGTGTCTGGCAGACAAAACCATGTTAATAAAAGGAGAACCCTGTCATGGCGGAAAAAGAAGCAAAGAAAGGGTTACTTTATTTTTATGCTCAAACATGGATGGAAGCAAAAAACTGAAGCCTGTTATGACAGGGAAATCAAAAAAGCCAAGGTGTTTCGCTGGTATCAAATCGTTTCAGAAGGACTACGAATGTAACAAAAAGGCTTGGATGACAGCGGTACTCTTTGAAAAAGGGTTAAAGGAACTCGAAAAGAAAATGAAAAGTCAAAAGCGTAAGATTGTACTGTTTATAGATAACTGTACAGCAGATCCCAGCACTGTCACCTCACAGTTGAAGTTTGTAAGAGTGGAGTTTATGCCACCCAATACAACTTCGAAGTTGCAGCCCTTAGACCAGGGAATCATACAAAACTTTAAGGTGAAGTATCGGCACGAAGTTGTCAAAAAATGTATTGCCGAGATTGATGGAGGAACCAACCCCTCTGTTAATTTATTGGAGGCCATGCGAATGGCCTATAAAGCATGGAATTGAGTGGAACAGAAGACAATTGCAAATTGTTTTAGAAAGGCAAGATTCGTGATTGCAGAGGATGAAGCCGGCCAACCTAATGAGGAAGAGGAAATCGAAAGCCTTAAGGAATCTGTGGAAGAAGAATGGCGTTTAATTTCCAATTCTCTACATTTGGACTCTGGAACAACATTTCAGGACTTTGTTGATGTAGACAACAACGTGGAAATTTGCGGAAATATTTATCCTTGAAGAAATTCGATCCACTTCAGAAGAAGAAGATAATGACGATGAAGAGTTTGTCCCTCCAAAAAGGATAACTTTTAAAGAAGCCGAGAGTGCTATGGATGTTATGCGGGCTTTTATTGAATCTCGATCCGGTATGACAACAAAGACTTTTCAAGCCATTGCACATCTGGAAAATGTTCTCGATGCCGAAAGAACATCGAATGCTTACCAAACTGTTTTAGATAGATATTTGATATAAAACATGGTAAGTTATTTTTAGCATTCCTTTTTGTACGATTCACTTTTATCAATATATTTTTTTTATAGATTTTTGATATCTCGAAATTTTATTCACATCCCTTCGAGTTCGAAATACCGAGAGTCGACTGTAGAATTTAGTGGCCAAACTAAAAAATGTAACTGTGTCAAGATCAAAACAAAATACATTTAAGGACAAGTATTTGTACAGCATAGCTCTTTTTAAAGTTAATTACACAACTAGAATTAAAAGAGCAAATGCTGGAATTGTTATACCTCCTAATATTACATGCTCTGCACTTGATAGTCAGAACATGCCTTTGTACAGAGGATATAATAATACAAGAAAAAATGCCAATTATGAAAGAGTCAAGTTTTGTACCAAGGACATTTTGGAGAGTCACCAAACTAAAAAATGTAACTGCCAAGATTGATTCGAAACAAAATACATTTACGGACAAGCATTTCAGGGTTCCCACTGTAATCACAAAATGAAAATCAATGACTTTTAAGCATCTAAATAATATTTTTAAGGACCTTTTAAATTTTTTCTCCAGGCATCATGTCTATATATAAAATTTTAATAAAGTATATTCTACCAAAAGAGTTACAAGTTGATGTATGAGTAATACAAATATGTAAGAGAATTCTGATACAGTACAGATAAGTGATGGTCACGCGGGGTCAGCAAATTAATGTTGTATTTTTATATATCTTACAGGTAGACACACAACATCGGCAAAAATTAACGACTTTTAATGACCCCTGAGCATTTTCAAGAACTTTTAAGCACCTCTAAGAATTTTCAAGGCTTTAAAAATAAGTTCGAAAATATTAAGCACTTTTAATGACCGCGGGAACCCTGCATTTGTACAGCATAGCTCTTATTTTAGTTAATTACACAACTAGAATTATCAGAGCAAGTACTAGAATTGCTATACCTCCTAATATTACATGTTCTGCACTTGAAAGTCAGAACATGCACATGTACAGAGGATGCTATGAATGTCAATTTTTTTCAAAGAGGAAAGTTTTGTACCAAGGACATTTTGGGAGTCACCAAACTAAAAAATGTAACTGCCAAGATCAATTCTAAATAAAATACATTTAAGGACAAGCATTTGTGCAGCATAGCACTTTTTTTAGTTAATTATACAACTAGAATTATCAGTGTAAATGCTCGAATAGTTATACCTCCTAATATTACATGTTTTGCACTTGATAGTCAGAACATGCCTTTGTACAGAGGTTGCAATGATATAAAAACAAATGCCAATTTTGCAAAGAGTAAAGTTTTGTACCAAGGACAATTTAGATAATTTTCTTGCCAAGCTAAAAAATGTAACTGTCAAGATCAATTCGAAACAAATACATTTACGGACTAGCATTTGTACAGTATTGCTCTTATTTTAGTTAATTACATAACTAGAATTATCAGAGCAAGTGCTGGAATTGCTATACCTCCTAATATAACATGTTCTGCACTTAAAAGTCAGAACATGCACATGTACAGAGGATGCTATGAAACTAGAACAAAAGTCAATTTTTTTAGAGAGGAATGTTTTGTACTGAGAACATTTTGGAGAGAATTTTCTTGTTAAACTAAAAAATGCAACTATGTCATGATCGAAACAAAATACATTTAAGGACAAGCATATGTGCAGCATAGCTCTTTTTTAGGTAATTATACAACTAGAATTATCAGAGCAAATGCTGGAATTGTTATACCTCCTAATATTACATGTTCTGCACTTGATAGTCAGAACATGCCTTTGTACAGAGGTTGCAATGATATAAAAACAAATGCCAATTTTGCAAGAGGAAAGTTTTGTACCAAGGACATACAAGAGAATTTTCTTGCCAAAATAAAAAATGTAACCGTCATTATCAATTCAAAACAAAATACATTTACGGACTAGCATTTGTACAGTATTGCTCTAATTTTAGTTAATTACACAACTAGAATTATTAGAGTAAGTGCTAGAATTGCTATACCTCCTAATATTACATGTTTTGCACTTGAAAGTCAGAACATGCACATGTACAGAGGATGCTATGATACTAGAACAAATGTCAATTTTTTAAAGGGGAAAGTTTTGTACCGAGAACACTTTGGAGAGAATTTTCTTGCTAAACTAAAAAATTTAACTATGTCATGATCGCAACAAAATACATTTAAGGACAAGCATATGTGCAGCATAGCTCTTTTTTTAGTTAATTAAACAACTAGAATTATCAGAGCAAATGCTGGAATTGTTATACCTCCTAATATTACATGTTCTGCACTTGATAGTCAGAACATGCCTTTGTACAGAGGATGCTATGATACTAGAATAAATGTCATTTTTTTTAAAGAGGAAAGTTTTGTACCAAGTATATTTTAGATAGAATTTTCTTGCGAAACTAAAAAATTTAACTGTCAAGATCGATTCGAAATAAAACATATTTACGGATTAGCATTTGTACAGTATTGCTCTTATTTTAGTTAGTTATACAACTAGAATTATCAGAGCAAGTGCTGGAATTGCTATACCTCCTAATATTACATGTTCTGCACTTGAAAGTCAGAACATGCACATGTACAGAGGATGCTATGAAACTAGAACAAATGTCAATTTTTTTAGAGAGGAATGTTTTGTATTGAGAACATTTTGGAGAGAATTTTCTTGCTAAACTAAAAAATGTAACTATGTCATGATCAAAACAAAATACATTTAAGGACAAGCATATGTGCAGCATAGCTCTTTTTTTTAGTTAATTATACAACTAGAATTATCAGAGCAAATGCTGGAATTGTTATACCTCCTAATATTACATGTTCTGCACTTGATAGTCAGAACATGCCTTTGTACAGAGGATGCTATGATACTAGAACAAATGTCAATTTTTTAAAGGGGAAAGTTTTGTACAGAGAACATTTTGGAGAGAATTTTCTTGCTAAACTAAAAAATTTAACTATGTCATGATCGCAACAAAATACATTTAAGGACAAGCATATGTGCAGCATAGCTCTTTTTTTAGTTAATTAAACAACTAGAATTATCAGAGCAAATGCTGGAATTGTTATACCTCCTAATATTACATGTTCTGCACTTGATAGTCAGAACATGCCTTTGTACAGAGGATGCTATGATACTAGAATAAATGCCATTTTTTTTAAAGAGGAAAGTTTTGTACCAAGTATATTTTAGATAGAATTTTCTTGCGAAACTAAAAAATTTAACTGTCAAGATCGATTCGAAACAAAATATAATTTAAGGACAAGCATTTGTACAGCATTTTATTATACAACTAGAATTTTGTTTTTTTAAAGAATAATTTGAAATTGTATTTTTATTTATTTATAATTAGTTTTTTTTTTTTAATTATTTGATGTTTTAAATAACTTCTATTTTTAACAATTTTCTTTCTATTATCTTCCCAAGAAAATAATTCACTAAATGAAAAATTATACGAATACTATAGATTGAATAAGTTCTAATACATTTTAAAACCCTGTAATTAATGACTAATGAAGTGTTTACACAAGGTGGCCACAAAATCCAGGAAAAAAAGTTACCTGATAATTCCCTGACAGATTTCTAAAAAATTCCCTGATTTTAGGCCAAACATTTTTCAAAATTTCCCAATTTTCTAAGGTTTCCCAGATGTCTAGACACCCTGATTAAATAGAACATTTACTCTAAAGAGATAATATGCAATTTTTTAAAAAATGGTCCAGCTGGTAATGAATCTCTGACAGATTTCTAAAAAATTCCCTGATTTTAGGGCAAACTTTTTAAAAAATTTCCCCAATTTTCAAATGTTTCCCAGATGTCTAGACATCCTGATTAAATAGAACATTTATTCTAAAGAGATAATATGCAATTTTTTAAAAAATAGTCTGGTAATGAATTAAATTATTCTGTAACATTAAACTTCTAATGGCTTACCACTACAAATCTTCATATAAATGGAGCCAAAATGTGAATGAACGTGCCTTAAACAATACAAAATTTCCAAATTTCCCTGATTTAGAAAACTCCCTGGCGTTTCCCTGATTTCCCCGGTTCTGTGGCCACTCTGTTATAAGTATCAACAATAAGTTTTGTGTTTTAACAACTTATTTCTAAACATTAAAAATATTTTGAACAACTTATCACAATTACTGATGAATGTAATGAGCAACATTTCACGAATTATGAAGTAAACAATTACTATTGTATTATATACATTAAATTTAAAAAATAATATCTATAAAAAAAAAAAATCTGAATGAAGCAACTTGCTATCACTATATAAAAAATGCTGTTTTTCCCTCATCACAAGTGCTTGGAGCTGTTTAATACGGAATTTGGTTATAATGAATTGCAAACAAATTATTGCATAATCCAAAACGCATGTTTGGGTGCATCTTGTCAATGAAAAGAGAATAAGCGAGCTTATATTAACTTTATTTGAGGATTCATTCATTATTAAAAAAATTCATTAAGTATTCCATTACTTCAAATAACTAATATATATATATAATTACATATTTATCTTATTGAGAAGCTTACCACAAGTTCCTTTGCCCATGCAATCAACTCCCAGCCATGGGTTCTTCTCTTTGATCTGTTTTGCTTTGATTGCAGTGACTTCGGCCATTGGGTTCAAGCCACTGTTTTCAGCTAGAGCCAGAGGGATGCTTTCTAGAGCATCGGCAAAGGCACGGAAGGCATACTGCTCCATTGAAGCAATCTAGAAAAATTAATATGAGCAACATACTATAATCGGTACTCAAATCAGAGAAAGACACTAAAATACTTTATTGTATACACAACAAAATATAGTCTAGTACCAGATTATTAAGTATGCACAGGGCTCATACTCAATCTATGATAGTAAAAATCCGGAGTTACTAAGGAGTTTTTCAGGAGTTAAATAAAGTAAATTCAGAAGTTAACGGGGAAAAAAAATTAGACGTTTAATATTATATTTTCCCTATACGAGCCTGGTTGTCGAGAATCGTGGTGCATCTCGAGACTGTCCCGAAGGTTTTTCTTTGTGGCTGTAGTAATGAAGCGCATGCGCAGTAGACTCTGAAGTCCAGTAAGAATTTCGAAATTCAGAGACGTTTTATCGCGTAAAAAAACCCACTACGTTTTGAGGTTCTACTAATCTTTTTATCCTTTGATGATAAATTTTAAGGAGATAAAAAGAAATATCAGGAGTACAAACACAATTTTCAGGAGTTATAAGGGCTCTTATTAAAAAAAAAAGCAAATTCCAGGAGTTATTCAGATGGCGTACTACCCTGTATGCAGCACAATTTCCTATGCAACAAATTGCTAATAGTAATACTTAATGATATGTTTAATTTGGTCATACTTTCTTTTCGGTTCTTTAAAATGTTTAACAATTATCCACATTTTAGCCAGCAAGTTAAAAATTAGTTACTGAAGGAGAGTTACTACAGGGTTCCAACTGAAATTATAGAATAAAAATCCATGACTTTTCAAGGATTTCTGAGAACTTAAATAATATATTTTTTAAAGAACCTTCAAAATTTTGTTTTCATTCATCAGGATCTTAAGTGCGACTTTACAGCAGCTTTGCCAAGAGCATTAATATCAAAATCATCTATACATAATTTGTATTTTCCTCTACAAAGAGACTTTGATCTTTTGGCTTGCAAAATGTAAACACAAATCTCACATGTTTGTCTCAGTGTACAGTAACTAAAACCATTCAATTTCTACACTACAAATCAGCAAATATGAACCAAACGATATACAAGTTGATGCATGAGTAATACAGATATACAAAAAAAAATAGTGATGCAGCACAGTAAGTGACGAAAATTATGGACTATTAAGGACCTCTACGCATTTTTAAATACTTTTAAGAATCTTTAGGCATTTCCAAGTACTTTTAAGGCCTTAAAAACAAGTAAAATACTATGCATTTTTAATGATTGTGGGTACCCTGTACTAGAAAGGAAAAAAAAAAAAAAGCACAGTTTCATAAGCAAATTGTACCAAATGTAACGGCTTTTTTACTCCTAGGAAAATATAATACACTAAGAACTTGGTTATGTAGAAGTTAACATCCTAATTAGATGATAAAGGAAATAATAAAAAATGATCGAAATTCATGTAAGAAATAGAGAAAATCTGTAGTATATCTAAGTAAAGTGTAGTAAGGAAATCCAGTGTTATACATCAAGAACATAAAAAGAACTAACAAATGTATAACATAGCTCTATTTACAGCTAACTATGCAACTGGAAATACTAGAGCACATGTGCAACTTTTTATACCTCCTAATATTACATGATCTGCACTGGAAAGTCAGAACATGCCTTTGTACAGAGGATACACAATTAACATTTAGAAAGTAGATATTTTCTCTAATAGGGTAATTTACTAACCTTATCTGCTTGGTCTCCTACTACCAAAGAACAAGCTATTTCCACAGAACCACCTCCATAGACAACCCTGTTATCTTTAACTAAATTCCTAACCACACACAAAGCATCATGAAGACTTCGCTTGGCTTCATCCACCACCTAGAATTAAAGAACATGCAAGAAATGTTTAAATTTAACATTACATATTGCCCTTATCACACACTCATGATATTTTATGTATCACCCAAATAACAAACTAAATGTTTACTTTCTTCTTATAAAAAGAAAATACAAATTATTAAACAAGCAAGATGTTAATTAAGAGTTCCACTAGGTAAGAAGCAAAAATGTTCTATGTACAACAAGCTTATTTGTAATTTTTTTTTTACTAAAATTTTTAAGTTAATCAAATAGTAATTAATAACTAATAAGTTGGAATTTTTTTTTATCAAATACCATTTTGTTACCGCCTCGAAGGAATATTGTAACAGCACGAGAATTGTGGCATTCCTCAATTACAAGCATCTTTTCTTCTGTTGTTCCGAAAGTTAACCCTCGGACAATGCCAGCTTTTCCGAGTTTTTCGGCTGTCAACTCTTCAAATCGAGGAACAATTCGACCACCAGTAGCGATTGCTATAAGCTAAAATAACGAAAAGTTTTCAGGAACATAAATATTTATAAATGCAAAATAACAAGTGGAAAACAGTTCTAGAAGATATTCAAAGTAAGCAGTATTAAAACAATCACCTACAACGAAATATAATTATTTGAAATAAGTTACATAAAGATTTCTTAAGGAAGCAGAAAATTAAGTTCAGAAAAGCAGAATCGATGTATTCGTAGTTACCTCAATTTCAGGTCCACCAACCCAGCGAACAGCGGGCAATTCATGCTTTAACAGCAGGTGGTTAGCTTCATCATCAAAGCCCCATTGACAGATGACTAAGTTTGCTCCAGTATCTTTCACCTGTATCATTGAGGGAAAATGTTGTTATCACACACAAACCGATTTTAGTTCCTTATTAAGGGGAGTGTAAACCTTTTGACGACAAGAAAAACATCTTTTTGTCATAATTTTCAATATGCGTTTAAAAGAAATGTATTTTATATTTTTAATTGATTTTTTCTTTACAGCATAATGATATATTCCTCTTTGAAAAACAATAATTTTTTTAAACTTAAGTATTTTTTTAAAAAAGTTATCATGTGAAATGTAATGATGGAAAATTTGGAGAAAAAAATCTGAATGCAAGTTACCCGCAAGATATTTTACTAAATATTTGTCAGATACGCAATATTAATAGTGCAAATTAAAGCTTGTAAATGGGTTTATTAATTAAGGCTCAGTTGTCTCTTAAAACAAAATAGAAATATTTTTAAATTAAAAAGAAATAAAAAAAATTACATTTTAAAATTTTTACTTAACTATAAATACCATTTTATACCAAAAAAAATTGAACCACATTCACAATTGAGCTTTAGAGAATGTAAAACTATCACATGTATGTTCTTAAAAAATTTCAAGATGATAGGACAATAACTTTTTTTTTAATCTTGCGGGTAAATTAGAAAATGTGTGAAAAAAGCATCATGATGAAAAATCGATTTAAAGTTATAAATTGTGTTCAACGTATTATCAATAAAGAAACTTTGCGTTAAATTGTTCCAGATATATGTATCAAACTTTTGTTAATTATCTATGAAAAATTTGAGCTAATTTAAAATTAATTTTTTGTTAAATTAATTGTTGTTTTAACAGGGAAAGTAAGTTTAAATTAAGAAATACATACGTTGACATATATTCTATTCTAAAATAAACCAGCAGCATATGTCGTGCCTTCGGCAGCTAGTATCTGTGCAGTTTCTGCCTGTTTCCTCATTCGTTGAGCACGCCTAGCATCTTTGGTTTTAAGCTTAGCTTTAATGTCGGCTGCTTTTATACGAACAAAATCAGATTTCACAGCTGCCACTTTACAATTGTAGCCTACGTTGAAGCCCATATGCTTCATTACTCGAAGTTTACCAGCACATCCATCATTGAAGTGTAGTATTGCTTCATTTACTGCAATGTCTACAGTAGTCTTGGAACACCCAGATGTTTTGGGGCAGTATTTCCAAACTGTTGAATTGAAAGATTCATTGGAGTTTTGGGTTTTGCCACCCAAACATTTCCTCAAAAGTTTTGGTGCAGACAAATCAGCAAAAATTGGTTTTATTGCAGTCATCACTGCACTTGGTACCACTTTCTGATGTTTAAATGGCTCCGATGAAGAAGCTTTGTGCTTTTGGAATTTGCACCACGATTCGGTGCCAATGGGACAAAAATGGTGTAGTGGCTCAGCGTCTGTTGACTGATGGTGACAAAAAATGGCCCAAAGAGATTTGCGCATTGCCTTCTCACAATTTGCATTGGCGCGAATGGCATTACCATAGTACTTTGTTAATGATGATATCAGCTTATCAGTCAGGCGATTTTTACCCCCGAGACTTTTCCCATCAGCCAGTTTTTTGCCCCTGTACACTAATTTTAACTTTCTCAGGCGGGTGCCCATCCGTTTCTGAACGTGCCCCACACATTCAACTTTTTCGATTGAAGTATCGCCATATGGGTTTGTTTCTTGTAATTCGTGGAATGTGGAAGTGTCACCATCTCCTATATACTTCACGTATTTTGTATTATTTTTCGCAACTGAACGTACAAAGATGCGCTTCATTCCAGACACTTCCATACTTCCAGAGGAACCAATATGGTTTTTCACGCATTTCTTTATATGTATTTTCTGCCACTCAAGAAATTTCTTCCCTTTGCGTGGACCTTTCCATTTGGAACATCCTCGGCAACATGATGAAAGGACCTCAGCATCAATGACTTTTCCAGTAACGTCCCCAATGACACTACACACTCCAATACGGGAAGTATGTCCTCGCGTCTTCCACGTGCCATCGCCACTGACACATATCCCATGTTCCTCGTCAGTGGAAGCAATTTCTTCTTTTGCAGCTCTCAGCATTGATTCATCTGCAATTTCAGAGCTCGCTAATTTAATTTCTTCTTGAATTTTACTGTAAGCCATCTTACTTACAGGCTTGGGCAAATCCATTGTGGAACAAAAGTTCTGCATACCTGCATGACCTAACCCAAGTAATCGCATTGCATAGATAAACCTGCGATTGATTTCGCTAAGTTTTCTGTCTCGAATATTGGGTGAGTTTTGAAAGCAGGATATCACTCCACAATGTTCACACTGAATGGTGAATTCAGATGTTAATCCATACACAATTCGCTCAGATATATGTAATTCTCCACTGCATTTACATCTTAGTACAATTAATTCTGAAATCAAAATATTAATATCCATAAACCTGTAACCAGAACTCTGACATTTTTTTGAACACACTTCTTCTATGCAGTCGAGTCGAAGTTTTTTTGCAGATGCAGACGATGCATTCAAACTTAAATTTTTCTTCACTGAATGCTGGTTGCCAGTATACTTCCGTTTTTTTTTACGGTAATCAGTTCCTTTCCGATTAACTTTGCTACTCATTTTAAATGCAAACAATATAAGAAAATAATTCTAAAATAAATTCCAGACTAACTTCGAAACACTTGTAAAGAAATCAAACGGCGGCAAATTAAAATCGAAATAGCAAGAACAACGTGTTTTAGTAAATATAAACAACGTTTTTACATCTTCATAAAGCAGAGTTGAGTTGTATAAAGAAAGATGACTTTGAAAGACACTTTAAATCCAAAATTAAGTGTGGCTTTGAAGTAGAAATAAAATATCAACAAATTAAGAAACCGAAACTAGCGTTGTTTACGTTTCGCTTCGCGGTATTAGGCGAAACTGACGCAAATGTCTCTTTAAACATTTTATCATATCTCAATAATTTTTCAACGGATTTTAATGCTGTTTGTTGTAAACGAATCAGAAATATTCATGCTTTAATTTAAAAATATTTTTGAAAAATCGATTTTTTGAAACGAAAAAGGTTTAAACTCCCCTTAACAGATACAGAAGAAAGTAAATTCTTGGGAAGGAGATTACTTAATAAACATTTTGGTTTATTAAAAAAACCATGGGCACACAAATATAGGGTCATACACAAGCAACAAAATATTAATACAGAAATTTATTTCAACTTTTAATTAAAATTAGTTAATTTCCCCATGACTTTTTCACATTTTTTTTAGATTTAGGATGATTATGCAATAAAAACCATAAATTTAAGATTGCAGATCAATAAATGATGCACAGCTGAATGTTAATTTTAAATAATGAAAATCAAGGAAATAAGGTTTGTACTAATCAAAATGTCTTAACTTTGTTTCGTACAATTTCTATGTCACAAAAAGTTAAGCGACACTATCTTTTTAATAAAGAAGGCTCTTAGTATTTCTACAGACTAAAACAAAATTATACCTGTTGCACCATCTGCACAAACTTGTCCTGTTCGTATTTGACCAATTCCTGGTAGCTTCCGACAGAGGTGACGTCCAACTTATGCTTGGTTTTGGGCTTTGGTGGTTCAAAGGGGCAGGTCAGAATGGCTACCTTGGCATCCTTCACCTCTTTGGGCATCTGAGGGTGGCTGAAATACTTGTCGATTATGACCCCCTTAACGAGAATGGAATCTTCCAATCGAGCACCTTCCTTGCCTTCAATTTTAATGAGTTCGAAATCGACATCTTTCCGTTCGAAGTCGGCAACGGATAAGATGGCTTGGACAGCAATTTCGGCGAACTGTCTCTGGCATCGGTTGACGCTAAAGAAAGGTAATTATCACTTTAGTTTGAATTAAGGATTGAATCATATTAAAAATCAACTGAGACCTCTACTTTGTCATAGTTAGCAGCTGCAATTAAGCCTTTTAAAAGGGCAAACATTGAATGAAGTAAAAACACGCCTCATTGTAAGTATTTTCTTTTAAATTAGACCTTGATATTTATACTATGCATAAACTTCAGAGTTTGATCTGTCTTCAAGCAATATTTAAAAATCAGTTTTTAATCCATTCAATGGTGGAAGAAGCAATGGTGTAACATTAATACTGGGCCTATAAGTTTATTCTCCATCTTGATGACTAATAAAAAGGAATCTTGAGTTTTATTATTAAACAATTTGAAATGTTCCACTCACATTTTAGACCCTAGAGTAGTCATTGCTGTCTGTATCAGTGGTTCCAAATCATTTTTGTCAACAGGAAAACTTTCAGCTATTTTGTCTAGATATTCGATAGCACAGTGAGCAGCCATCTCATATCCATCAGAGATTCGAATAGGGTGGATACCTTTGTCAAGCAACTGCTCAGCATGCTCTAATAAGGCACCTGTTAGAAAATAAACCAAAACTTTAATCAACAGACCCACAAGATTTTATCAACATTATAATAAGGGGATACCCCTCCCCCCCGCCATGCGTTGATAAAATACATGTTTTATATGTCATGATTGAAAATGTAATAAAATTGCAGTATAAAATAAAGTAAAACTAATAAATTGTTCAGTTTTAAAATTCCAAAATATTGAAATTGATTTAGAAACATCTATATGAAAATAACATGCTTTCACAACTCATGTGAAAATTGCTTTACAAATCATACCAGTTTTTCATTGAACATGGAAAATCCTGCTAGTTTTAAAAATAAAATTAAAATATTTCCATTAAAAAATATTCTATTTATGAATCTTCCATTATAATTGAGATGGAGATGAAAATTACGTCATTGAGGAATAAAACCTGTATGCCAGCACAAAACCCCAATTTATATTTATGCAATAAAACAAACTTTATACTATTGCAGGAAATTACTATGAAAATAAAAAATTATCAACTCAGCAAAAAATGATAGTAAATAACTAGACAATCCCTCATAATTTCTTTTTCAATATGAAAAATCGTATTAGTTTACAACATAAATTGCTTGGATTCCTTTATATATATATTTTTTAAATCAGAACTGAATGAAAATTATGTGTAAGTAAAATTTGTATGCTTGTAGAAAAACTTCTATTCCATTTACAAAATCCTAACAAGCATGATAGTATTGCAGAGTTTAACCAGTAAAGTTACTTTGGAAATAACATACTTTCGCAACTCTACAGAAAAGTACTATACAGTACCTTTTTAGATTTTCTAATTTAAAATCTTGTTAGTTTGCAACTAAAAATGCTTGCATTAATTTTCTTATAATGAGATGTGTCAAATACAATTTGTGCACTTGCAGAAAAACACAATATCTAGTTACTGAAAACATGAATCCTAACAAGCATGATAGTATTGCAGAGTTTAACCAGTAAACTTCTATACAGTACCTTTATCGAATTTCTTATTCAAATTGAAAAATCGTGATACTTTGCAACTTTAATTACCTACATTAATTTATAATTTTTCTTTAATTTATAAATTGATGGAAATTATGCATGGAGTACAATTTATATGTTTGCAAATTTTTTTTTTTTTATTTGCTGAAAATATGCATTAAAACGTGTTGCAGATTTTAACAAGCAATGTTACTTTGAAAATAATACACATTCTCAACTCTGCAACAACAAAAAAAAACGGAAAATTACGACACAATACTTACTGCTTTATATTTTCTTATTCCAACTGAAAAAGCTTGTTAGTTTACAACTTAAAAACAGTTGTATTAATTTATAATTTTTCTTTTATTGAGAAATTGATCAAAACCATGTATTAGTTACAATTTGTGTGCTTGCAGAAAAACACAATATCTAATTACTGAAAACATGTATCCTAACAAGCATGATAGTATTGCAGAGTTTAACCAGTAAAGTTACTATGGAAATAACACACTTTCTCAACTCTGCAGAAAAGTAAAATGCAGTACCTTTTATATTTTCTTATTTAAATAAAATCTTGTTGGTCTGCAACTTAAATGCTAGCATTAATTTCTAATTTTTCTTTTATTGAGATGTGCTAAGTATAATTTGTGCACTTGCAGAAAAACACAATTTCTACTAACTGAAATCATGTATCCTAACAAGCATGATAGTATTGCAGAGTTTAACCAGTGAAGTTACTATGGAAATAAAACACTTTCTCAACTAAGCAAAAAATAACGGAAAATTGCAACACAGTACTTGCTGCTTTATATTTTCTTATTCCAACTGAAAAAGCTTGTTAGTTTACAACTTAAAACAGTTGTATTAATTTATAATTTTTCTTTTATTGAGAAATTGATGAAAACCCTGTATTAGGTACAATTTGTGTGCTTGCAGAAAAACACAATATCTAATTACTGAAAACATGTATCCTAACAAGCATGATAGTATTGCAGAGTTTAACCAGTAAAGTTACTATGGAAATAACACACTTTCTCAACTCTGCAGAAAAGTAAAATACAATACCTTTTATATTTTCTTATTTAAATAAAATCTTGTTGGTTTGCAACTTAAATGCTAGCATTAATTTCTAATTTTTCTTTTATTGAGATGTGCTAAGTATAATTTGTGCACTTGCAGAAAAACACAATTTCTACTAACTGAAATCATGTATCCTAACAAGCATGATAGTATTGCAGAGTTTAACCAGTGAAGTTACTATGGAAATAAAACACTTTCTCAACTCTGCAAAAAATAACGGAAAATTGCAACACAGTACTTGCTGCTTTATATTTTCTTATTCCAACTGAAAAAGCTTGTTAGTTTACAACTTAAAACAGTTGTATTAATTTATAATTTTTCTTTTGAGAAATTGATGAAAACTATGTATTAGGTACAATTTGTGTGCTTGCAGAAAAACACAATATCTAATTACTGAAAACATGTATCCTAACAAGCATGATAGTATTGCAGAGTTTAACCAGTAAAGTTACTATGGAAATAACACACTTTCTCAACTCTGCAGAAAAGTAAAATACAATACCTTTTATATTTTCTTATTTAAATAAAATCTTGTTGGTTTGCAACTTAAATGCTAGCATTAATTTCTAATTTTTCTTTTATTGAGATGTGCTAAGTATAATTTGTGCACTTGCAGAAAAACACAATTTCTACTAACTGAAATCATGTATCCTAACAAGCATGATAGTATTGCAGAGTTTAACCAGTGAAGTTACTATGGAAATAAAACACTTTCTCAACTCTGCAAAAAATAACGGAAAATTGCAACACAGTACTTGCTGCTTTATATTTTCTTATTCCAACTGAAAAAGCTTGTTAGTTTACAACTTAAAACAGTTGTATTAATTTATAATTTTTCTTTTATTGAGAAATTGATGAAAACCCTGTATTAGGTACAATTTGTGTGCTTGCAGAAAAACACAATATCTAATTACTGAAAACATGTATCCTAACAAGCATGATAGTATTGCAGAGTTTAACCAGTAAAGTTACTATGGAAATAACACACTTTCTCAACTCTGCAGAAAAGTAAAATACAATACCTTTTATATTTTCTTATTTAAATAAAATCTTGTTGGTTTGCAACTTAAATGCTAGCATTAATTTCTAATTTTTCTTTTATTGAGATGTGCTAAGTATAATTTGTGCACTTGCAGAAAAACACAATTTCTACTAACTGAAATCATGTATCCTAACAAGCATGATAGTATTGCAGAGTTTAACCAGTGAAGTTACTATGGAAATAAAACACTTTCTCAACTCTGCAAAAAATAACGGAAAATTGCAACACAGTACTTGCTGCTTTATATTTTCTTATTCCAACTGAAAAAGCTTGTTAGTTTACAACTTAAAACAGTTGTATTAATTTATAATTTTTCTTTTGAGAAATTGATGAAAACTATGTATTAGGTACAATTTGTGTGCTTGCAGAAAAACACAATATCTAATTACTGAAAACATGTATCCTAACAAGCATGATAGTATTGCAGAGTTTAACCAGTAAAGTTACTATGGAAATAACACACTTTCTCAACTCTGCAGAAAAGTAAAATACAATACCTTTTATATTTTCTTATTTAAATAAAATCTTGTTGGTTTGCAACTTAAATGCTAGCATTAATTTCTAATTTTTCTTTTATTGAGATGTGCTAAGTATAATTTGTGCACTTGCAGAAAAACACAATTTCTACTAACTGAAATCATGTATCCTAACAAGCATGATAGTATTGCAGAGTTTAACCAGTGAAGTTACTATGGAAATAAAACACTTTCTCAACTCTGCAAAAAATAACGGAAAATTGCAACACAGTACTTGCTGCTTTATATTTTCTTATTCCAACTGAAAAAGCTTGTTAGTTTACAACTTAAAACAGTTGTATTAATTTATAATTTTTCTTTTATTGAGAAATTGATGAAAACTATGTATTAGGTACAATTTGTGTGCTTGCAGAAAAACACAATATCTAATTACTGAAAACATGTATCCTAACAAGCATGATAGTATTGCAGAGTTTAACCAGTGAAGTTACTATGGAAATAACACACTTTCTCAACTCTGCAGAAAAGTAAAATATTGTACCTTTTATATTTTATTTAAATAAAATCTTGTTGGTATGCAACTTAAATGCTAGCATTAATTTCTAATTTTTCTTTTATTGAGATGTGTTAAGTACAATATGTGTGCTTGCAGAAAAACACAATTTCTACTTGCTGAAATCATGTATCCTAACAAGCATGATCAGGGGCGGATTTAGAGGTCAATCAAGGGGGGTGCGATTATGAACGGGAGTGTTTACAGTGGCGGTGATAATTTGTCAACTTGGGGAAGAGGGGGGGGGGGGGAGGTGTATCATCAATTAGTATGATACTATCAGGGTTCAATGAAAAATAAAAATTAGAGGGTTTGACAATCCTCTTTTGCACCCCATGTAACAAATTACCCCGAAAATGTAATAAAAAATTAAATTTTAAATATTTAGTATTTTTTATTAAACAAAAAATATTTAAGAGCACAAAAAAATATCTCATGCAGATTAGGTGAAGTGTAAAATGCTCAGCAACCATGAAAATTCAACTTTTTTATACAAGTTAATTTACCAATACATTCAACATCATAAATCAATTGATGCAGAAAAAGGCGATAGATCTTTTAACAACTTTAGACAGCATTGCAGGTACATAACACTCTATATTCATAAGGTTTTAATAATTTCCAAAGTTAAACAATTCTTTTCAACTCTGTTTGACATCACATTAGTAAATTAAAATATAAGTTACATAAACTTGAGACTACACACTATAATATTGGTCACTGCATTCAAATTTGATATGGTATTATTTACTGTTTCCAAATTTTCCTTCATTTAAATGAAAATGGAGAGTTTGGCGATATTTTTGGCAATAATTTTTACGTGGGACAAGAAAAATAGTAATAATAATAAAAAACAACAACGCATAACCGACGAAATTGGTGATGATATTCAATAGACATTACACTGTCCTTTTTTGAACGAAAAGCAGAAAGATATCAATAGTTGATCCGCGATGCACAAGGGCAGAGAGCTCTGCGTTAAAGACACACATTTTTCAACTTTTTACGCTTTTATCAGATTTCTACGGGAAATTCAAAGGTGGGGGCGATTAAAACACCTTAAGAGGCATTAGATTCATGATTTCACCCTTATGTGAATGCTCAAACCTAATCGTAGGTCCCATGGCTACCACTAGCCCGCACACCAAATTTGAATATCGTACGTCAATTCGTTTAGGAGCTATGCTGACCATGTACGCATAGACATTTTATCTAGACCACTTTATTGATATAAGTTGATATTGATAAGCCTTTATTGATAAGCCATATAAGCCCTTTTCATCTTAAAGTTTTATATTTTCCTTTAGTTGCAAAAATTCTCTAAAAAGACGGATTTTTATTGTACCCAACCTGTACTTTAATATAAATTTTGAGATTGATTTAACATAACTGTATATTTTCTCTTATAAATATGATTTAAAAAGAACTTAAATTAGGAAAATGTACTCAAAGCCCATCTTAAACCGTCAACACACAAATCACCATAATAATAAAAAAAAAAAAAAGCAGCAGGTTTTTCAAACAATAAACTTAACATTATCTAAAAATTAGTTTGCTTTAACTCTCTGCATTTTATTCAAATAAAATTCCAAACTAAATTAGTTACAGCAGGTGAAATTGTAATAATAATAATTTTCATATAACCATAGGACCTGCTTTTTCATCACAAGTAGCATCTCTAATCGGTTACATATTGTGTCTCATATTAGATATATTAGTAGTCATATTACCATCAATTTTGAGTCACACACACAAAAACACATTTAAAATTAAAATTAAAAAAAAAAAGAACATTTAAAAAGATTTTAACATTAAATGATTTAAATTATTTGTAAGTCATCGGTATTGTTCCTAATATTTCAGTAATTTATACTTAAATAATCAACTCGCACAAAACAATTTTGGCTTTTATTTAACAGAGCAAATAAAAACTGTCAAAAGCTGCGAATGCGCAATATTTACAAATTTGCAATCTAAGCTGACCAGTTTTGAAATTACAATATGTTAAATTACTTGATATTCTAGTAGCAATAAATGTCGCTGTACCGGATATTTCCAGATATTGCACCGGAACAACGTTAAATTCTGATTAGTTTGTTTATCAAGCAGAGAACATCTACCAGATGGTCTTTCAAGGGAAAAATGGACTTCATCTTAAATAAGAGAAACCTCAGAAAACTATCAGGAAGTAGCTCAACAATCGACGCGAGATTACTAGTCAAAATTTGTAAAGTGTTTACTCAATTTGAAAACAGACTACAGAGAGCCAAATATTGCTCGATCCGGTGAATTTTCGCGAGGTGTGAGATTGGAGCATATAGCAATATTTAAAAACGTGTTTGGCTATGATCCTGAATATTTTGAAAAGAAGTTAAAAGGTAATATGGAACTCACTTTATACTGTTAAGGATAAATTAAATTTTATAATTTATGAAAGCAATTTTGTTTGACATTATCAAAAGGCTTTTATGATTTTGCATATGAAAGGGTGCAGATACAAGGGGTTAATCCAGTAAAACCAGTTTATTTTTACAAGAATTACATATTTTATTATAATCTATTCGTATACTGGTGGTATTGAATTGAGAGTTACGTTGATAATTGCATAAAATGCCAAATATGAGTGTATAGTATAAATCACTACTTCTGATTATTCTGTAAAAAATGAAATATTCAAACATATTTAGAAAAAAAAAAGCAAACGTCTAAACTGAAACAAATTGTTAATGAAATATTACATTTTGTAAAATAAATAGTAACATTTAAAAAATCTTATCAAGCTTATATATTACTGTCAATTATCTTGCACTGCCATACCAATTGAAGAAACAAAGTCTTGACATCGCACGCACACTCCAACTCAAGCAAAAATGACCATTCCATTCACTTGTCACTTCCACCCAGAGTAGAGGCATTTTAGTAATTTGCAACTCACAATGGTGCAATGTCACGTGCATGGGAGGGGACAGTATGCCCCACAAGTTTTATTGCTTTGTGTCCTTAGTTTCAAATTCAAGGTCAAGAAAGAAGGGGTCGTTTTTGTTGATCTTCTGGAGAGAACGAAGGGAAACTTTTCTTGGTCCTAATTTAGCGATAGCTTCTTCATCGGAACTTCTTACAACCTCTGTAGAATTGCAGTAATGCTATTGTACTGATTTGATCAAAGCTTTTTTTTAATTAGGAATTAGGCATTTTATTTTCCAATTATAATTAAAGATTTTTTTTTTTAATATTTTTAGTGCATGATTTTTTGTACGTTTAGGGGTGCGATGGGACCCCGATATTAAACCTGTATAATTAATTGCCCTCTGATCAAGAAGACAAGAAGTATACCTGCAGAATGCTAATTGGAATAAAAAACTTGCCAGTTATTGGCCCCATCTCCTACTCACAAATGAGAAAATCGTGCTGAAATTGAGAAATTTTTTAATGGTATTGTGAGAAATTTTTTAATTTGAGAATCACACAAGGGATAAAGATTCGTTGACCGGCACATTGCATGTCATCACAATTGCGATCTATTCGTCCCCTCTCAAGCCTATTCCTTCTACGGATTGTGAAATAAGGAGCTCGGTTAGGTAGCTTAAGAATCTGTATTAATGAAACATGAAAAATGTCAGAAAAAGCTTAATTTTGTTTACCCCCTCTAAATCCATCGATATTGATATTAAATAAAAAATAGATCTTACAAATATTAAAGAAATGTAATTTTTTTTTTTTTTTTTTTTTTTTTTGAATTTGGAGGAAACGGCCATTTAAAAATAATTTTGACGAGATACATCATGGGGGGTGCGGTCGCACCCCCCGCACCCCCCCTAAATCCGCGCCTGAGCATGATAGTATTGCAGAATTTAACCAGACAAGTTACTACAGGGGTCAAAGTGACAAAATAAGAATATATAGGATTTAAAAAAAAAATATATAGGACAATGTAAAACATCAAATAACTGCACACAGTTGCTACTGAACTTTAATTTTAACTTATTATATATTTCATTAATTAAAACTTTAAATGAAACGTTTTGGGAATGAACATATAAGACATACTTATTTGAAATATGAGGACTTTCACACAGCACTAATTTTCCTTTTTAATAGAGGAATATTAATAAAAGTACTTAGAAAATAACTATCCCCCTTTAAAACTCGCTATATTGAATTTAAGAAGAAAAAAAAAGAAATCGCCTGATCCTGAATATGTCATCCTTTATTACCTCAATATTTCATACTTGGTATTTATCGATAAATCAAGTTTTATATTAGCTACATTTGCAATTTTGAGTCTTTTGTTTCTAGCATCCATAAGTGCTTGAGCTGCCTATTTGTTTGAAAGATTTTCTTTTTATCCTTATTAGCAGTCTTTTGTTGGTAAAGATTTATCCTACGGTGTCGGACGAATTGACAATTTATTGCCAAATGTGGCAACTCGTTGACTTAGTTTTCCGGCAATCCTAGTGAGCGTTTCGATTTAGCAACACAGATTTTTGACGTAATTTTCAACTTTTTACGACTTTTTTGAAAAGTCGCTATCCGAATTCTGACACTGTACAGCAAATTTTAACCCTTTTGTTTCCTTCATTAATCATTAACTGAGCACTCGAAATGTAGATTTTAGTCCTGCAAGTGTTTATTAAAGTTTTTTTTTGTCCGTTCTTCCCGAGGTAGTTTGTTTCTGCATCACTTTCTTTGGTTAAAATTCCAAGTCCTGTACGGATCGTGCGCTAAGAATTGATTACACAAAACCGTGCCAAATTATGGCAACCATAGGTAGTTCAAAGATCATTAAAAAAAATGGTGAGGCTGCTATTTTTTGGTAAAAATCATCTTAGCGTAGTTTCCGTACCTGACTTGGAATTTACCTTTTCTTCTTGCATTATGACCAATTAATTTACTACGCGTGCTATGGAAAAGTTCACTTTTTTTTTTGTTTACAACTCTCGTCGGTCGAGTACAGTTGAGTTGCAAGAATAAGTCATTGTTACCTCTGTCGATGTGCACTTTCCCTAACCACGCAGAAAGGAAGTGAGTAGTCAATACAACACGTAATGTCACAAGAGATACGGCGCGGCCGTTTACCAACATCGCTTTTGTTAGGTCTCTTTTACGATCACGGCAAAGAATCGGAATATAAAAAATTGCAACAATCGGCACCGTTATTACGAATTGGAAGAAAATAAAGGTCGAATCAACACAGAAATATAGGACAATTATAAAATATAGGACGTTTTCATCGATTTTTTAAAAAATATAGGATTTATAGGACGTCTGCAATCCCTGTTACTAGGAAAATAACACGCTTTCTCAATTCTGCAGTAAATGTCTTGAACATTGAGCAGAAAATATTAGCAGCCAACCCCAAAAAGGCAGTAACTCTTCCCTGCACAATTTTCTATGGTAAAAAGCTGAAATTGTAACCTTTATTCATTTTTAAAGAATTAACCTAAATTATTTATAAAGGAATTAATTTTAGAATAATATTGGCATTAGGGAACTTAAAACAAATATTCCCATTTCTGTACTGGAACCAAAAATACCCATAAATTTATAAATATTAATTTACACACAAATGAACTTTAAATAATGTATAAAAATACAACAATATTTGCAATACCCATTAAAAACTATTTTTTTTACTGTAATTGAAAAATTGATTTTTACTACTATTCATTTGCAGTAAAATGTATATATATATATATATATATATTACACACATAATCAAATGTTTATCTAGCATAGCTAAAATTAAATAGAAATTGTACAATGTAATGACCTACCTGCCAAAACTACCACTCCAGTAGTACCATCCCCAATTTCATCGTCCTGCGATTGGGAGAGCTCCACTAAAAGTTTAGCAATCTGATGGTCAACATCCATCAGTTTGAGGATAGTGGCTCCATCATTGGTGACGGTAACATCTCCATCTGGTGACACCAGCATCTTGTCAAGGCCTAAACACAAAGTTATATTAATAGAGCATATTCGACAAAAATAATTCATAGTATTACTATTAAAAAACAATTACCAGATATTCTCAATTAATTCAAATTAACAAAATGTTATGTAAATATCTATTTAATCAATGTAACATAGTGTAGAAAATAATCGCACATTACGATTCAACTGCAATCTTAACTGTGCTTCTTTTCCTATACTATTATTTGAACTACTGCATATATCTCATATTAATAAATCTTTATTTCAGTTTAGGAAGCGATTCATTACAAAGCACATTTAATTTTTTAAAAATTGAAATATTAAATTTTGTTAGTAAGATTTTGATTTTTTTTTTTTTTTTGCATTTAACTGAAAAGCAATTCTGCTGCTTTATAAATGTTGATACTTTAGCTCAGGGGTTCCCAAATTTTTAAACATGACACCCACTTTTTAGATACCGAATCTCAGGGTTCCCACTCAAATCACAGAAAGAAAATCAATGACTTAAGGACCTAATTAGTATTTTTAAGAACCTTTGTTTTCAGGCATGTCTATATATAAATCTATCTATATTGAAAAAAAGTTAGGAATAAAATTTTGTGTCGTGTGTATCTCAATTTCTGGTGCAAGGAGAACTGTGAAATTTGAATATAAGTAGTTTCCGCATTCATTTAGTTTCAAAAGAAAAAAAAAAAAATGTTTGAATTTGTAATTAGATTTTTTTAATTAAATTTTAAAATTTGGCCGTAATGGTAATCCAATGGGACAAATTTTCTCCCCTACTCTTCTCTCGCAATAAATACTCAAAATATTTACTTTTTCAATCGAAAAAAATATGGTTCGAATCTTTGGAATCTCCTCTAGCAGATGGAATTAAAAACTTCGTTGAATGATAAAAAACCAATTAGATACATCATGTTTTAGATAGCATTACACCCCATTTTTTCTGCCTTCTTCAAAAAGGGAATTCCCTGTTTTCGGCGGTTGCGTGTGTGAGAATTATGACATAATTTTTATATGTTGCATGCATAAATTCCAAGTACGATGTATAAAGCTCATTAATATTTTTAATTGACTTTCGGCTAAAAAACTGATTATCAGCATTTACTTGGTTGATTTTTTAACAACACATTTTAAAAATTTGCATAATCTAAAATTATTGTTTATGTCTTTGGGTTCTTTTGTATTTTTTAATCGGAAACGTTCGGTTGTTTTGAAATCGGCCATCTACCTACAACATGTTTTAATTTTTGGGAAGAATATTCCAGAATTTCGTTCTACTAACAAAAATATATTCACTGGCCCGAGTAACCTCATTTTGCAAACAACAATTTAGTTGGTTTGTGTAAATGCAATTAATGTTTTTTTGAGTGAATTTTTTTTAAAAACTCCGAGAGGATGTCTTGTACTATGTTCTGTTTTTTTAATTTTTATATTACTAAAGTGTTATTAATATTTTTCAATAAGTGCAGCGTCTTCAATTGATCGAGGAAGTGCAACGGGGTGTCTTATTAGGTTTTTTAGATAACAATACTTTTTGTGTGAATGTTAATTATGAATTTTATGACTTTGGTTTTTGTGTAAATTCTATTGTTAATTATGATTTCTTTTTATTCAAGTGTGAAAATCTTTTTCTATTGTTCAATTGTTTTACATGTATTGGCCAGTGTTGTGAGTGGGGGGAATAATGCTAAACTATCTGATAACAGTTAAAGACACATAAATGGTTTTCAAATTTGTCATTAATATGTTTTGATAAACACAGCATCTTCAATTGATCGAAGTAGTGCAAATGGGGTGTCTTATTTAGTTTTTTAGATAACAATGTTTTTTGTGTGAATGTTATTTATGAATTTTTATCATTCAAGAGCCAAAATCTTTTTCACATGCATCGTTCTTTTGCGCAAATTCTATTGTTGATTACGATATCTTATTATTCAAGAGTGAAAATCTTTTTCTATTGTTTAAATGTGCAAAATTGGCCCTTGGGGGAGGGGAGATAATGCAAAATTATCTGGTAACGGTTAAAGGCATATGAATGGTTTTTTGATACTTTCAACATGGGCAAGGTACAACATCAAAAAACTTTTTTTTTACGTGGCGAGCTAGAGAGAAAATCTGCTTGTGTTTTGGTGTTTCTTTTATGATTTTTTTTTGACGATAATTGTTTTTGTTTTATTTAACAGTTGCGGTTAACATACATGTGATTAGTCAAGCAAAAAATTAGCTGAAATATTTTTCGTCATTTTACAGCATAATACACAAAAACATATATTAGCGCACAAAATTCAATACAAATTTTAGTTAAATTTTGGATATAAGATTGATTTCAATTATTAACTCTACAACAACCACGTCTCATTGTGATTGACACGCACACAATAATTAAATAAAGACAACTGTGTTCATGTATTAATCATAACTGAAAAATTTAACTTGACTTAAATGTTTTTGTACACATTCAGAAATTATAATACAGGGTGTCCAGCAAAATTTCTAATAAAAATTCAAGCATCATCAAAAAACGTTCAAGGACCCCTCTTGCGACCAATTATCACCATATTTTCCAGTATAAAAGTATACCCCACTTAGTAGTGTGCTGAACTAATTTTAGAAATTAGAAAAATTGTATGAAATTAAGAAATGGCTTATCAGAAAAGAATTGGGTTGTTATATTGAAAATAGGAAGAGAGGATTTTTTAAAGGCTCATACTTGAGACTGAGAAAAAAAAAAGATAACAAGATAGTTTACCAAGTCATAAATATGAAGGTCTAAATCTAAGCAGACAAAAAACACAGGGAATGTTACTAGGTGTACACTTTAATAGTTTGTGCTAAGCATCAGCCACATTGGAACAAACAGCTTCATTTTGTGTGTAAGATTCGAATGTGGTAGGATAGTTTGAGACTTAGGATTTTTTTTTTCAGGCAAACATTTCTCTGTAATTTGGCAACTTTTGCAGTTCTTTCTTTCAGTTTCCTTTGGCACTAGCTTTTTCTTTTAAAACAATTGCTTGTCACTAACATTTCTGTTGATAAGTACTAAGGGAGGGAGATTCTACAAGACCATAATACAGTACCCAAGCAAAAAATTTCAATTTCCACAGTTGAAAAAGCCAATTTTAAACAATTATATAAAAAAATGCTTTAACTTTTTTACTATTATTAATGGCTCTAGATAAAATATAAAATTGTTTTTTTTTATATGATAAAATACATTATTTTATATATTATAGCAGTTAAAATTGCAATTATAAATAAGAATATACAGTAAAATTGGACAATTGGGTCGAATTTTTTGCACAAAATTAAATTAAAATCTTAGTAATTCTGTATACATTCAACAAAAGGCAAAACTGATCTTCACACAAACACTAATCACGGGCATAGCGGCTATCACATCACCGGAAACCTAGGCGAATGACACCTAAAGAGGGCAGCAAATTTCGCAATATCTACTATTAAAACGGCTTAGTCGAAAATTACCATTACTCCAAAGTAAATATCGGCGATAGCGGACACCGTATCGGCGAAAATCCGAGTAATTACAATAAAGCAACAATCGGAAAAAACTAACACCACAACAACGTAAATTTCGACGATATTGCCCGCCGTTAGCAGCGTAAATTTTTTGTAAATACAGACCTTAAGTCAGCGCAACGCTCAGCGAAACTAAGTACCATACACCAACGTAAGTAATGGCGATAGAGATTGGTAATCTGTAGAAAAATTGGCCATTACATCGGAGGTTTGAGGAAGTCTGAACGCACATAAGATCCATGGCTGTCAGATTTGCTAGCAAGCTCAATAAGATTGTAATGTAGATTTGTATCGATCTCTAGAATAATCGAAATTTTAATAAGAAAAGAGCGGAAATCCTAATTTCAGACAAAATTTATCATCATGCAACAACGCAATTCTCAGCGATAGCATCCGCCATAATCACGGGAAAACGGCCATTTCATCACCGTAACGTTCAGCAAAATGTCCATCGCATATCAACGTAAATAATGCACATAGAAGCTATGATATTAAAGAAAAATTCTGAGGAAAAGTATTCATTCCATCGGTGGTTTGGCGGAGTTTAAACGTGTGCAGATTTCGTGTTTGTCAGGAAATTCCATCGATCTCCGGCATGTTCGAAATTTCGGTCAAAAATCTTCGAATAGAACCATGTTTAAAGAGAACATTTCTGAGGGAAGGAGAAACTACTTTCGATCCGCGAGATCAATGGGAAAATTGTGGAAAAACGCCGATATAAGAAGACTTTTTCCGATACTGAAGAGGAGTGAAAATTTCTGAATTCAACCGGAAATTCCAACATTAATACGAATTTCAAGCATAATCCACGATTTTCCCGAGATGCAAAAAATTCAAGTATATTTCCCAATTACTGGACACCCTGTAATAATATACAGAAAAAGTCCGATTATCTAGCATTCAAGATTCAATCCACTGGAATTTTTTAAAAATCAAATTGGTGAGAATACCTTTTTCGCAGAAAAAACAAAAACAAAAAAAAAACACACGGCGATAAATTGCCAAATTTTATAAATTTTTTAATTTAGTTTGAGACTTTGAATTTGAATAGGATTTTTATTAGAAACATTTTAAGGGAATGAAGGACGAAAGCAGACTTTTCAATACGATTTCCGAAAAAAAATTGAATACATCTATTTTCAGAATTGACACAAGTTTTTCAGTGGATGATGGATAATTTTGATGCAATTCGCTGATGAATCACATGTATGAAGACCACGTGAAAAGGCAACAGCATCGAAAACCGGTTTAACTATTCTTTAATCAAGTTAGTTCAGACTAAAACAAGTCATGAACTACAGTGGAAAAAGGACAATGGGAAACGAGCGCACTAGGCATTCTTTTTATGAAAAAAGGAAGTCGATTGAATGGCCTTGACACGTCAGTTGAAATAAATAAAACTTTTAGGGAATGAAGGAAAAGGCTGAATTTTCAAAACGATTTCTGAATATTTTTAAAAACTTATCTAATTTAATTCCAAAATTTTAGCGGATAACGGGATTTTCAGCCGATGATGAATTCGCGGATTTCCGCTAATTCACGTAAAAAAATTCGCGGATTTCCGCTAATTCGCGGAAGAATCACATGTATGGGTTAAAGGCCAATATTTCATTTTGGTTTTTGTGTTAATTATATTCTTTATTATGAATATTTCAGGCGTAGCCCCCAACGGTTGTATTTTATCAGGATGTCTACACATCAGGAAAAGTTGTGGAAATTAGAAAAAATTTCCCGTCAAATCAGGGAATTTTTTAGAATTCCTCAATGTTGTGGCCACCCAGATCATGAATTCTTATTAGTCGAAAGCAAAAATATTTTTCACTTGTTTAATTGTTATACATGCAAAATGTGCCTCTGGGGAAGTGAGGAGAATAATGCTAAATTATCTGGTTGAAGGCATATAAATGGTATTCGAAAGTGTCATTAATATTTTTCAATACGTGCAGCGTCTTCAATTGATCAAGGATGTGCAAATGGGTCCCTTATTTGGTTTCTTAGATTACAATGGTTTTAGTGTGAATGTTATTTATGAATTTTTATTATTCAAGAGCAAAAATCTTGTTCACATGCATTGTTCTTTTGTGTAAATTCTATTGTTAATTTTTTTATTTTATTAAAGTGTGAAAGTCTTTTTATTGTTTAAATGTGCAAAATTTCTCGTGGGGGGGGGGGAGGAATAATGCAAAATTATCTGGTAACAGTTAAAGGCATATGAATTGTTTTTGAAATTGTCATTAATATTTTTTGTTAAACACAGCATCTTCAATTGATCAAGGAGATCTGTTAAATTTATCAGTGGCCACCATGATCTTTCAACAAGGGCAAGCTACAACATCAAAACACTTTTTTTCATGAAAAAATTCCTGTTTCACAAACCACCACCATGACTTCAGCTGCTTCAAATACACCTCTTGGTTTAGCTATAGTCGAATTTTTGTTCACAAATGCCTTTCGCAATGCCACTCAATTGTTGGTGATTTTTTTGCAATCCGACCAGTTCAAACCGGGAAAAAATCGCCAATGGGGTCATATACTGCTTTTTTCCCGTTTTTCAAATTTGGCAAATTGCTGGACTTATTTTTTCTTCTTTATTTCAGTGTTTATCGTTTGTTGAAATCTAAAGCCAGCTGAACAACTATTGTTTTTATTTTTGTTATGTCATAAATTAACGTTTTCTAAATCCATTAGTTTTTTTTTTTTAATTCAACATCAACAATTGTTTTATTTTCAGATGAGGGATTGTCTTGGGTTCATTATATTGTTAACCGTTTCTATTAGTTTAGTTTTTGTAAGTTAAAATTTTACGAGATTCCTATTAAAATGTTTAATTTTTTGTCGATTTTTCTTTTTCACTTTACTCGGAGCTAAATATCTCATACACTTGCGATTGGTTACTTTCTAACGTTTGATTTTGTTTTGTGGTTCTATTGTTAACGATTTTTGTTTGTGCAGGCATTTAGTTAGCAATCCACATTCAATTTTGATCGGCAAATGCTTTTTATTGATTTATTTGAAGATGGGTGTACTATTTAAAAAAAAAAAAAACTAATTAAAATTTCGTCCTTTTGCGATAATACGTGGCGAGCTAGAGAGAAAATCTGCTTGTGTTAAAAATTTCACAGTTTTCCTTGCACCAGGTAAAGAGATACGTTAGTGACAACAAACCGGTTCCTTATTTTTTTCAATATAGAGATTCAAAACTAAAGTAATACAGCTGACCACTAATTTGCTGTGATTTACTAAAACGACTGCAAGTCATGTATTATAACAGTGAAAGTGAGTAGTTCTTGTGGGATCTCGTCAATGTGGGGGATCTGTTATTGATTAACGGTTAAGGCATGTAAATGATAATCGAAGTTGTCATTCTTATTTTAATAACATCAACAACATGAAGGTAGAGAGGCAAACCAAAGGCACCAATTCAGGAGTGAATCACAGGAATTGCATTAAAAATACTCAGCTATTCCATTTCTTTGGTGTTATCAATACGTAGCCAAGGTATGGGGTCACCGAGAAGGGGACGAAGCCCCCTTTGGAGATTGAGCAGCGAGCGCGTTATGGGGTTGGCAAGCGTTAGCCAGCAGGGGGCAGAGCCCCCTAGTTTTTAATAAAGTATATTCTACCAAAAAGTTACAAGTTAGTGCATGCGTAATACAAATATGTCAGGGAATTCTGATACTGTGCAGATAAGTGGCTGTCATGCGGGGATTGCAAGTCAGAGTTGTATTTTTATAAATTTTGCAGTTGGGCACACAATTATCCACAAAAATTAAGGACTTTTAAGGATCTCTAAGTATTTTCAAGGACATTTAAGCACTTCCAAGTACTTTTAAGGCCTTGAAAACAAGTTCAAAAATAATAAGCACTTTCAATGACCGTGGGAACCCAGGAATCTTTAGCCATTTCATTTAGCCTATTGAATTTTTTTAGACAAAAAGCATGTGTCTGAAAGAGGTTTATGGGCCAAAAAGGAATGTTTGCAAAGAAAAAACATTAAAATATAAATATCTATTAAAACCTGTGTGAAGGACTTGTGACCAATCAGTAGGCGAGGCTCTACAGATTTGGAAATGCTGCTCTAATTAATCAATAGACAACTTAGTATGGAAATTGTCAGAAGACTGCAAGGCAATAAGGAACTACTAATTTGAGGAAAATCGCCTTGTGATTCAATAATAACTCACCTTTAGGGCCCAAGGATGTTCGCAAAGCATTGGCAACACTTTTTCCTGCATAAATGTGAGTCTGAAAAGAATAAGTAACATGAGTTGGTTGTTGTGCATCAAATATACTGTATATAGAAGTATTCTAATTCTAATAAATTGAGAATATTGAAGTATTCTAATTAAACTTGTATATTATTTCTTAATCATTTTAATTAAGAATCTCAAGACTATTATACAAGAGTGGGTACAGATGCATTATAATATTTGGATCTTGCGCCTTTCGCTGATTTTGTTTAGGGCTAAAATAAACAATATTTAGGGTTGCACAAAAAAAAAAATTATATAAAGAAAAAATAGCTACACTTAAAATTATTTTCTAAATAAATCAAGATAAATTGACAAAAATATCCAGGTCTCTATAGTGGATAATACAAACAGATGTTTACAGGATTGTCCAACTAATTATATTATCTAAATTGCAACCGCTGTATTTATGGTTAACATTCCCATAATTGGCCTTCAGTTTTAAAATTATAGCTTGCGCCATGGCCAATGTTAAGCGATAATGACTGCACATAAATGATGTAACGTATCCACCTAATTTAGAAAAGTTTATGATTCAACTTGATAAATTTTGGACGAAATAAATTTCAAAACTTGTACCACTATAATTCGTATTAGATGCTATTTTTAAAGATAATTAATGTTTATTATGCTATTAGTGTACGAGATGAATTGTATACAGAACTGCATTATATAAGGAACTTCCCAAGTTTGGTTATGCTCAACCAAACTTTTTTTCACAAGTTAATCTTGTTTTCAACAGTTTTACAGAAACCATTTTTAGTAATAAGTTGTTTTATTTTAGTTTCAGAGTTATCAAAAATTATCAGATCTTTACAGTGCTTCTGTAGTCTCCCCTTCTAAAATCCACTTGACTGCAATTTGCAAGTGCATGTAGTTTAAGAGCAATAGTATGATACCATTAGATTAAGAAGTGGGATACTGACAATAAGCTATGTAACAAGGGGGCATAGCTCACCGTGAGGTCTTTTTACAGGGTGGCCACAATATTCAGGGAAAAAAACCTCCCTGATTTCCTTGACAGATTTCTAAGAAATTCCCTGATTTTAAGGTAAACTTTTTATCAAATCTCCACAATTTTTTCATATGTGAAGACACCCTGATCAAATAGAACATGTATGCTATTTGATATATTTCAATAGATCAAATAGAACATGTATGCTATTTGATATATTTCAATAGATCAAATAGAACATGTATGCTAGAGATAATATTTCAATTTTTTTAAAAATAGTTTTGATACTAATGAAAAGTTTAAATTATTCCGTAACATTAAACTTTTAACAATTACCGCACATTTTTTTTGGGTAAATGGCACTGAAATACAGAAGAATGGGAAATTTCTCTGATTTTTTTTAAATTTTAAAAGTTCCGCGATTTTTTCCAGAATCAGAAAGCCAGGCATTTTCAGGTTCTGACGCCACTTTGTTCGACGAGAAAACGTTCAATATTCCAAGTTTCGAATGTAAGAAAACTTGTTAATTTCATTTTTTAAAAGGATAGGTACTGAGTAAAGAAACTTGAAAACATGCAAAGATGACAGCTTGTTTAACAATTATTACACTTCAAACGATAATTTTGAATTCAGAACTAGCACTTTACAATGTTGTTTTTGATATATTTACTTCCGACAAACATCAATGAAAACATTTAGTTACTCTTAAACTTTACCCCATTCATCCGAATATAATTAGTTTCAGTATAGGGTGATACGCCAGTAATTGACCACATGCCAGTAGTTGACCAAAATGACACAAAAAGGAAGTAAACAAGAATTGTTGTGATGGTATTCTAATTTTTATTGGTTAAAATATATCCAATAACTAATGAAAGCCAATGCCAAAAGTTATAGGGGTAACCAAGCTTCCAATTGGATGATAAAAATTAACAAACACAAAGGTATGTCACAGGGTCTCATATGAGTGACTGACACTATTAGTGAAGGGTGGTTTAGCTTCTCTTTGATTTTTTAGCATCAACATGAATAATTCCTAAATGGTTTAATACAAATAATGTATGTAGATCATTTATATTTGTTTTATATTAATATAAGAGTAGTTTTTCTTTAAACTAATAAACAAATTATGAAAAACAGATGGTCAATTACTGATCAGGCTAAGTGTTATATATTTAGTAATTGACCAAAGTGGTCAACTACTAAATTTTTATTTACTTGCATATTTTCTGGGAAAAAACAAAGTGATAACAAAGGTTTATGCTTTTATTGCAATCTTCACTTACTATTTGTCCAGAAAAATTGATTTTTTCAGTAATTGACCATTGTAGCTAATTGGTGTCGATAAGGGTGTTAAGTATTAGTTTTTCAACTTTAGAATACAAAAGTAAGTCATTTTTAAACTCTAAGATGGATTTTCTTATTGCATGTGTACATTAGATAATTTTTAAATATACTAGGCTTACTTTCTTAACATAATTTTTTTTTTAAAAAGTCAAGAAATGGTCAAAAGTCAATTTTAAGTAACTTCCACTTTACCCTACACAAATATTATGTAGGTTACTTACAATTTTTATTTAAACTAACACTCTGGTACATAAAATGTCTGTCAGAATTTTATAAATTGTTTTATTTCTTGAAAAATTCAAAAAATCCGATCAAATGGTCTGTTGACAAAGAAAAGCATTGGTCAAAGATAAGCCGGAAAATTTACAGATCACTAACACCCTTGTAAATATCAAAATTACTTTTCACACCTTAATTGAATAAGATATATATTTAGTAATATTTTTTAATATGAACAGGAAAAAATTAAAGTAGAAAATTAACTTAAATATTGATAAGAAATTAAGTTAAATAAATCATTAAGGAAGTTTTTTTTACAGGTTTAAGCATATACCTAGGCTATAAGAATTCTGAAATCATTAAAATTAAACACTCATGAAAGGGAAGAAATCCGTTCTCAAGTACACTGAAGAGGTCTTGAAATCTACGCTTTTTCAAGAGAAAATATTGGGAAAATAAGAGAAACTGCCAGAAAATACAGCATTCCTCATTCTACATTGATTAATAAGCTAAGAGGGAAAACCCCAGAATTTAGAAAAATGGGCCCTCAACAATTCTTACACCCTCAGAAGAAACTCTTCTATGTAATTGGATAAATGCCAATGCAAGAAAATGATTTCCATTAGATAAACGGATGATTTTGAAACTATTCAAGAAATAATATCCTCTACATTCGATTCTTTTCATCTAAATTTATTCAGAATTGAAAGTATAGGATTAGATAATCTTTTCTATATTATTTTGATTTTCTTGTTTTAATTTTTTGAATAAAATACGCATAATTACCTACCAGTAAAACTAACTTTGATAACTAAAGTTTATAAAACCATCATACTATATTTTACACTGATGTTCCTGTATTTTCATGGATTAAAATTGATATTTATTTTTACTTTCTTTTTTTAATTCATTTAATAGTTATTTTATGAATATTAGAGCATTTTATAACAGAATTTAACAATTAACTTTTGGTTTTATTCTGGAAATGGAAGTGGTCAATTACTGGCAAAATTGCTTTTGGTAAGAAATTCTGATATTTTAAATTGTAAAAAGGACTGGAACACCATGTTCATTTATTATTGAGCTTCATTAATCAATTGATATTTTGGGAAATTTTCATAACATTCCGTTAATAATTTTTTAAGAAAAAAAATTAAATGTGAAGAAACTTGCACTAACTGGTCAATTACTGGTAGGTTCACCCTACATTATAAATATTGTGAATACTGAATGTTCAGATGACCCACAGTTAGAGTGTTAGAAAGCGTGCAAGATAATAGTTTTAATGAACTTCAAAGTTGTTTGAACAATAAAACAAAAAAGTTAGGACACCATCCACACTTTCAACAAAGTAGACTATAGAAAAAAAGAATTTTACTACCAAAAATCTCGTCTAGCAAAAACAGGTGGGGATGTATCCGGCTATAAATGTAGACCATTGTGTTTAGGCAATAGAACAAACATGATCTGAGTAATACTAAATGAAGTTAAAATTTAACGGAATAGCACAATATCAAATTATTTACAAGCCAGAGTAACATTCAATTATACAATTTCAAATTTAGATTACATGAATGCTCATTACACATGTATTTTAAACAGGTGTGGTTTAAATGTGTTACAGATAAGCTAAAGTTTTATTCATATTAGTTTAAGACACAGGACACAATTCTAAACAATGAAAATATTTTAATACCTTGACGGCATCAATTCCTGTCAATCGGCTTTGTTTATCTTGATCTTTTAATATCAAGTATGGACGACCAAATTCGTCAAAATTAATGCTACAAACGGCAGTCATGCTTTCTGCCTTTTGTAAAATTAAAGAAAGAGATGGATGTAAAAAATATTTATATTTTACAACATTCGGTTTGTAGTTTTAAATCAAACTTTTTGAGGAGGATGTTTATAGATGCAAATAAGCAACAACGAAAATGTCGAAATTGCCCTTTTCGGAAGTTTAGTTCGCTTCGCCGGTGAGCTCAGAAGTTTGTTTTCTTTTCTTTTTACTCCCTGACTCCCACTCGGACCGAGACAAAAATTCACAAATGCAGTAGACATTAAATGCTTTGTCATTCAATATTTTCAATTTGATTTTTACAAAAGAAAATCTACTGATTTCAATAAAAAGTGTTTGGAGAATTTAACATTTATGATCAGAATTCTTTATTAGTATATAAAATTAAAAACATTAGCTTTTCCTTAATAAAGTTCTAGTCTGAGAAAAGCTCTCCTGTCCCATTTAAAGATTAAGAAAATGAAACAGAAATCACTAAATATTTATATTATAGTTTTAAAATTTTTACTTTTAATATAAAAGATATTTAGTATTTTCAATAAATACTAAAAATGTAATAATTAGCGCTACCTTTTGAGCATAGTATTAACTAAAAAGGTCTGACGTTTCACATAAGATGTAGCAATGTAAACACATAGCTAGAGGTGAACAATTTCTATACAGTCTTCATTCGTAGAGAAAATCTGACTCAAAATTTATTGCAAAATTTTAATTAGTATTTTAATTTTATTTGTGCCACTCAATCGTCTTTGAAATTTTTTGCCAAAATGGTAAGTTTCCTTCCTCTTGAAAATAAGTGATAATATACCTATCTTTATTTTCTGTAATACAATCCTACGAATCTAAAAAAGTAGGTCGACATTTCTGGTTACGGTTTTTCTTTCGTAGCCTTCAACTTGTACAACAAAACACTCTTTAAATCCGAAATTTGTTTTTGCTTTATTTTTTCGTTAATACAATATGAGGCAAATTGTTATAATATGGACAGTAGAAACTTCCTGATTTTCAAATAACAAGTAGAAATGAAGAAATTGAAACCTTGAAATTGATCAATAAACAAATATGTTCATTGCTTCTTTTGTTTATTTCTTTTGTATACTATTTCAGAAGAGGAAAAAGTACTTATTTTCTTTGGATTTTTTTGCAAATTGGGAGTTACTTTAAATCCTTGAAGCCCTCGATATAATCAGGATTTTTTTTTTTTTTTTTTCATTACTAGAAAGGTTCTATAATCAAACAAGGATTTAATATTTTTAAGAAATGCATAAAATGCAGTATATAGAACTGCCCCGCCAAATTAGCAAGTCAAATATTTGGTACAATTAATTAAAAAAAAAAATTCTTAATATGTATTAAAGAACTAATTGTATGTAGTCTTTAAATATGCCTCCTTAATATCCCTGTAACAGAATTTTTTTAGACTAACTAGGACAAAGTTTTGGATTTTATAATATTGCTGCCAGGGAATTAGCAAAATTTGTCGACGATTAATCTTTATTCAGAGTGGCCACAGAACCGGGAAAACCTGGAAATCAGGGAAATGTCAAGGAGCTTTCTAGTTCTGGAAAAAATCAGGGAAATGTCAGGGAACTTTTTAAAATTTCATGAAAATCAGGGAACTTTTGTATTGTTTAAGGCACGTTCATCCATATTTTGGCTCTATTTACATGGAGATTTGTAGTGGTAAGCCATTAGAACTTTAATGTTACAGAATAATTTAAACTTTTCATTACCAGCAAAACTATTTTATAAAAAAATGCATATTATCTCTTTAGCATACATGTTCTATTTGATCAGGATGTCTAGACATCTGGGAAACCTAAGAAAATTGGGGAAATTTGAAAAAAAAGTTTATCCTAAAATCAGGGAATTTTTTAGAAATCTGTCAGGGAACTTTTTTTTCTGAATTTTGTATCCGCCCTGTTATTTCAACTCTTAAGAAATGAAATATGTATCGCAATAAGGTGCAATTTTAATTTCTTGCTAGTTATTTGAAACAAAGTAAACTTTAGCTTCATTATTAGTTCTAGTTGCCTCTTGTGATGCTCTTGGTTTCAAGTTTACTAAAAAATTATAAATTTGAAAATATTGTTTGAATTTCCTGCATGGTTGAAACTCGGACTGTATGCCTTTAAGAGGAGTCGTAGTTTAAGAACGTCAAAAAATCAATTTTGAGTTTAATATTGCAAAAAAAAAAAAACTACAAATAATTTTGAATTCGACGGTGCAAAAAGTTTTAATCTCGCTAAACTAGAAGTATTTTTTATTTATTTTTTTAAAAAGTTGAGCGCATTACTTTGTATTATCATTTTCTAATTTGATGGCCATATCTCCAAAACCCAATTTTGGAAAGGAACATTTACTCCAGAGTGGCCACAGAACCGGGAAAACATGGAAATCAGAAAAATGTCAGGGAGCTTTCTGATTCTAGAAAAAATCAGGGAAATGTCGGAAATTTTAAAAATTTCACAAAAATCAGGGAATTTTCTTTGTTCTGAAGGTACATTTCCCCGTTCATCCACATTTTGGCACCATTTACACAGAGAATAGTTGTGGTAATCGTTGGAAATTTAATGTTTCGGAATAATTTAAACTTTTCAGTACTACCAAAATTATTTTTAAAAAAATTGGTATATTATCTCTTTAGCATACATTTTCTATTTGATCAGAATGTCTACACTTCTGGAAAAGTTGGGGAAATTGAAAAAAATTTGCCTTAAAATTAGGGAACTTTTTAGAAATCTATCATGGAAATGAGGGAATTATCAGGGAACTTTTTTACGGATATTTTGCGGGCACCCTGTACTCAAAAACTATTAGAGATAAATGCCTAAAATTTTTTACATACATTCTTACCAATATATTACACAATTTGAGTATAGCATTTTCAAATATGTTTTGTTTCTTGAAAAAAAAAATTACATGATTTGACATTCTATAGAGTTTTAAAAAAATTTCAATTTTGATGGCAATAAAACTGTGTAAAATCTTTAATTTCCAAAATATTAAAAAATGCTACATTCAAATTGTGTAATATATTGGTAAGAATATATGTTGGAAAATTTTAGGCATTGATCTTCAATAATTTTTGAGTAAATGTTCCTTATGCGTCCAAAATTGTGTTTGGAGATATGGGCCGTTAAAATTAAAAAGCAATAATATAAATTAATGAGCAACACTTTTTAAAAAAATATATAAAAAAATATATTTCTAATTTAGTGAGATTAAAACTTTTTGCACCGTCGAATTCAAAATTATTTGTAAATATTTTTACAATATCAATCTCAAAATTTCAATGTTTGCTTTTTCAATTATTATACTAATTGAATTTTGTACTGAAATATTAATAGTTATGCATTAATTCTGAAACCGATATTCTTTTTTTCCAGTGCCATTTTATTTTCAAGCTAGGGTGGTGAAAGTAAACCCCCTTACGCTCTCTGGTGCAGCCCATGAGTTAACTGCTTCATGCAAATTTGATCTTTTGTAAACAGCTTTTCACCTTGCTAAACTTTTATTCGTGATAAAATGCGTTGATTAGCAAAATTACTTATTGCTTTTCTTTATTGAAAATTTTAATGTATGAAAATTCAGGTAATTTTATATGGATTTTATAAAAGGGTTTTAACGTTAGTTAACTGGACACAATTTGTATTACTTTCCATCCCTTTTTGTGCTTGTCCGAGAAAGTTTTCAATAAAATTCATCCACTTCTAGTTACAAATGGAAATTTTTTTCCTGCCTGCACAGTAATTTTCTGTACATGCCTCTACTGTGATAGTTTGATTGTCATTCTATTTCACGGCAAATCATATTCACACAGTCTTAAGTTTTAGCATCATCCAAAAATATTAACTAGAATATCCCGTGCAGTACAGATGCACTAAAGGCTTGACATTTTTTTATAAATCTGTTTGGTGCTAAAGAAAAACAACTGAACTCTTATTATGGTTGTTGTACAGGGTTCCCAAGATCGTTAAAAGTGCTTAATATTTTTTAACTTGTTTTCAAGGCTTTGAAAATGCTTAGAAGTGCTTAAAAGTCCTTGAAAATGCTTAGGGGCTCATAGAAGTCCTTAATTTTTGCAGATGTTGTGTCCCAACTGCAAAATTTATAAAGATACAACTCAGACTTGCTATCCCCTCGTGACCGCACATATCCGCACTTATCAAAATTAAAAACGTATTCATGTTCAGCTGTATTTTCTAGTCTTTTTGCTCTATTCATCTTTCAAATATCAGCAATTAAGTTACATGATATTATAATTAAATTATGATGTTATACTGATAGATCGTATTTACTTTGCCAGATCTCCCTTCATCTTTAAATTTTGGACTGCTGTAATTTTTTTCTTATGTTGCTCTGCTGTATTTTAAAATGCACCTGACATTCAATTAAACAAAATTTTTTATCCAATCTATTTGATGCTGTTGTAGTTTTTAACCAAAAAGACGGGGGGGGGGGGGGGGGGAATTATTAGAAGAAAGTTATTTCCTACGTTAATCATACTTTAGAAAATTATTATCTAAATTAAGGGGGTTCATAGATATTCAACTTTAAAATTTAATACAAAAAAAAATCAGTTTGTCAACTGAGCTATTGTTTTAATTACATTTTACATAAAATGTTTTATTACTATGTTCTGCTTAAAATTTGATAACAAATCATTTTTATACAAACATTTTCACACTGTTGTAAATAGACATTATATACTATCATGCAGCAGAAGTATTTTTCCTTTAAGTTGAAAATCCCTGATGGATAATTTTCTAAAGTATGTTCTGTATGAAGTACCTGAAGCACCATGAAAGTTATTGTTCCAACATTGCATTGTAAATAAGATGTATTGTTAGATTACAGTTTCCTCTCCTGTTAATTTTTGGTACTCTTCTGTTGAATGTGTACCAATTGTCAAATTGTCGCCAATCCTAAATGTTTGCCCATTTAAATAATGCGCAAATGTTTCGCTAACCCTAAACATTTACGGTTTGTTGTAGGGTTGCTATAGTAACTCTATAAGGGTTTATTATAGGAATTATAAATCATTTGAAGGTTGTTAGTTATGATGAGTCATCACTGCAAATTGGTGGTTTTTATCTGATACTACTATTTCCTATTATCCTATACTATTTCCAATATCTTTCAGGGAAACGAAACATCTCTTCCGATGGAAATGTGTTCCACCTGTAAGTAACTCCTTTTAATTTTTTAATGTTATAATGTCGCTTCTGTCTTAATGTTTAAAATTAGAAACATAATATGGAAGTGCAGGGCATGGTTTTCATAGATGCCAACTTTTTTATGGAGTTTTTGTTCTTTTTACGGTTTTCTCAATAGCCATTATGATGAACCACGGCTACAGTCGATCACGTTCTCAGAAGTTCACTTATACAGCTACTGCAATAATTTTTTTTAACACAGTCTGGTGCCACGTAACTGCTGAAAAGTGCAGAGGCGAATCTCCACTTGCTTTATTTTGTGTTTATTTACATTAGTTCAAATTTGTATTTAAACAAAATAATGTGCCAATTTTTTAGATAATGATTTATTTTTTAATTAAAATAATTTTTTTTTCCTAAAAAGTCTTGTAAGTAGGCAAACTTGAACCTAATCTAACGTTTTGTGTTCATCTAAACTTATCGATTGCATGAATTAAACCTAAATGTCATTTTCTAAAGAAATATATATATATAAAAAAAAAGCCTAAACGTTTTTGTTTTTAAAAAATCTGTTTTATTCTTGAACCTACTAAAATTGTATTTTTTTTACCGATCGTCCACTGTTTCAAAAAGTAGAGTTGGCATTGGTAAAGTAGAGTGGGCATTCAGCGCCACCTCTGATTCCTGGTCTTAAGCGATTGCGGTATCTGTATAAGTGAACTTGTGAGAACGTGATCGAGTGTAGCCGTAGATGAACGAATACAAAATATAATAGTGACTAGTATGTCAGTGTAACACCTCAGCAAAAACTATGATAATCTCATTAATAGCAAAATTCAAGAATATTGGCAAAAGGTTAAGGAAAGATATTTCCTGCAAGTTTTTTCCATGCGTTTCAAAGAATGTCCATACAAACTACTTAAAATCAGTAAAAAAGTTGCCAACTGTGGGTTATATAATTAAAGTGTGCCAGCCTATTTAGAGCCGCCTGGAACTTATCTCATTTGTTCATGTACTATTTTGTATGTATACTACCGAGACCATACAAAATTGTTCCGAAAAATATAATAAAATTAAAAGAAACAGTTAAAATTTTTGCAACTGATACTTCGTCAACTACAATTACATGGCAGTTTTTCATACTTTTATTTTACGTATGGTTTTCTTAATTTAAGAGAGATTGTGTCAGCCTCTTCCAAGTGTTCTATAGACATAATGCTTCAACTTTTTGGACACAATAACTGCGGAACCATTGCTTTAAAACGCATGAATTTTTAAACTGGATATAACAAAGTAATAAAAATAATGGTACTTTGCCGTTGATACTTCAAAGTATAGTATGGTTTATGCACCAGGAATTATTTACATAAAACCGCGCTAAATTATGGGAACCATAGCCAGTTCACTTGTTGCTGCTGCCATTTATTGGTGAAAATCACCTTAGCGCAAAATTCGTATTGTACTTGGAAGTTTTACCCATATTTTATACATTGCGAATGCTTCCTTTTAACGGAAAAGTACCAAGATAATTAATGAAAGTTGAACTGGCATTTTTTAAATTTTATTATTTAAAAAGTTTTTCTAAATTGGCTTATTAAAACTTTTTAAAGTGTATTAAGAAAGCAATCCAGTTATTTCCCCCTCAATTTTTTAATCTTTTATTTACTGTTATACCTGGTGCTTGAATTCATTCATGGTAAAGCTTAAAGCAAAACATCAGCAGATATTGTGACCAAAATGTTGAAGCATTACGTTTGTGGGGATGGATAGGCTGACAATCCCCCTTAAGGCTGATTTACATGCTACCAGTTATGAGCATTAGCACCGTGTAAACGCATCGTTCCAGTCCCAGTAGGTACCAGTTTGTCTCATGATCACCTCTGTCTGTTAGCTCCAGTAAATCATACATTTTCTATTTACTGGCATATCAATCTATATTATCCAATCACCTGCTGTCTCTTGTGGTGATTGACAGGCAGTGTAGGGATTGCTCAATGGCTGTATTGTTCCAGCTGTTGGTACTATGTAAATGTAAAGATGGCATTCCAATTAACTTGTGGTAGTGACCTTCCAATCAACTGACAGGCGTGCGTTTCTGACACAAGCTGCCTGTAAATTGACCTTGAATGCATAGACCACAACTTTCCTTTGCGTATGAAGTTAATTTCCCTCATATAGGTCAAACTTTACTTCTTCATTTGGCAAAAATTTCAACTGAGGTTTTATTACTTCTTCAACTTTCATATCCATTTTTTCTAAATTTTATTGAGTTGTTTTCATTAAAATAAGTTATAGACAACTCTAATTATATGCACTTAAATTATAACTACCCTGTAACATAACACCTACATTTCTGCTTTAGATTTGCATTAAAGTTAGCTTTCCTTATAATAGTCAGCTGAATATGTTCATTCCTGTTAACAGTTGACCCCGATGAAATCAAGCGACTGGGGAAAAGGTTCCGCAAACTCGACTTGGATAATTCCGGATCTCTTAGTGTAGATGAATTTATGTCTCTGCCAGAATTGCAGCAAAATCCTTTGGTTCAACGCGTAATAGATATTTTTGATACTGATGGTAACGGGGAAGTCGACTTTAAGGGTAAGTAAAAAACTTGTTATAGGTTATGTACTTAACTGATTTCATGTTTTCCCCTTTCTTGGCATCAAATGATTTTTTTACTAGTGAGACGGTTTTTATCCTCAGGCCAAAGAAAAAAAACTGTTTGTTTCCTGTAACCCTACCTACCCTTAAAAATTACAATACCAAAATTTCGACCCTAAAGTTTTTTTAGACTTTATATATATATATATATATGTGTTCATTGAAGCAATTAATTATTGCTTAATAACCAGTTAAACCTGAAGTAAAATAATAAATATCCACTAAAATACCCAATTTCAGTAAATACCTGGGTATATATACCCAGGATATTGACACCCAAAAATGAATATGTACAATCAATTTTAAATGTTGTACATCAATATTCCGATAATATTTATTTTTGCGTATTTGCAAAAAATATTTTCCAAAAAAAACACAACTTTTTCCTACCTAGTTACCCTGGTATTTTTGCTAATGTTATAGGAAATAAACTTTTTTTTTTTTTAGGCCTAATATAATGGTTCCTCATTTTTCTACATTTAAACCCAAAATATGGATGCATTCTGTCAAACAACTTATAGTTTCAAGTTAAAAAAAAAAAAAAAAAGCAGGGATGGAGGAGTATTTGAATTTTTAGGAATTAATCAATTAATATTAGATCTCTGTAAAATATCTGGGTAAGTATGGTATTTAACACTATGTATCTGACGACACCATGTTGGTGTTCTGCGGAAATTATCGGGCAAATGCTGTGGAAGTAAAACTTGACGATTTATGATCTCCAAAATACCGCTGCCGATAGGGGAAATAATCGGAACCAGTTCTACAGGCACCAAAAGAAAGAATCCCGATTAGACGTTGCCTACCTGATTGCTGCGTGGTTAGCTTCTCTGGATTTGCATGCCAAAGGTGCTGGGTTCGAATCCTGGGTTAGGCATGGATGTACATTGTGGTTCAGAATCTACGTTAAGCTGTAAATCCTTGTCTAATTAGCCGTTATTGTACAAAAGTATAAGCCCAAACCAACCAACCCAAGTAGATGTGCGGACGGCAAAGTGTTTAAAGTTCCTGTTCATCCATTCACGATTCTTATTTTCAAATATTTTTGAATTTTGTATTTTTAAACAATTTTTTTAATCTTGCATTATTAAAGTTGTTTTTAAAAAAATCCTTGATGTCTGAATGAATCCTTAATGTTGTTTAAAAAATACATCTTTAAAACATGTACCTTCTATTGCATAAAAAAAATCATAAGTAGTCTTGCATTCCATTCAACTTTTAATTACATTTTTATTTCAGAATTCATTCAAGGTGTATCCCAATTCAGTGTAAAAGGAGATAAGGAAAGCAAACTTCGATGTATGTTTTTGTTTATCCATTTATTCTTGTTTGTTATTTTTATCTTAAAATGTATTGGGTGTTATGCGCTTAAATGTATTTATGCCTGCTTCAAACATTAATATTTCTGCTCTAAAACACATATTTTTATCCAAATTGCTCGCATTTTAACACATTTTTTGTAGAAGCAAACAAATTTTGATGATACTGTGATCAGTGATGTTTCAATACATAATTTTATTCAAGTTAGGTAACAATTAATATATTTTTATTGACTCTACTATTTACAGTGCGACTCATAATTATAAGGACAGCATATATTTTATTCTCATCATAAAACTAAATACAAGACATGAACTAAACAACATGTATATTGCTTAAATTTGCAATCAGAAATTTTTAACCTCTATTTATATCATTTTTCTTTGGGGTACAATAAAATCACTTGAAAAACAAGATTTTTAGCATGTGCAAAAATACAAGAACAGTGTAGTTTTTCGTGAATAAGGGAAATTATTCACAAAGTCAATATTTTCTTGATCAGCCTTTTCTTTCAAGACAGTTAACCTGTCTCTCTGGCATACTGCTGACTAGTTCATTCATGTAATTAGGGTCACATTCACTACATACATTGTATACTCTCTTTAACCTCGGCCAATTCGGTTTCTCCTGTTATTTTCTGTACTGAACCATTTATTCCTCTTTTGATAAAATTTTCAACACCTTTTAATCTTCGAATAACGTTACTAATATAAAGTATATAGACATCACTTCCACACAAATTCCGTACATTTTGAATTTCAATATGATCCTTTCCACAAGGCATTCGAAATCAAGTTAGGTTAAAAGTGGCACTGAATAAAATAGCTACAAGTTTAAATCCCACCGTTAAAAAATTTAAATATTGATCAGAAATTATGCACTTGCGCTGTATCTACGGCAAAGTATATGATGTATCCTTATAATTTTAAATCTATAAAATTTGGCAAAAATGTATAACTGTTTAAAAATTAGAATAATTTATTCATGTATTTTGCTGAAAAGTATACTGAAAGTGTGTAGTAATAAGTTATCATATCGTTTGCATATTGCTCATTCTAAGTTCTTTTGCCATTATTTCAGAGAAAATATGGCTGTTCTTATAATTATGAGTCGCACTGTATTAGTTTCTTGCCAAAATTAGAAATGACGAATATTACCTGTTTTGGAAGGGAAAAAAACTATGTATCAATCTGTAAATGAAATATTTTGTTTCGAAATTCCCATTTATTGCTCGAATTCAATTTTCAACTGCTCCCATTTAAAAATTTTGCTACTTCAGACCCTGCTCCAGAACTCTTATATACACATGTATTTTTTTTTTTCTTCTTTAATTTAACCATGGTATTAGTTAATAAAAAAAAATGTGTGCTTGATGTTAGAGTTAAAAACGGAACTTGGCTTTGCTAAATTTTGAATGTTTTTTGTTACTATTTTTCATATGAAAGAAATAGTAAAAAAATCTTTCAAGATATCCAGAAGTGTTTGTGGAAACAATTGCAGTTAAATTTTTTCACTTTTATTATTTTATTTTAGTTAAATGGATTATTCTAATTATATGATTTCAAACTGCAAATTTGTATTCATAGCTAAAACTTTTAAACTGTAACTTTATTTTTTCTTTTATTCAGAAAATAAGGTTATTTTTCATTAAAAAAAAGTTGCTTTTCATTTAGAAAAAAAAAATACTGTTTGATATGTTACTAAACTGATACTTTGTTTCAGTTGCCTTTCGCATCTACGACATGGATAATGATGGCTACATATCAAATAGTGAATTATTTCAAGTCCTGAAAATGATGGTTGGAAGTAATCTAAAAGATGTCCAGCTTCAGCAGATTGTTGATAAAACTATCCTATTTGCTGACAAAGATGAGGATGGTAAAATCTCATTCCAGGAATTCTGTGCTGTAAGTTTTTCTTTTCTTTTTCTCCCTATTGATCAGCGTTAGCCAATACGCGGCCCATGACAGATTTTTCAGATGCCCACCGGCATCACAGAAGATAAACAAAAAATCAAATTTCACGGTACAGACTTTTTTTTACATAATTGTAACGTATCTGAAATAGTATGTGTTATGTAGAACAAAGTTCTTCACTATATGCCCAAAGATTTGCACAATTTACAGCAAATGACTGCAATAAATACTGCGATAGACATCGACTCTGCCATAAAATAAACGATTTTCACAAACTATATCGACTAAAATGGAGTAATCTGGAAGTACAGTTTAAATATTTTTATTAAAAGTTAGGTCAAGTCAACTTATCACTTTGGAACAAAAGATTATTTTTTTTTACTTTGATTTACTAATAATGAAAATTTTTATTTTTTTAAATATTTGAAAAAAGAATCAAATATTAATTGTAATTTTATTGCGATAAAAAAATCTATATTTTTTTTCAGTTTAATAATAAAATTATGTATATTGGTGTATTTAGTTAGCAAAAAAATCCAAAGTAATTCATGCGGCCCGCCTCTAAAAGATAGTGGCGAACGCTGCCATAGATGAAATAAAATGCATTTGTTTTAGTTTTTTAAATACCTTGTAGAACCGTGTTGTAAAATCCAATCTTTGTGAATTCAGAGTGGCCACAAAATTGAAAAAAAAATTTCCCTGATTTCCCTGACAGATTTCTTCAAAATTCTCTGATTTTATGGCAAACTTTTTTTTTCTCCAAATTTCCTCAATTTTTCCTGATATGTAAATACCCTGATCGAATAAAACATGTATTCAAAAGAAAAAAAAATAATTAAAAGTTTAAATTATTCTGTAACATTAAACTTCCTAGGATTACCAGCACAAATATTCAGGCAAATAACGCCAAAATACGGAATAACAGGAAAAGGTGCTGAAAATTTCCCTGATTTTTGAGAAATTTTTAAAAATTCCCCGACATTCCAGAAAATGCCCTGATTTTTTCCAGGATCAGAAAGCTTCCTGACATTTTCCTGATTTCCAGGTTCTGTGGCCACTCCGAATTTCTTAAAATGGCACAATTTTAGGAATAAATTTTACTATCTAGTCATGGGTTAGTGCTGTTAATTGCAGGGGTGGGGGGTCGTATTCGTCCTATAATTCTATAAATTTTTGTTTCTCTCTAAAATTCCTAAAATTGTGCTTAAATTTTTGAATAATTTCTAAAAAAATATTAAAAAGCCTGAAAATTCCCCGATTTTCCTCATATAAACCCTGATATTCCTCCACGTAAGAAAAATGGATTTAATTAAATTCCAATTTTTGTCCAAATAGTATAATTGTTTAACTATATAACTGTTATTTTGCTAAAAAGTTGTTTGATGTTCAATTTTTGAAAAGTAGTTTTTTGCCGATATTGAAACAAGGTTCGGAAAGAATGCACTGTTTGGAGCCTGTGTCAGATCCAAAAGAAGTATCTCTAAATGCTTTGAATTATCCCTAAAATGTTGAGAAATATTATTAGGAATTATCCTTAAAATGTTTGGAATTCTCCCTAAAATTCCAACCTAAATTTTTAAGAAAACTCAATGTGTCCCTCTAATTATGAATCTAAATCAGCAGTACGTAAGTTGCGATAAAATGAAGTAATTAAATTTACTCAGTTCCAATTTTACATTATTGCAGCAGAAAAATGAAATTCAAAAGCATTGCTAGAGGAAATGAATAATAAAAAAAAGAGGGAGGGGAAACTGATTTTCTTCAAATGGAATTTTTTGATAGAGCAATATATCGGCAAACTCTTTTGATAGAAAAAAAGGGGAAGAATGGTTAAAACCAGAGTTTCCACAGTCATTAAAAGTGCTTAATATTTTTGAACATGTTTTGTAGACCTTGAAAGTACTTAAAAATGCTTAGAGGTGCTCTTGTACTTGAAAATGCTTATAGGTCTTTAAAAGTCCTTCATTTTTGCGGATGTTGTGTGCCCGACTGTAAAATTTATGAAAATACAACTCAAGACTTGCTATCTCTACGTGACCGCTACTTATCCGCACCATAACGGAATTCTCTAACATATTTGTATTACCAGGGATGAGAGTGACCAGAGAGCAAAAAGGAGGAAACCCAAAAATTCGTTCAAAATGCTCACAAAAATTCAACAAAAAAGTATGCAGAAAGGATGCTTTAATAATTTCAAAGATACAATGAAATTTCTCATACTTTATGATAATTACATTTCAAATATTAGAAGTTAGTGAAGTAATCTATGAGGAAAGGGGAGCTAAGAGGGAAAATCTTTTGTTTAGACCTGAAGAAAAGTGTACTTTTTGCAGGAAAAACTGGTTCAGATCAGAAAAATGTGGATCCTCAAAACAGGGACAAAGAGGAGGAAAATGTTACATAAAAATCCAAAAAGGAGGAAATCCTCCAAAAGGAGGAAAACTGTCATCCCTGTATTACGCATGCGGTAACTTGTCTATTTGATCGTATTTGCTGATTGGTGGGAGGAATTCGAACGGAGGACCCTGCACTGAGTTTTGCACACTGTACTTTGTGAGAGGAGGAAGTGAGAGCAGTGTTTTGTTTTGCAATCAACAAGAGTGTTTTTTACCAGCGCAGCGAGTGTTTTTTTTTCTTCCGGAAACAACTTATGAAAACTATGTCCGGAAAATTCACATTTAATGTGCTTTAGCTAAAGCACACTTGCATATGAAAAATGGATTTCAACATCAACAAAGTCTGTTCATAAGGCAAAATTCGAACTGTGCGTGAAAGATTTTGGTTTTAGCTCTATGGGTGAAGCACTTGTGAAATCACACATTAAAGATATGCATGGAAAAAAAATTTCCATTGTCTTGATTTTTATTCTTTAATTCCAGTTGGAACCTTGAAAGCATTCACGGAAATGAAAATTTTAAGTTTTAAATACTATGAATTTCCTTATAAAGTAAAATCTTAAGTTTTTAGTAATCCGAGGATTGTGTTACAAAATGATAATTTTAACAAATGATCTTAAATATTCAATTTGCAGTATGCAGACTGGGTTCAATGGAAATAATTAATGATGCATTTTTAACCAAATCAATTAATTTTAAAGGCTCAGAAAGCTACTAAAAATTAAGTTATTTATATAAATGTAAAAACAAAAAACTAATGAAGGGAATTTGCATCAAGGCAGAGTAAAAGAGGAACTTAAAGATATAGAATTTTGTTTTAAACTAAACTAATTATGCTATTGGCCACCCTGCAGTCATAAATGATTGTAGCATTAACTTAATTTTGGTTCTTTGCAGATGGTTGGTAATACTGACATACACAAGAAAATGGTTGTGGATGTCTGAAGAAAATGCCTGTTATATTGCCTCTTCATCAAAACTATTATACATCTTTCCTCATTTGTAGATAGTTTATGTACAGTTGATTTTATTGCTGCCTTGGTCTTTGCACTGAAATGGATTTGTAGATATTAGTTTTATATAAATTTATCTACCTTCAAAATATTCATAAAATTAGTCTCGACTCCTATTTGTAAAGTAATCTATATGTTGCAACTTTTTAAATTGTTCCCAATTATGTACATAAAATTATTAATCACCAATTACAGATGTGAAGTAGTTAAAATATGGATGAGAAGAAATAAATATATAAATTACTCTTGAAGATCTTAAAATATATAAAGTATTATAAAATTTTTACTGTTGTTCTAAGTTTATTATGTATCAGGGACATTTTATTATGGAATTGTTCTAGTCTGCTTTTACAATTATATATATATAAAATCTAAATTTTGTTGTAGTTCTTTATTTCCAAATCAAATATTTCATAACTGAGTTTATATTTAGAGTGGATTTTATTTATTACTGATGAAAATTCAAGAGACTGTTTATTTTTTGTTATAAAACTTTTAATATAGATTTATTTTGCAATTCTAATTAAGCTGCAAATTGCTATTTATAACTTTTGAAGGGCTTTGTAAAGCATTTCCATTCAATTGTATACTTTAAAATGAATTTAAAGTTACATATTCATTCAGTGCTGCTTATTTTTTCTGCTTAATATTACATTTTTCTGACAACGTTAGTATCTACTCAAAATTGTCATTTTCTTGAATAGAGAGAACGTAACTAAATACGGATATTTATCTATTGCGTTTCAATATTTAAACTAATTATATTTTCCATCTTCTTTTGCTGACATTTTTTAATCAAACTTTAACTAATTTATTTTACAGACATTCTGCTATTATTTATCTAGGTAGTTATCATCTTGTCAACTTCACTCAAAATGAAACGTTTGTTTGGGTTGTTTTATAAACTCTTTGTGGTCAGAAAGTGTAAAACAGTTTTGATGTTTGAAATGCATTTTTAATTTTCTTCTTTAAAGTTATTTGTGAAAAGCACCCAGTGAATTTATTTCCAAGACTGCTTGTTGATTGTTTCTGAATATGTATCAGTATTTGTAGTTATATTTCATTTAAAAATGCATCTACTTTAACACATCCCTGTTTTTTTAAACAAAAGAAAAAAACATTTAACTTTTTCTGTGAATAATCATGTTGCGTATTATACAAATAAACTGCACTAAAGTTGCTTTGAGAACATTGTGGGACTTTATTGTCTATTTCGACTGTTTTAACAGTTTGTCCAATGTGATGTTCAAAAGAGTTCTGAATGTAACGTTTTGCACATTTAACATGCATTATTCAAATTTATTTGTTTTATGTGTTTTGTTCTCTGTATTTGATCTCAAGCGATTGTTTCCACTTACTGTGCAGAATGTTTGTTTATCTTAGAGCCAGTGTGTGTGTCTATTAGGCTTGTTGCCATATTTAAAGACATAACTAAACATTTAAGACTTGGAGCCCACTTAGACTGAGAAATAAAAAAATCGTATGTGTCAATAACACTCGTATTACTAATCATTTATAATTATCCTGTATTAACTTTTAATTTTGCTGTGATATTTAAAATTAATGGTGTGACATTTTAAGTACTTTTTGTGAAGGAATGTTTTACAACTGTTATCAAGTTGTGTGCACAGATTTTTTTAAATAATGAAAATGCTTCTGTCAGTTTGGATCACGAATAATTAAAGATTTTGGAAAAAAAAAATTGCATTAAAAATTAAATAAAGGTTATTTTAAAATTACCTAACCTAATTATTTCTTGTGTGGTAGACTATAGAACTGTTTTATTTTCATGCAGGTGTATATTTTCAGGAGTTTTTGAACTCTACTTTGAATGTTAGAAAGCTAAGCAGGCAAAAATGGATTTTTAATGTTTATTTTGTAGCCACTTAATCTTTTTCCTTTTTTTTAACATCTAGGCACATACGTAGTAAATTAAAAATTAATTCATTTTTAATTTTATTTTTAATAGCAAATCAAAATATTAATATTTATCTGTGTATACATCATAAGATTTGTATTTAAAATTGTAAATAAAGTTCTATAAGAATCATGTTGTGTTATTTTATTCCCAGTGGATTTGATGGTTTGAATTGATAGTTTTAAGTTCAATGCTTAAATATAAAGGGGTTGTAATAGAATCCATGGCCTATTTTGGAGAGTTATTTTAGATCTGAAAAACAGCAAGTGACTAGCAAGTACTATTAAATTTTTGCATACACTTAACACCAAAAGTTTAGAAAATAATAAAAAATACAAATTGAGTGTTTACAAAACCAATTATAAATTCATTATTACACTCATTTCTTGTTTACTATAGCAAAAAATTATAACTATCCCCTGTCAATATTTTGTAAATTATAAAAAAAAACTTACCTAAAAGTTTGAATGAACCTTAAATTTGACAGACTAGTATTTAGACAACATTAAATTAAGATCGAGACTTAATGGAAAATCCATTTTATTGTGCTATACATATGGATTGAGGCATTGCTCAAATGCTCCCCAAACCATTACTGAATCCCTACCTTACTGCCAGGTGAAAAAGTGATGTGGTTCCTTCATTAGACTAACCCATTAACGACGAATGGTACGAAAATGTGTCAATCGACATTTAAATTTTTTTTTCTTGGCTAATAAATTGTGGTTCCACTTATTATTTTTTAAGAATCTGAAAAATTCAAAATATACTTAAAAGATCTAAGTAAGCAAGGTAAAAGTTAAAAACAAGGACTTTTTATCCATTTCAAAGTCGTCTTTAATGGGTTAAGCCTAACCTGACCCGATAAGCAATGCTCGTGTTGTATAAATATTTTTTGTGAAGCTACTGTCTTTTGAATGAGTATTGTCCATTCTGTCTGGTGCTCTTCCAGAGAAATACTTCAGATTATATTCTCTTTATTACTTCAAAATATATTTTTTTTTTCCTTTTCAAAAGTAATGCAAAATAGAAAGCAAAATACTTTCTGATTTTAGTATCCACAATTCAGAAATAACATGGCTCAGGATATCGAATGTGAATGATGAAATTCTGCTTTCCTTTGGTATAACACTTGCAAAAAAGGAGTCTCTTTTAACCTTTTGGGGAGGGTTCCCATATCCCCTACCAGTTGGTTACTTCCAAGCTTGGAACAAATGATTTAAAAAAAAAAAAAAATTCTACATTTTTAAGTTATAAACAGGCTGATTTTTTCTGAAGAAATTATGTCTAATTGTTCTAACCCACTCTCTACTTTTCATTCATAGCTATGAATGAATGTAATATGAAATTTTATTAATAAAAAACAACTGTATCTAAACTTTATTAAATTAATTCTAGACAAATTGAAAGTATATTATAAGTAAACAGAGTGTACTATTATTGTAACTGGTACTATTAACTAGTCAAAGACCTAATTGATTCGTAGCATTTAGTTTAGAAAATCTATATCCAAAGAATTCAAATATGGACCATAAATCTCAACTTTCATATAAGTCATAGCATGTAACTTTTGCAGTAGCATTTTAATAATAAAACTTGAGAAGAAATCTGATTTGACACGATTTGCTGTTATTGAAACAGTTTCTTACCTTTCCATAATGTGGTGATTTCCGAAAAATGTGGCTTACTGTTTGTTTTTCAACGAATTTAATCCGGTTAAAAAACGACACATAAACTAGATGATTATTAATCAGTAAATATTTAAATTCTGGTATAAGCAATTTGTACATCTCAAATACAATTCCACAACTGATACCAGTCACTTGCATTAAAAGGATAGTTATTGAAGAAAATTTCATCTGATATTTCATCAAACGTCCACTTTTTGTTTCGATAAAAAGAAGTGTAGATCACTCTACTTGTTTGCACAAAGTAGTAAATGAGAATAGAACCAACCTTGTGGCATGGACTGAAATTGTAAAATATTAGTCAATTTTAGATTTTATTAATTTAAGGTAATTTTAAAGGAGGAAATGAAAGTTGTAAAAGTATTTTTGAGAATAAATTTATAATTGGTCGATCAAGATGAAACATTTACTGGTTAGTGTATTTCCTAATTTTTCTGAGTGAAATTAAATAAGCTATGAATCATCAGATGTATTATGGAAAAGTGACAGTAAAAAGAATATTTGGATTGAAAAGGTGAAAATTTGTTTTCATGTCAACAATGATTGTTACAATTCTGTGAATACACTATTTTTAACTGAATTAATTTTTTGTGATAAATTTGATCAAAACTTATTTAACTCATTGGTATTTGAGCAAAAAAGATTTTTCTTTCTTACAATATGAAAAAGAGCTCTTCTTACCAGAAGTACCCATCATATGCAGAGTTATAAATTAATAGTATATATCCCAAATAGATTATACCAGTGATTCTCAACCTTATTTTTGTCGCGGCACACTTAACGATTTCAAAATTTGGCGGCACACAAAAAAAAAGATAAGTTTAAAAGTTGTTTACTTTACCTACCTGTAATACTACCTATAATACACTGTAATACACCTATTATACACTGTGAAAATAGTTTATGATAATTTGGAATGTAAAATAAAATATAATATGTACTACAAAAACAACAGTACGTTTATTAAGGGAATAATTACAAATATACATTTCTAAAATTTGGCGGCACACTTTCAGAATTTCCTTCCATATTCAATTAATATTTTGATTCATTCAGTTCACCCGACTATTTCAGGATAAATTTCTAGTACAAATACAAATGCTTCTTGTACAAAAGAAATAATAACATTTATTGACGCAAATATCGATTTAAAAGGTTCAATGTACAAAACCTAATATCGATTTAAAGAGTTCAATGTACAAAACCAAAGAATAATTTATTTTGCTGTAAGAAGTTTCAATTTATATAATCAAATATATGTTAAAATGAATTGAGCCAATTCAAAAACAGGGAAGAAAACAACAATAATGAAATATTTTGATTTGTAAACCAGGGTTCATACACAATTTAGGAAAAAAAAATTCCCTGAGTTTTTAAGAGTCGTGTTCGTCATCACAGAGTGAATTATTTTTAGCCACATAAATATAGTCAAACCTTGATTACACAAATTCTTCCGATAACTTGAAAAAATTCTTTTTTCTTTAAGGATAACTTTTTGCAAGTCTGTGTTATCAAATAATTCTGAAACTTCAATTCCGTGAGTTAAGGTTAAATAAAGAGCACTGAAGAGTAGGATTTTTTTCTTCTAGAGTAACAATGCCTTTTTCCAAGTTTTAGAAGAGATCTTTTTTTCCCTGAGATTTTAAGGCTGATTTAATTTCCCTGAGTTTTCCAGGTTTTCCCTGAGGTGTATGAACCCTGAATACATTGATTTAGAAAGATATATTTTACTAAAAACTTGGAATATGAAACATCACACAATTTTCTGTTATGCTTATAAACAGTATTTAAATTTGACATAGATTGGTGTAATTTACTGTTTTTGTTTTCATATTTTTATTAATTTTAAATAAATGTACCAGTTTGGCAATAATTATTACTTGAGCCAACATCATCAATTTGGTGATAATTATTACATTATTCCTTTTGGGTAAGTGAAACAGAAGAGGAACATTCCCTAATGGGCAACACTCAAGGGAAGTGAACTCTAAAAAAAATTTTTGACACAGAATACAATATTTCATTACCCTGTGTTACACACAGAGTAATTGAAAGTAATAATTTAATTTATATAACAACAGATTGAGTCAATTGTTGAAAAAAATAAATCTAAGCATGTACACTTTGTAAGGCACATTTTAAAAGCATGGTGCAAGAGAAAACACAAACTTATTTCTACAGAAAGTTTGAAAATAAATTGTACCGAGCAAATAAAAAATACATATTATATACAATGTAAAAAACAATACAAATGTTAACAACTTTAAAAAATAAATGATTAAATTAACTCTAGACAAATTGAAATCAAATAAAGCAATATCTATGTCTTAAAATGTTTTTCTTTTGTCACTTGTATGCATAGAAATATAAAGTTTATTGATGCAAACATCAATTTAACTAAGTCAAAGCTTATCTAATCTAGATCTTAAAATTTGAATTCTATGTTAATTATGTAATCTCAAACAAAATTTGTTGGAGTTTAAAAAGGTGAAACAGTAAAATAATTAAAATACTTTAATTTTATTAAAAAGTCAATTATTGAAAACAACAGATATGTTCAGGGAAATATGTATCTAAAAAAGCTAAATATAAATAGAAGTCATAAATTGAACTTCGTAAAGTGTAGATTAGAAAGATTTGGAAAGTGAAAACACAAAATTCCAAAGGAACTTTATAAATACGAATTTATTTTTAGGTATACTAAAAAAGAAGACAAAACAATAAAAATGTCAAAAAGCAAAACACAATAAAAAACCCAACTTTTATACAAATTTTAAAAAAATAACAGTATTCTGAAATTTAGTTTTCAAGGTGCATTGCTATTGCATACAGATCCTCAATACTCAAGAATGAAAACAAGTAAACCATACTTAAAGCAGCATACTAATTTGTTTATTGATGCAATTGTAAGCCACACTTACAATAGATTATTCTTAATAGCAATGTTCCATTACGATCAATAAATTGTCAATTATATATGACAAAACATATTTTGTTTAATTTATGATGCATAAACATTTTAATGCATTCAGTGGCTGTTTGCATGTTAATTTTCATTTTACCTCATTATAAATAACTTAAATTACATAATTTTTCAGTGTTATTTATATTTATTAATATAATTTGTAATTTATTCTCTGGAAGCTCTGAGCCTTAGACCTATACTAAGACGATTTAACAGGCCTTCAATTATAGGAAACTTCGAATCGACATCATTTACAATAACTTCAAATATTAATCCATTGAAAGTCCTTTTAAGAGATGCACAATGTGTATAAAATATTCAAAAGTATAAAAAAAGGAATTACGACATAAGGATACAAAATATGTTGAGATTAGAACAAATATTTGAATGAAAAATTAAAATTTGAATAAATATTTTGTTCTCACTATTCCTTCTTGCTCTTCCTGTCCTTCAAATTTCGAACATCAAACAAAAATAAGTAGAAGTAGTTGAATTTCAACGATACTGTACAAGACCAAGATTATATTAATGATGCTTGAACAAGGTATATTTCAAACAGCAATAAACACTTTCTTATGATGCATCCAAATAGCAATGAGGACCCAGAGCGTTGTCCCCCATAGATCCATAAACAGCTCATGCATGTGTGTAGGTTGCACCTGCCAACTCCAAGGGAACATCTGGTGGCTAATTTCATGTCCAACGTACAATAGAATTGAGTTCATTCCTATAGTTAAATTACACTTTTCAGATGCCTTATAGTAGGTAATTGGTTCATTGGGACAGAAAATATGCTTTTAAACAACTGAGATAATACTTTTTTTTGTAAAATAAAAAATTATTTTAAGGACTACCTAATAACTTAAAAAGAGGACAGACCTTGTTTAAGTCAATTTTATAATTACTAATTTCTTCATAATTTCTATATATAAGGTAAATGTGTCATATCAAATTTATGATTTGCAATTTCTTGACAAAAGGTGAAATACCAATCAATCTGTTGCAAAAAAACTAAATCATAAATGCAATTTCATTTTTTTCTGTGTATGTTTTGACAAAATATATTTTTAGTTGTAGAAATTAAAGTATTTAAAAACTTAGTAAATAAATACTTCTTACCAAAAACTAGGAGGTTAATAATGAGAAAAGTGAAGACTTTGAAAGGTTTTCCAAGGACTACGACTAAGTGATACATAAACACTTTTAAAGACCCTGAACATGAAAAATCCCAACACTCAGAGATATATTGGAAAATTATAAAGGTTAAATTGCCATTAACAAACCATAAGAACAAAAGACCATCGATATTATGGGATTTTATGAATACAGTTATTTATTAAAATGTAGACTTGTATAAAATAGCAAATGTATTTCTTTAAATTACTGTAGTATTAAGATCTTTAGAAATATTAATATTCCTTACAATTAATTGAATTTTAGTACACTTATCATTAACTGGGTTCAATAGAATTCAGAATAAATGGAAACATGAGCAAGATGTTCTACTTGGATCCTATGCATATTTTAGTTAGTCAAAATGGGCTTAAAACTCAATTACCATATTATTTTCTTAACACTGAGGTTGGTTTCAAAGGGAAACTGCCTCAAAATTATGTCTCATAAAGGAAGAAGGGAGGAAGCTTGACAAAAATCAACATAAGAATATAAGCCATAATCATCATTGTTTCAACTCCTTTTTTATGTAGATCTAGTAGATCAGCAACCACAATTAGTATTTAATCCCAGAACTTTTGATACGATGATCGAATACACTTCAAGCCATGAATCGTCCATAACATAGAATTGATTGAGGCATAAGTGTTTTTAAATATTGAGCAGTTTACGTAGATAGTTATTTTTATATAAATATTATTAGTAAGCACAAAAGTTTCAATCTTAAAATAAGGGTTAAAAACAACTGGAAAAACAAAGACTGTAGAAAATAATTTTTTACAGTATTTATCAAATATATATATATATATCACAAGTTATATAAATAATTATCAACCAACAAATAAAAAAGAACTCACCAGCATGATAAAAAGGTGCTCCACTCCAAAACTTTTTTACGTCAATGACTAAATAGCAGATTGTAAGTAAAATAAAAGCTGAACTTGCTGTTGCAAGTATAAAAGAAACTGACCTAGAAGATAGAAAATCCAATTGTTAATTTAACAAAATACTTATCACAAACACTAACCAAAATTTAAAATTAATAAACAAATTAAAAATTATTGCTTACTTGGTTAATTTAAAAAAATAAAATTCAAACGTAGTAAAAAAACTAATTTTGTTTGCAAGATATTTTAGGATGATATAAAGGCTGGATGTGTGGTAGAAATTTATTTATTTTGAGCAACTTCAGTGTACAAAACTATAATATTGTAACGATTATGCACAATCAATGTTTTGATATATATCAGTTGCACATAAATATTGAAAAATAAAAATTAATATAAATGAGGAGTGGGAAATATATTTTAAACAGCTTTTGGATTCATAAAAAGACCAGAAGCTAGGTTAACCAAGAATTTAAAACATAATGTCTCAATTTTAAGGAATATCTAATATATACAAGTGAACAGATTAAATACCAATGAAGAAATCATAAAAATACATTGTTATATTAAAACTAGTGTCAAATAAATTTAAGTACAAAAATAATAATGATACCATAAATTTTTATTCACTGGAATCCAGCCATCATTTTTGGAAAACCAACACAAAACTCCTGCAATCAATCCCTAAAAAATATAGGCATTTTCAGCACTAATATGATAGCGAAAAAACAAAGTAAACACATAACATGAAAAGGCTGGGTTGTTTGGATCTCATTATCCCCAAGTACTTCAGATAATGTTTTTTCAGCTGTGTAACTAGATTCTTATCGGAATAAAGTTTTTCATAATGAACAAGATCTACAGATCTTGGTAAGCTATCATTAACCACACTTTCATAGCTAAAGAACAATATAAAAATTTTAAACAAAATAAATACTACATTCTTTTATGAATATATAAATCAACAATATTTTATACTTGGGAAATTTACACAGAAGGAAAACTGTCACTGTCAAAAATATGACACATGTTATTTCATTTTGGAAGCTTTACATGTTTTATTCACTGAAGTCTGGCTAGATAAAAGTGTATTCAGAGAATAATTTTGCTATTAAAGTAGCTTCACCTGATCCGAAAGAATTTTGGGATAAAAAGATAAATAATGATAAAACTTTCTACTGTTTTAATTTAAAACACTGTTTGGTTTTCCTTTCTTTTGAAAGGCAAATTATTTACAATTTGAATATTTTATAGTATTTTTAATGTATCAACCAGTTTTTTTTAAAGTCATGAAATATACAGGTTAATTTTTGATTTAGTCTAAAACTTTTGTAACATATTCAAGCATGTAGATTAATCTGTAGTTAGTTTGCAAGTTTTGAATGTGAAGTGACAAATATTTAAAAGGATAAAATATAACAAAAAGGCAATAAAATTTTTAAAAAGTTAAGATGCTTCTAACCGCATTCAGTTATTGCTTCCTGGCAGCAATAAAAAAAAAAAGGACCTCACACAATAGATTCCCATTTAAATAATTTAATCTCTCTCAAATGATCAAAATGTGAAATTATTTTATAACAAAAAAAGTTGTTTCGCTTTGTATTGTAAGAATGGTAAATATAGTTATGTAAAATCTATACTTAACATAAACATACTTACACATAAAATGGAGAAATTCCATAGCTACTACAGCTTGATAAATAAAAGCAAATGGTATGCTATTTTTTAAAGTTAAAACTATGAAAATGAATCAGATATAAATGCTTACAGTTACAACTCCCCAGAGAGTCCACCGGATCATTCGAGCTGTCGGATCTTTAAATATTAATAATATTTTTCCAGCCTAGTTAAAAAAATTATTCACTTTAAACAAGAGTAGTTGAATATTATTCACTTTAAATACTATAAAAATAATATATAGTAATTGAAAACTAATAGCATCAGATGCTCCTATTATAAAAACTGTTGCATAATAACTCCAACTATATACAAGTGTCAAGCAAATTGATATACTATAATGTTCCACCTTCTCATTTTTAACCCCAATAAACAGAACCGCCTAGCAAATTCTTCATCTTCAGTTTAGTCCACAATTCCTACATGGAAGGATGTGTTCAACACCCTACCCTTTTTTTTATTGTCTGCTCATTAAATGTTTGTAATGTGCGTAGCCATTAACTATTAAATTTATGTTAGACTAAAGGCTTTTAATCTTTAACCCATTTTCCCCAGTCACAATATTATACTCCTACTCATCTAGATGCAACTTTATAATATTTGTGAGAGTTGATAGTTCAATGGAAAACTTTCATCAATTTGTCCAGTAGAGGATATTCTTGATGATGATGAAGGTAAAAGGTGTTGATGAAATCTTTTTTTAAATAATTTTATACATTACTCTCAATGTTAAATTTTGTGTTCACATCATCCACTAAATTAGAAGTGTATATTGCTAGAAATTATTAATTTTAGTTCTATGTAAAGATTCTCAATATAATCCGACATTCACCTTACTAGCCATTTGCTTTTAAGAAAATAATAGAAAATTTAGTTTTCTCTTTGTTTTATATAAACTAATTGGCAGGTTAGTAATGAAAATTTTCCACAATTTTATGTAATGTAATACAAATGTAACAATTTGTATAGAATCAAAATTTGTACACATATATATTAGACCAGAAAAGCTATGAATTGGTTTACAGGATCAAATGACTATGAAATCAAAGAAATACAAAGATCATATTTCAAAGGTCTAGATTTTTCAATGAAATCAGTAGCAGAGATTGGGGATGAGACAGAGTTTTGTTATTTTGATTGCCATCACTGGAGTAAAATAAATAATAAATTTAAGAATACTTCTTACTTGTAGTCCCAAGAATACAAGAAAAATTGATGTTAAATAACCAACGATCCCTTCTGGATCATAAGGTACATTGCTGTGATAAATAACCTAAAAACAGAATTTGTAAAATGGTGTTATTGAACAGTTGAAATTATTTTCAGTATTTTTTTTAAATGCAATGCTTTAAAAGTATTAAAAACTATAAACATGAAAGGACCATTATCAGATAAAGTCGAACACAATAATAATCTGATACAGTTGTAATAAATTTTCCGGTACTGTTTTTGCATTATAGTTAAACTGAATAAAATACATAAAAATAAAATAAGTTCATAAATAGGATATATGATATTTAATATCAACTTAATAGTTTCAGTAACTGAAAACGAAATTCAGTAACATCAACATTATTGTAAATTTATTAATTACAGCCAATTGATTATTTATTGTGTTCCTTTTTTGTTTTGTAACAAAGTTCTAAGCTTTTTCTTCTGAATATATTTTAAAAGAAATAAAGTTGATATCAATATCAACCTGAGGTAGATGATAAGTTAATGTAGTTTTCAAGTGTATATACACTGCAATACTGCTTTAAGCACGTACCTTTGATTCTGGATGTTGGTACAAATGTCTTGAGCCCAAGACAAGTTGATCAATGTAACCTGCAGCTCCGCCAGTGCAATTTTCATAGAGGCCATGGTCGTGTAATCCTCCAGGACCAAAATATCCCCTTACAAGTTAGAATAAAATAAACATCGTTACTGAAAGAAGTCTGAGACAAGAATAATACTAATAGTTAGTTACAACTGGTGCATTTCTAAACTCATGCAAGACTTTTGCAAAAAAAAACTACGGGTATGGAACATCGCAAAACTTTCAATTACACTATAGTACTGAAGTGGATTTGTGTCATTAATCATTTTTATATTTTCATCATTTCTTTAGCAAAAATGGCCAGTTTGGTGATATTTTTTGCGATAATTCTTGTATGGGGTCTTTTATTTAAAAAAAAAAAAACTCCACCAAAAGGATGATTTTGGCGAAATACTTTTTGATAATTCATATATTATTCTTTCTTGTAAATGAAACTGAGGAGAGAAGAAAAAAACGATTGTTGATGAGGTATGCTCAAGGAAAGAGAACTCAGTGTTAAAGGCCTTCCCATCCCACCCACTTTTTAAGCCATTAAAGCATTTTTATATGAATTTTGAATTTGGGGATGTTTAGAACACCCAAGTGGCATTATCACAGCGATTTTGAACAAAATCATTAGAGCCGTTCTTTTAACAATTACTGAAAAACATGATTTTTTCAATGCCAGCTACCTTATGCGCATGGACGATTTTGACGAAAACCTTAATGGCATGTCATAGTGCCACCACCAACCCGCACACCAAATTAGAATAGCTATACTTTCATTATCTATGTATACATATGGGTAATTGAAAGTAAAAAAAAAATTACAAGCATCACTTGTAGTTGCCAAGCCAATTGATTGTATTTTGCTATGATCTTTTTGGGTTAAAATATATAAATTTTATTTTAGTTATTTGTGCAGAAAATTATTAATGTTTATTTTTATTTATACTTAATGCTGAATATGATAATCTCAAAATAAGAAGTTATTTCAAATTGAATAAGCATAATTAAAAAAAAAAAAAAACTATGATAAAAATTGCAAATTAACAGAATTAAACTTAAGCTTAAAAATTCAGACATGCATAGTTTATATCAAATTAAGGATCCAGAGAAAAAACAACTCAGTCATGTTTTTTTTCCATCTAATTGAACTCTTAGTATATTACCTTGCCTTCCATTAAGTTACTTTGACAATGTGCTATCTTTTTCTATGCAAGACAACATATGATCCACATAAAATTAACTACAAGAAAAGCACTAACCCATTCTTTTTAGCAGATGAAAAACTTTCATTTGATTCATTTAAAATTGGTTCCTATGAACTAAAGTTGTGTTTTATTGTTATTTTGAAAATTGAACAGTGAAAAAAATGTGTTGTTTCATAAATTAAATAACTTACAGTTGCCTGTATCTGATATTGTTGCCAATAATTCATAATGTTTAATAAAGTTCTTGTTTCTCCTGAACTCTTCAAATACTTTTTATTAAAATTATCAGAGCACAACTTAGAGCTGGAAATGCAAATTGAGAAACTGGATATTCTTATTCAAATCTAACTTGCAATTTGTTCTATTTAGTTGCCATTTTATGCAATCACTGAATAGTGCTGTGAATTTTTCAACTAATTGCATTTGTATTATTTGAACAATTTTCTGAAGTATCAAACTGTTTAGATTTTAAAACACCTTTTCTCTAAACAAAGCTGACTAAGAACTATACTGATAATATGTAGTTTCAAGAAAACTTAATATTCATTATTTAAATAGACTTCCAAGACATCAATGTAAAAGAAAATAAATTTTGCAATGAAATACTTCAGTGTCTAGTATAAACAGTACCTTACCTTGGACAATCAGGGGAATGAACAAGGAACATAAGACAAAGATGTGTAGCTAGAAACATCAGCATAATAAGCCATTCAAATTTATAGGAAATTATGTCTTTTAAAGAGAAACCAACACTTGTCTGAAAGAAGAAAAACAATATTTTAACAAAGTTCTTACTTAAAAATTTTATTTAAATTATTCACAATTAAATTAATTACCTGTAATTATGTATTAAAAAAATTATTGTATTAAAAAGATTAAACCAACAATATTTACTTGGAATACAGCAAAACCATTCCTACTTTAATCAGTTTTCAAATTCTATATACACATAAGAATATGCACTTTATATTTGCAAGCACATTTACATATTAATTAATCTTCTATGTTAAGAAAACTGCATCAAAATTAACATCATGGTCAGAAAAGTGATAATAATGTTGCACAACTTATATGTATAGTATTATATGCATGCTATATATATTATTAAATACATTAAAATAATGCAAATACAAGTATGAACATTTAGATACAATCTGATTAGGGAAAAAAGTGCAAATACTTCACAAATATACCAATTTTTGTTATCTTAGGAATAGTCTCAGTAAAATAAAAATCAGTATATGGTGTAGGTATTACTTTTCAATGCTTTTTAAGAACTATCTTTAAAAATTAGAATTACAGAACAAATTGGAGTTGTGAACAACATCAAGGGGCACAGTGAGTTTCCTAAAATATGTAAGTAGGAACTTTTGGGGAAATAATGAAAATTTTAGGCATAATTTAAAAAAAATTAGGGATGATTCCAGAAAATTTAGGGATTTTTTGTTTAAAACTGACAAATGCTAATACAGACATATTCTTTCCAAGGCTTATTTTAAAACTGGCAAAAAACTGCCAATTTAAAAAAAAAGGAAGATTTTGGAAGAAAATCAGAAAATTTTATTGGTTTTTAAATTAATTTTTTTTAGAAATTAGCAAATAATTTAAGTACAATTTTTGGGAAAAACAAAAACACACATTTAAAAATAATTTAGAATTCTAGTACAAATCTGTAGAAAGAAAACACAGTAATGTTTATTATAACATTATTAAAAGCTTCGGTTAAAAGTGTTTAAAAAAAAAACCTTGGGAATCTTAATAAGTGAAACACCTCAAAAATAGTATTGACAGAAAAAATGTAGGTAAAAAATGATTATGCTGGAAGAAAACAAAAAAAAAATTTCAAAAATATAATACTTGTAGAAGTCTTAGTTTTAAATCAACACCTTTGAAATGACAAAAGTTAACACCTTTTGAAAGAAATACTTGGTTATTATTCCAAATATTAATTATCATACAAAAATTTAGAAATTATGAAGAACTTTAAACTCACCTCATCATCTGCTGAAGCAAAAAATAAATGTACAGTTGCAACTACAAAATATGATATGCCAAACCTTTGTAAAACACCAGGAATTCGAAGATCTGGTAGATTCACAGCTGAAAAATAATGTTTATGCCACATTTAATAAATAAATAAATAATACTTTTCAATAATAGATTATTCAACAGATAATTAACATAACTAAATTAAAAAAAAAACTTTAAAAAATGTAGTCTCAAATGCATGTTTCATTTTTAAAAGTTCAAATAATCAAAAAATTTAGCTTTAAACACTAACTTAACAAAAGTTGGCAGTAAAAATAAACAATTAATTAAAAAGCACATAACTTCTTTTTCCTAAATAATAACTTTTTTTGTTTAGACTTAATAAATTTAAAACAAGTCAAACTAAAACAGCCACTAAAACTTCTAATTCAACACATGTTTTTATAGCAATATATATCAGGTCCAGATATACCAAGTATGTTTCTTTTGTTTGCTGTAACATTTAATGACTGACGACTCCCCCTGATAAGGATTAGGATACAAAAAATCCTCCTAATTTAAAAGTCTTTTTTATAAACCAAAATATTGCTGAATTTGTTTGATCAGCCACACAAGAAAATTATAAATTTTTGCAGTACCTAGATTTTTTTTTAAACCCGATATACTGCAGTAAAAATATGCACAGTGTTAAGGACCTTAAATTTTAGGAGATATAGAAATTTGATTATGATAAACAAGGAAAGATATCAAATCCCCCCCCCCCATCTCCATCTTATTCTACAATCTAAACTTATTTTTCAAATAGGCACTTGATGTAGAACATCTAATCTGTACATAAGAGCCTAATATATGCCACTAAGCACTTGGACAAAGGGAAATAGAATGAGTTATTGAATAATTTCCAGAAATTATATATTAAAACTTGTTAATTAATTGTTCAGTTAGCCGATATTTATAAAATCTAAAACTACTCACAGCTACATTTTTCTGCATCTGTAAAAGACAGCATTTTTTGCTATGTTGTAAGGTTTGAAGATAAAAAAAATATCTAAGTTTGATTTAATAGGGAGGTAAAAAATTTTTCAGTATCGATTTTTAATCTTGTTCAAAGGAATAATTGTGGATAAACTTTAATTCACGATAATTATTTTTACTATACTTTAAATTTGACTAACAGTGCATAAGTTTCCAATAGACTTCAAAGTCAAATGAAATCAAAGTTATAAAGAACACTATGAATTAAATTGATTCTGTAGTTTTGTAAATTATTTGAAAAGGAGTTGAAATCTAGCTGTGTTGAAAAATAAAATAAATAAAAAACATTTCACTAATTGAAAAAATTGAAATTTAAAGTAGTTTATCAAAAGTGGATAATTACTGGTGCACAAAGTATTTAACATTATCCCAAGTGAAAACAAGATTATGGAACGCTTAAGAATCTTGAAGAAAATTTTTCGCTTTGATACAATTTTTCTTAACTGTGACTTCAGAGAGAAAGCCATGGACATTCCCATCATCCAGATAAACCTGAAATGAAATAAAATCTGAAGTTAACAAGAGTCAGTGAAATTATATAAACCAAAATATTTGTATAAAACTATGCAAGTATAAATTGATTGTGATTAAAAAATTTTTGTTTACAATAAAAATATAACAATTAAGCAACTACTGATTGAATATAAGCTGATTGGGGTGACCATGATTGTGTACATAAAAGTCATAATTAAATGGAAAGTGATCCATTTCGGAGTAAAAAAAATCCTTAATTTCAATGAACTTAAGTAAAAAGATAGCTGCTTTCAAATGAATTGATTGCTTAATAAGGTAAGAAAATAGAAAAAAGATATATAAGCAGTAAGAAAACTTAATTTACTTTATTGTGTAAAGGCAAGAGCAAGATTAATAAAAAAAATTCTTAAATATATGAAAGCTTAGTAAAAACTTAATAAGAGTGGTTAATTGCAAGTATATATGAAAGGATATTACTTCACAGCTATTTCAGCAGTACTTTAATAAGTACAAAATCTCTAATTATTAGTTTTTAAAGAAGACTAAGAAAGATTTTCTCCAAATTAAGTATTGAACTAGTTTAAATGTATTTTAGAGTGATAACTTAACCATATGAAAAGCTAATTTCATTCATGATTGCATTTTTTAAAGTAAAAAAAAAAAAAAAAAAAAAAAAAAAAACTTTTGTAAAATAACAATAAACATGTATATAAAATTGATTCACTAATTAAAAAACTATCAAAGCCTAAGAGCAAATTTTAAGTTTTAAAAAAGATCTCAATTTAATAATTTAGCTAGCATATAAAGTGTAGTGCAAACAGTAATATTTGAATGAAAGAAGAAAAGCCTTTCATCTGAATATAAAAATATAACCATCTTTTAAAGATTTTAAATGTAATGTTGTGGTCAATACAAACCAAGGAAACACAAGGTCTGCTACTGTTAGCCCATTCCAATGTGAGTGATTAAAAAACGTATAGTGCCCTCCACCATAATTTACAAAAATCATCACCACTATGGATATTCTAAAGAGAAAATAAATATCACATGCTGCAAAAATATCCATTCAGATAATTTTTTAAATAATTTTATTAAAATTCTATAAAATAAAAAAAAAAAAACAGAGGGAAGGAACTGACAGCAGCAGACAGAGTTAAGTTATTCAAGGTATAGAAACATAAGGAATAAGAGGCACTTGAGCAAACATATATAAAAAAAAAAAATCACCCATTATGTACAGTTACACATGATTTTTAAAAATTTAGTTATTAATGGTGATGCTTGATGTCATAAAAGAAATTTTAAGTGTCCTATTACTACAAACCACAAAACCAACATAATGATCCAAAATATCCTTATTGTTATTTCCAATCAATTTGATTATTCAGTGAGTCATAAGTTCATTATTTAATATTGTTATTGTTTTTTAACTAACACAACTTTACACTCATGGTATATTTCTCTTACATTATTACAGTATTTTGTTTAACAGAATCAGCAAATTTGTTTCAATTGATGAAGACAAGAAAAATGCAATTTTGATAACAAATACTAAGAATTCAAATTTCAAACTTAGTTACTAGTATAAGGTAAATAACTGGCATAACTTAATTAAAAGTAGCTAGTTGAAAACCAAGTACTTATTCATTTGAAAAATTTCAAAATAGTTTCCAACGTTTCAAAAATATCCTCAACACTTGGAGCTAGAAAAATGGCTTTCCTTAAACTATAAATGTCTAACAATAAAACACTACTAATAGACTTTATAACTAGTAAACTTTGAAGCAGCTTCATCTCTATAAATTCTCAGAAAATGACAAAAAGGAGTAATTATTTGTAAAAAAAATTTAAGTAGAAATTTTCAAATATGTAGACATTAATATGATTTATATTGCTGGTAGCTTCGTTTGTTTTGATTTTTTTACAACAACTGAAATTATTTTCCAAACCGCATTTTAAATGAAGGGTGACAACTTTAATACTTGAACTAACCATGGAAATACCAAATCAGCTACTGTCAAGCCATTCCACCGAGCATGATGGAAAAAGGAGTATTTCCCACCTCCATAGTTCACAAAAATCATAATTGTAATCGCAATTCTGAAAAGAAACAAGCTTACAAACATAAGGATAAAGTAGTGTTTCTGCCTTTAAACACAAAAGTTGTACAACAAATTATACCATCAAACATTTGTCACAAAAACAAAGGATTTACATAAAAACTTAAAAAAATAATTAAACTAAATTGGAATCATATATATAGGGTGATTCCTTAGGTCTTTTAAATTTAAAACAACATCTCATATAATCAGGGAAGTAACGTAAGCCTATAGTAAAATGACTTTGCTAAATATTGTTAGACAGCTTACAGTGCCCCTAGTGGTTAAAAATAACTCAAAAACTAAAGGAGATAATTTTTGACTAAATATGGCAAACCACAGCAAAATGTTTGATAACACCAGGGGATACGTTTCTCAATTCAGGACAAGACTTGTTTCAAGTCGCGAATAACCCATAATTTCAACCACGAATATCTCCACCAATTTTACAGATAACTTAATGAAACTTTTTCCATTAAAAAAAAAAAAAAATTCATGAAGTAAAAATCGGCCAAGATATTTGTGGTTGAAATTACGGACTATTTGAGACTTCAAAAAGGGCTTGTCCTGAATTGAGGAAATATTCTCCGGTGTCATAAAACATTTTCGCTTGATTTTTTTATATTATTGTGAACATTTTTCTAATTGTACTTTTTGGCCAATCTGCTAAAGTTTTTTAGTTATTTATTTTAACTTCCATAAATAACCGCCAGATGCACTGTAAGCTCTCAAAATATTTAGCATTGTTACTTTACTATAGGTATACATTACTTCCCTGGTTAAACAGGACATTGTTTCAGATTTTAAGGGCTAAAAAGGACTTTAGGATTCACCCCTATATAAGCTGTGAAAGAGCAACCACTATCAATGCATTTAAATTTGAGACACTAGCAGAGCATAAAGAGTCTGTGATAAATAATTTGTAAGGTTTTAAATAACTCGGAGAATAATATCACTACACTTGGATTGCTCTAGTGTTAAAAACTTAAACAACATAGGTTTACAGCCATGTGAATAACTCAATTTGTCAATATTAAACTGGTTGATTTGTTTCAAGATACAGACATTCATGCAGTAATACTTTTTCAATCATGCCAGCAATGCCTAAGAATGCATTAATGGCACGATTCAAATAATATATGAGCAACAAATTCAAAAAAAAAAAAAAAATGGCTTAATAATACTAACTATAAAAAGTTACAATTCAAATATTTTAAAAACTGAAGAAGGTTTTTGAAACAATTAAGTAGAGCAGTAATAATAATTAACACTATCATTCAGCACAAACTACTTCACACTTTTTCTGAAGTCCATGCCATATACTTTTAAACAGACCCATGTCAGAATTATGAAAGGTAAAGGGAAATTTATTTGGCCTTATACAAAAACGTATGTCCCCAAATATTAACGTGTCCTTATTTTAAAGACGAAATCTTTTTGTTCCCATCAATATAGCAGTCCTTTATAAAAGCTAGACTTTATCAAGTCTTTTTTAAAGTATTTTCACACACATAAATTTCAATAAAATACAGTGAGTTCTCCTAACAGAAAAATATCTCTGAGTTAGAAAGTAAAGGAAACATGCCAGAATGTTCTCTAAAAAATGCATTGAGTGTGGCAGCTTAAATAAACTGTAAAGGATTTTCTCTCAATGTATAAAATCAAACTTTCATACTCAGCCATTGTCTTGCCACGTTGGGTGTCAAATGAAGCTTAAAAGTATGTGCAAAAATAAAAAATAAAAACGGATCTATATCAGTTTACTAACCAAACAAAATTATTTCATGCATATGAAAACAATGATCATGAAAATTCCAGTTTTGACAAAATTTAATTCAATTAAGTTTCAATATACAACAATACCTTATTCGTAATAAAAAGGGTTAGGATAAACATGTACATTACGAATTAGGTATAAGCATAATTTATCAATAATTTCTGATCAATTAAAAAAAATTCACATATTAATAATGGGATTTTTGATAACTTCTGAGACGTAGATGTTATGTAAAAAGTTTGCATTATAATAAAAAAAAAATTAATATCCTTTTACATGCAAAATAGCATCTCAATACATTTACCCTCGTACAGTATCCAGGGATTTCAGCCTCTGTTGATGAGGCTTCTTTTTCTCCTCAATTGTAGAGCTGGATGAAAAAGCTGCTGCAAGATCCTGCATTAAATGAAACAAATTGATGATAAAAGTATTATAAATAACAAACTTGATCTTAGCCATCATTAAAATTTAGAGTTTTCATTCATATCACTGTGAAAATTTATAATTTATTTTGTTTTCGACAAATGTTTAGTATCAACCACCAACAAGATCTAGTTAAAATGAAAAAAGTTGTGTCATACACTACTTTGAAATGCTAATAAAAATATTAATTTAAAATGAAATCAATTGAAAGATTAAACAATGCTTGGTTTAAAATTATTATGCAGTTAGAAACATGCTGTATGAATTAGTATAGATATTAATGCTTTCATTTTAATTTAATTGAGTTAAATTCCGATCATAGCCATTTATTGAGGAGTTCAAATAGAAATTGTAATTATTAAAAATTAATAAAGCATACACTTGTTATAACATACTAACTGTTATTAAACAAAATATCTGTTTAGGGATATGATGAAGCATACCTGTTATACCAAGCCAAGAACAAAAAATTCATGCAGGCTTTCTATTATAAAAAAAAAAAGTTAACTTACAGTACTTACTTCCAAGGATTTACGGTGAAATAAGTAGTTGAAAAAGCGAGATCTGTAAATAAAGAGTTATAAATTAGCTGAGCAGAAATAAACAAACACTTAGAAGAGAAACCCCCTCACAATATTATCTTAAAACAAGTTGAAAAACATTCACTTTTACTGAAGAGGATTATTTTCTTTTTTATATGGAACAGATATAAGACGAACATACTTGCAAATGTTTTGCTTGGAACACATGTGTAAAGAATTACTACAAAAATAAAAGCAAGAAAAATAAATGTTTATCAGCTGATTGAGATACATGATTTATTTTTTTATACTCATGGTTTACTTAACCCTTGGTTAGTAACGGGGTCGATAAATGTCCTCCACAATCAATTTCTCAATAGATGTCAGCCCATGATCAAAGCATTTTTACAGTTTTTTGTCAAGTTATTTTAAAAATATTTTTTAATTTTTACTTTATTCTGTTCAATAACATTGGGTATTGAATTAAAATACCCACTTACTTAGATATTTGGTCACGAGTTTAATGGTATGCATGAAAATTTGAATTTGGGGAACAATTGTCCTCCACGCGACTAACTGCGAGACAAAACGTCACGCACCTAACCAAGGGTTAACAATAGAAAATTATTAATTTCACCAAAATCTCATTATTAAAGCACATTAAATGCATAGAAACTTTACTATTTGCAAAGTAATAAAGCAATATAATAAATAAAAAAATAAAAAAAACCTCAAAATGTTTTTACAACAATGTTCAAAGTTTGCACTAAAGCAAATATTTACCTGTAGATAAGTTTTCCAATCCAGGCCAAAACAAACAGTAGAACATAAAATCCCAAAGCAAAAATGATAGCTAAAAAGCACATAATTTAAATTTAAATAAAGACTTTTAAACCAGAAATGAAAACATAAATTCCTAGAGTTCAAATATTGACTACCTCATATAAGAGATTAAGAGCAATTATATTATCAATTCGAATTGGAAATTGGACTACGTAAATAAACTAACTGAGGATACAGATTTTATAAAAAATGCAAGAAACACTTTATAATAGTTAATAAAAGTGTTATTGATATAGTAATTCATAGAGTTTGAAAAGTTTCAACTTGTATTGCCAACCCAGAAAGAATAATATTCCACAAAAGCTCTAAATATTGCGGAGGAAATATTTTGCCTTCGGAATTACTCTTGTAAAACGCATAGAAAGAGTTTCAAATGAAATTATATAAGACATTTTAACATAAGAGTACATAATTATCAATCAATCCTTATGATAAAATGCTATTTAATATTTAGAATCAATAGTGTATTCCCATGTTGCTGTGGTTTATATGAAGGAAATAATTTAAGGTATTTCAGTAAAGGAATAACTATATTATATTCTTTTTCAAAATGCTTAAAATTATTTTCCACGGAATTTTTTTTAACTACAGCAATATTAACAACAGCAAAAACCTTTTCAATAATATACTAAGCAATAAAATACAGCCAATTTTTCTACAATTAAATGAAATAAACTTTAATTTATGTAGCATTTCAATTTACAAAAAAGTACAATTAATATTTATATTGAACTAGTATAAATTGAACCATCTGAGCCAGAAGAGTAATACAAGATAGATTCTTCCTTTTGGATCATATAATACCACATTCTAGGTCTATTTTTAATTAACCAACTATATATCAGGCATTTTCAATCAAGCAGAAGGGATTAAGTCAAAATGAATTGGAAATTATTTATACTTAAAATTAATAAAAATAGATATACATTTATATCTTTAATTTACATTGCACTTGCAGAATAAAAATAATTTTATTAATCTCACTTACATATTTAGTAGCCGAGTTGCCAAAACAAGTTATTTGAACTTCAAGAGAATGATGCGAGGGATTAACTGCCAAAGTAAATGTTTCAAAAATGAGTTCTTCCGCATTGGCAACGAGCCTTTTCCAGTGTAAAGTTTCTCACCGTTTTTCTCTTACTCTAGCAACTGAAACTATAACCTAATAGTTTTGCATGCGACTAGATGGTGAAAGAATATCAGTTTTGACAAATTAAAAAGTGTGGTTTCATCTCTTGTATTCTTAAATGATTTTGGAGGAAGAAAGATTTCTTTTCCATTGGTCTCATTATCCAGAATTTTATAGCTTTTTTAACTTAAAGCATAATTTTTTATTTCAATAAACAAAGTTTTAGATGAGAAAATTTTGGACAAAATGGTGATTTCCACCAAATTTCTTGTTTTTTATGTTCATAAATGATTTTGCCAGAAGCTTTATTTTAATCAATTTACATAAAATGTCTCTACAATAGCTCACATCAGTCAGGGTTTTCACTAAAAAAGCAAAACAAACCCTGACTTTTCCAGACATTTTTTTTTAAATTTCCAGATTTAACAACGTTTTTCCCAATAGGTTAACGACCAATATTTCTAGAACAAGTTAATAGTTATATCACAAGAACATTAAATTGAATGATGTTAATCTTTAAGAAATACTACAAGGGAATTTAACAAAAAATTCTTCGTATCTCGAATGTTTTTCGCAACTAGAATGCACTTTTTGTAAAATCACTGTAAAAAAATGCCTATGGCTTCTTGTGATGAAAAAAGTCAAAATATAAAAAAGAGGAATATATATATATACAGAGTTATTTTAAACTACAAAAATAGCTGAATAAGAATATATTTGTGTACTAATGTGTGTACAAAACAGTAATGAGGCTAAAAAAAAATTCTGAGAGGTGTTTTAGAAAAGTTTGGTCTGATCAAGTCCACTAAAAACAATAAATTGTAGGAAAAAAAAAATACCGGAAAAAAAAGCGGAAATCAGAGTAAAAGCAAATAAGTCAATTTGCTTTCAGTTTAGTTTTTTTACACGTTGCTATAAGAAAATATCATATGAAATATCAGATTTTCAGAACGCAGACGTGAGTTCTGAAAAAAATTACTAAACTTCTTGGAAGAAAACTAGAACCTGAAAGAAATTCCCTGACTTTTCCAGAATATGTCACATTTTCATTAGTTTTCCCTGACCTTTTCAGGTATTTTCATTTCCCCTAAAAATTCCAGGTTTTCCAGATATGTGGTGACCATGAACTGTTGTAACACAAATGCCTCTTCAATTGAAATTTAACCAACTTGATTTATTTATGTAATTTAAACAGTTATAAAGATTCAAAAACGTAACATCATATTCGGTTTCATTTTGAAATTGTAAAATATGTATTAACTTTACTAATTTATTAGTAGTAAAAGGGTTATCGAACTTACGATATGGAACACGTTCTGGTTCTTTATCACAAACAATAGAGCAGCCAGTTGCATTGATATCAATATGATACCAGGAATTTTCACCTAGGTATGCCTTCTCCAAGCTGAAATGGGTTAAAAAAGAATAAAATAAATGTTTTACAATATCTACAATTAACCCTGTTTATTTTTTAAAACACAAACTGATTGACGTGCCATTGCTCTAGACATAATAGAGAATAAATTAACTAAAAAACACATCAAATGAATTTAGGTATAGTTTTTTATCCTTTGTGTATTAAAAAGTAATGTTGAAAGAATTATTTAGAGTAAGACAGTGACATATTTCTTTTCTGATGAACTTGAGAGTATACAAGGTATATAAAAAAAAAGAATGATCCAATTATAAAAATCGTTATATTTATGGAACGACAAAGATTACATGAATAAAAGTTACTAGATGTCAGAGAGTCACACATGTTATGTCACTAGATGGCTCTTGTGAGGGGAAGATGGAGAAATAGAAATGAATGCAAACTATTAGAAGTTGAGATTCATTCTTTTATACATTTATTTTTCTTTCTTTGGAAGGTTTTACTGCATAAAAAGTTATCTTTTTTAAAAATAGAGACATGATAATGCTCATTCAAATCTTTTTACTTTGAAATTTATAAAACAGGATGTATAATAAAGAATGACGTTTATCTTATCAACGAATTGCAATTATGGTGATTTCAGCATCTTTCACAAGCGGAGAGCCATCTAGTAGCGATTCGTTAAAACTCTAGCCAACACCTCGTTTAGTGACATAACTGTCATTCGCAAGGTCTTCATCATTCTATAAGTATAACGATTTAAAACCAGGTAATTCTTTTTTTATACAACCTGCACTCTAAAATACATTTTCCAGTAGTGTGAAATTTTAATAGATAAATAGCTATTGTACAAGAGATTTTTTTTTTGTATATTTTCATCTGGTGACAAAAACATCTTTAGAGCATACTTCCCATTCAACTTTTTTAGTAGAAACACAATTTTAACTATAATATTTAATTTTTTGGAGGAAAACAATTCTTGTCACTTCTCTATGATGGATTGGCTGGTTGTTTTCAGATTATCTGGCGACGTCAGAAACATGAGGGCTATAATGCGCCGAAACATTCATCATTTGACAAGCCAACATACGATTACAAACACCCATGCCTTACACGGGACTCGAACCCGCAACCTCACGGTCTAGAAACTAGCACGCTAACCACTATACCCGTTTGGTCGGCTTCTCTATAATGGAAAAAAGACTTTGTGGTCAATAATTTTGTACATAAAAGTTTATATTTTTTTAAGTCAATGCAGTGGATTTTTAAGACAGAAAAAACAAAAAAGTCGTTTTATACCTAAATACCACTTCAGGGCAATGAAGAGTAGTTTGAAATCAAAAGGAGAATGTCTTCCTGTAAGTATTCTTAGAATAATTGCCTCATGTATTTGGGAATAAGAGTAAATCTAGTAAAAACCCAGGAAATATCTACTCTCCAAAACAGGGGCGCAAGCAGAAAATCTCTGTGGGAGGAGATTTCAATCAAGGCCTAAGTTTGCTTCTGTGTTTATATAAGAAACAACTTCCATGCAAAACTTTCTCACCCCATATTTGTCACAAATCATCAATATTTTTGCAGTTTCTTATAATCCATCATTTACAGATGGCAAAATATTAAAATGGTTTTTGCCCCGTTTTTGAGTCATACAAAACAACCTAACATGGAACTATATAAAATCTAGATATCATATTACACATTTTTTATTATATAAATTAATATTACTTTTTTTGTTTGTTTAAATTCAATTTGAGAAAGAATAATGTTTTAGGTAAATGAACAAACACCAATATTAGGATGATTTTACTATATTCTTATTGTGTGTCTCTTCCAAAATAAATACCTTCCAAGAAAGATCAGGCTTGAGCTCTATGTTGCCCAGTCACTTGATTCTTACACTACTAGGCATCCATTTTTCATAAATGGGAAACATGTTTTGTAAGTTTTTATGTTAAAAATTGCACTGGTTTGTACCATTTTTATAACACATGGCAAGATAAAAGTTAATAAAAAAAAAGTGCTTGGCAATTTTTTTTTTATGAACACAAAAGAGTTGAATCACTCAAACAAAAACATTGCATGGAATGTAATTTGATATCAATAAAGTTCCACACAATTTTAATACCCTCTTGAATTAATAAAAATTCATTCTTTAGCAAAAATATATTACAAATATTAAACTTCCTCTCAATTTGACACTATAGTAAGAAAAATTTGCGGGCACACAAAAAAAAAAAATTTACTTGCAGAAATTTAACCAAAAACATGATTCACTCCTTCAAAAACATCTCATTATCCATGCTGAAATTTTTTCATGGTATGTATGGAAAATTTTATACAATTAAAGCTCTAATTTCACAATAAATACCTGCATAAGGTGTTATTATCTCCATTTGAAACCTGCCACATTGTTCCAAATGATGCAAATTTTACAATTAGTTCTTGAGCATGAAAGGGCTTAAGAGGTTTCATTTCCAACAAAGAGCACTGAAATGTATAAAAAAATTTATAAATCTAAAACAGTAGCATTGTGTTACTTAATTCTATTAAAATACAGTTGGTAATAATAATTTATAAAAGGATGCGTTATCTGACAAATTCATTTTTAAAGAAAAACAATTAATTACAATAAAATTAAAATAAATATTTTTACATTTTTAGATACTATTGAGGGTTTTCTTTTCTTTTCTTAACCTTCCCACAAAACAATGAGACACACATTTCTACTATTTCTTATTAAATTGTGACTACAATAATTACAATGGGGAAAGAAACCATCTTTTCAGAATTTTTTTTCATAGTTTGACATTCTAAAACTGTATTAATAGTCATTATCCCCCTCCCCCCATCTTCATTTAAAACAATGACAAATAGTTGTTACAAATACTTAAAAAGATTTGCATTGACAATAACAACAAAGAAAATAAACCAAACTCCATGAGAATTGGTTCAGTCGTTTGGGTTATATACCTACATTTAATGAAAAGGACATGAGACTAAACTGTTTTTAGCAAACCTTTTTGCTACTCAACATATTGTGGAATTGAATCAGTGATGGAAGTACATAATACATAACTTACATTATCACATTCCATGCTCTGGTACTGAAACTTCACTACATGATCCACATGAGACTGTATTATGAGACATGACTCATCAATTTTCAATTCTCCACACGTCATGTTTTTGGACTTTTGCAGTTGAGGCACAGATGGAGAAAACAGTGGTTCAGGCTCAAAGTAAAATATACTTGCGGGTTCAAGAGAATTTGATGAGTGCCGTTGGAATGCTTGAGAAGACCCTGTGAATACAAAGATTTGATTGTGAAAAATAATAATTGCAAAATCTCACACATTGAAAGTTCCTTACCCTAACGCTGTGTGAATGAGCACTCCCACAATAACACATGTCCATTTTTTGGTACATAACTTCAGATTTGCAGGCAATTTATGAAGAAATTATTTCCAAAGTTGCATCCTTTCAGTCCAGGGGTTATTTGGATACATGTTCATTTATCAGTGATTACTTTTACAAAGAAGTAATCAAATAATGTCTCCAGAGTTCATCCTAGAAATGAAAAAGGGCAGGATGCTATATTCCAAAAAAGAGCAACTTCTGTTTTCAAAGGCACTCTTATGGCAAATTGCAGAAGTTTGTATCTGGTTTTCTTCCATAATTTTTATATTGTTTTACCTTTCAACTAAGATAAATATTTTTAAATTATAAATATTTTGAAAAAAAAATTAATATTGCTTAAAACGGCTCGAATAAAAAACTTGCTCAAAAACTCAAAAGACAAACGATATCAAAATACTGATAAAATGCCACAGTCCTACTTCTTTTGGAATAAGACAGAGAAAATTATAAAAAATAAAAAACCATCCACACTGTAAAATTTGCATCAAATATTCATTTTTATAAAAATATCAATTTGTAATACTGTAAAATTAAGATAAGAATGTTTTGATATAATGAATGTTAGATTAAGAACTTTTCACAACCCTTACAAAATCTTTTAAAATATGAATAAATCAACCTTAAACTTTATTTTTTAGGCTTTGGCATTGACAGGGAATAGTGTTTCTCCAAATTCAACAATATCCAATACGGGATATCACAAGGAGTGATATCCCCTAACTGAAGAACTTGGACTATGACTTAAAATTTGTAAATTTTTTTATTTTCCAATTCTGATCAAATTCTGACACAAAATGGCGATTTGTTGCCATACATGCTGTAATTATACAGGCTATAATAAAATTTAGTGTTTTTTTTAAATAAAAAAATTGGAAATAATCCGGGATATTGATTATATTTCTGTGATATATAATTTAGCATATAAAACGAAAGTTTAGAAATTAATTTGCAACAGATAAATTACTAAAAATGCATTCCCCTAAAATTAATAAGAGTGCATAGCGATGTAGCGTGTCAAAAAGGAAATATATAATTATACTATACTAGCTGAATACCCGTGCTTCGATACGAAATTTTAACATGAGCAATAAATTCAGCTAACTGTGTGGCCTCGCGTTGCAGAAATCCATCATTGGTGCATGGGTCCTAGTTTTTGGCGATTCGCTCGCAGGAAGGCTCATCGCTACACAAAATTGAGCTTGCTTCGCTCGGTGAAAAGTTCACTGACACATAAGCACAGGCTTGCATCATTCGTTGAAAAGTTCTTTCCTATGCAATCATAGGCTCGCTTCGCTTTCTGAAAGGTACATTACTGCGTAAGCATAAGGTCGCTTCACTCACTAAAATCTAATTGCTACATAAGCCTTAATATTAGAAGTCTCCCCCAGTTGAGAAAAAAATGAAAAAAAGAAATCCCCATTAATACAATATCCCTTTAAGATTATTTTAACACGTGTTTGAAAAAAGCAAAATTAGATGGCCAAAACTACTTATGTTGAAATTTTCAGAGCTCTAGGCCTATTAAAAGTCGATTTTTGTGAAAATATTAATTAAAAAACAAATTGAAAATTTAATATTCTTTTTGTCAAAAGTCTTATTAGAAGGCCAAAACTACATAGGTTGAAAATTTCAGAACTGTAGTCCTATTGGAATTCATTTTGTAAAATATTTGTTAATTAACTAACAAAAATAATTTTAAAAAATTTAAATTGTAACATTCTTTTTGTCAAAAGTCCAATTAGAATGTTAAAACTACTTATGTTGAAAATTTTAGAGCTGTAGCCCTATTAGAAATCATTTTGTAAAATATTTGTTAATTAATTAAAAAGAACTAAATAAAAATTTAAAATTCTGTTTTTCGAAAGTCCAATTAGAAGGCCAAAACTACTTATGTTGAAAATTCCAGAGCTTGTAGCCTTATTAGAATTGTAAAATATTTATTAATTAAAAAAAAATTAATTAAAAAAGAATTAAATACAAATTTATAATTCTGTTTTTTTTTTTTTTTAGGTCCAATTAGAAGGCAAAAACTGCTTATGTTGAAACTTTCAGAGCTGTAGCCCTATATGAAATCGTTTTTTATAAAATATTTGTTAATTAGTTAAAAAAAACTAATCAAACATTTATACTTCTGTTTTTCAAAAGTCCAATTAGAAGCCCACAATTGCTTATGGTGAAAATTTCAGAGCTGTAGCCCTATTAGAAATCATTTTTGCAAAATACTTGTTAATTAATCGGAAAAAAAATAATTAAAACAAAAAACTAATCAAAAATTTATAATTCTGTTTTTCAAAAGTCTAATTAGAAGGCCAAAACTACTTATGTTGAAAATTTCAAAGCTGTAGCCCGATTAGAAATCTTTTTGTAAAATATTTGTTAATTAAAAAAAAAAACTAATCCAAATTTTAAAATTCTGTTTTTTAAAACTACAATTAGAAGGTTAAAATTACTTATGTTGATGAAAATTTCGGAGCTGTATAGCTATTTAAAGTCACATTGTCAAAAAAAAAAAAAAAAAAAAATTAAAATTTTAACATTCTGTTTGTCTGAAGGCCAAAGCTATTTATGTTGAAAATTTCAGAGTTCTATTCCAATTTTAAGTAGCTTTCTATAGATCCACAGACAGACAGCTTGTTCTATTTTTATAGATTAAAAAACAGACGACTCTAATTAAAACCAATTTCCAAATTTACTAAGCAAAACATTTAGATACTGAAAAAAAAAATTTAACTTTTAAATTTAAGCTATTACTTATATCTTTAGCTAAAATGTACAAAAAATTTGGCAAGCTTAAATAAATTACAAATAATGTTGCATACAATTGCAATAAAAATTACAATTTTAAAAATGGATTATACAGAAAAATTGGACAATTATACACTATTTGTCTTGTACAAAATTATACTAAAATTTTAGTCATTCTGCATTGAATCAAACCAATCGATCATCGCACAAGCACTAATCAAGGACATAACGGCTATCACATCAAAGGAAGCCTATTCGAAAACACCTATCACACCAACATAAATCTCGGAGACAGCGGTTACCACAACAGCAAAAGGCTAGGGGAATCACACCGAAACGGTGTCGCAAGGCCGCAAACCTCACCTAAACCCCATACTACATCAACTTAAACCTCAAGAAAAATGACTTTCACTCCAACGGTAATATCGGCGATAGCACACTTCCCAAGTCGTAAATCTCGGCCATAGCTGCTATAACATTTTTAAAACACTGGACAAGAATCACCACCACAGCAATGTAAATATCGGTGATAGTGCACACTATACCGGCGCAAATCTCGGCACTATCGGATATTGCAACAATAAACTACTCGTTAAATTTGACCATCAAATAAAGTTTTAAAAGATACTTTACACGTTTTTCAAAGCGTATTTCAAGTTAAAAATATTAAAAATGGAAAAAGTGTAGATATTTGGCATCGCTGATCTCCAAAGAATTAGCCGATTTTAATATACCATTTCATGTAAATGAAATGTAGGAAGAAAATTTTCATATTCTCACAGCCAATATGTTAATATGATTTTTAAATTACTTTCATGGCAGTGACGATTTGTGGGGTACAGCAAATACAACCAGTCTGCATCTAAATTATTAGTTTAAAATTAAAATGTGCTAATTGTTAGTCAACTTCGATTATTTACTTTAGTAATTTTCTTAAATGTAGATAAGAATCACAAATGAAGATGGAATTTCTACGGTAAGTAAAAAAATCTCCGTTAAATAGCAAACCTGTTCTGCAATGCACAATTGAGGGGGAAAAACTCAAATATGTGGAGGTCTAACTAACCCACTTGCCGTCATCCAATCGGTCTGAAGCTAGGCAGATAGATTCGATGTTGATGACAAAGCATTCTATCAAATTTCGGGAGCTATCACTGTCATTAAAAAGTCGCTTTTACGGAATACTAATAAAGCAACTTGCCTTCATCAATCGCGCTGAAATAGAATTTAACTGATCATTGAAGACACTCTTTCCTCTGTTGCTAAAACTGTTTTAATAAATAAATAATAAAATAAACTGTTTTATTCAGAATAAATAAAAGTTATTTGGATGTGAGTGCATAAATTCACATTAATTTTTGATGAATAAATTTTGAAACGTAGTTTGCCGCATATTTTGCTGACAGAGATGTTTTTAATATTTAAAATTAGAAGATAGAAACACAACACCTAGCATACGCTGACAACAGAAAAGGCGCTATGTTAATAAATTGATAATTGGCAATGCATATAAAGGATTTATATTAAAAACTTTGTTTTTATGGGTTATATTATTTTTTATTTTCTTTCTCATGTCATTTTGTAAATATTGAAAGGAAACTTTGAGTAATTAAGATTACAGAATTTTCATTCATGAATGATTTTGGAAGTGGAGGGAGGGAGGGGAGTCTCTGTTCCGGCTGCACTAACAGTTTCGACCACAGGTCGCCACTGCTGTAGAAATTTTGGTAAAAATTATATCAGAATCAGTTGAAATAAATCTGGGACGTTTAATTTTTTTTTTTTTTTTGGTGGTGGGGGGGTTCTTTTTATTATTACTAGTACTTAACAAGATTAGTCTATTAAATACCACTCCACTGGATCAAAGAATCGATATGACCAAATGGTTTAATTGAAGAGGATTGTCATCGGGTATTATTGTTTGTTATTGCAGTAATGTATGTCAATTCCATTGTACTGTAAAAATTGTTCCGCAAAAAAACTTAGCTTGACAAAATCTTGTCGCAGACTAGCAAAATATTTTCAATTACTCGGCTTGCATGATGCATACAACTACAATAATCATTTTACTTTAAAAATATGGAAAGAAAGTATTATGCACCATTCCTGTCGAACCCCTTTTTTCGTTTCAGAAACAAAATTGTACCACTTCTGAAACACACAAAACGCAAGTGATGAAACGACGTGTCGCAGGGTTTACTTTACATCACCTAGGTTCAATGACCCCCCACCCTCCCCCCTCCTCTCCCCAGGCTCAAATAAACACATTGGGAAATCTGAAACACAGCAGAAGTCTTTGTAATATTACTTATCAATTTCACCCATTCTAATTTCATTCTGAAAATCGCTAAAAATTATGTGTTCGCGCAAAATTTGCATTCTGAACCACTGTGGGTCCGGTCTATAATTTTGCTGTCGGTTTTTCCGCGATATGCATCAGAAATTCAGAATTTTCTTAAATTTCGAAGTTGAAGAAGAAAACTTGTGGTTTTATTCTGAAACTATTTCTATTAAGAAGGAGCAATACTAAAACTTAACAATATGGTTACTGATGATATTGTTAAAAATAGCAACAATGTCCAAAATAGTCGCATTTCTTTAACTGATATAATATATCATAAAAGATCTTAGCAGCAGAGTCTATATTGCCTGAAATTTTTGAAAATTACCTTAATGAAAATGATGACATATAGAGTCAAATAATTATTCAAAAAATTCAGAGTTAGAAAACCTTTGGTAACTCCAACTCGAACGTTCGTTGGTAAAATCATAGCGTTGGTTCTTTTTAGGACCCAGTCAAGTATCTTTCTTTATGAGTACATTTCTCATAACATTTCTTTATGACTTTAAAATCAATTATTATAAAGTCAAAATGAAATATACTTCACAACAATATGTAAAGTGTTTATCAAATACAGCTGAATCCTAAAGTTTACCAAGTTTCGCTCGCATGTTCAATAAAATATTTGAAAACTATGGGAAAAAAATAAGAAAAATCATACATTTCACAACTAACCGAATTAATGGAGCGAAGATTCAACAACTTAACCCGAGTTCAAATGCAAAGCAAATACCAAAATAAATGCCTAATAAAATTAACTAATTAGTTAATAATTTATTAAGATAATAAATTCCTAGTCTTATGCAATAGGTCAAATCGTTCTAAAAAAGTCTAAGTTCATTGATATAGATAACAACTTCATACATTTAATGTATGCTGCAAAATCCCGTGAGATCTAAAGAATTAAAAAATAAATTGAATTTTTTGAAGCTATATAGTAACTTAATATTAATTATCAAATCGAAGATCTATTACTCTAGTAAACGAAGTTCCAACTCACCAAGTACAAACTGCACAGTACCTTACATTGATTTATTATATTTCTCTAAGCATTTTTTGAGATGGAAAATAAAATCAGTCAGGTGTAGGCATTAAAGTTAGATGTTGTAAACAACAACGAATTAAATAGACAAAAGTTCCATTTGAGAATGACACACATAAGTAGAAAATTAATCGTTTCACCACCGACTTGGGTAAAAAGTAAATAAAAATGACCTCAATATAGGAAAACCGGTTGCAAGATGGAATTAATTAGAGATTATAAAAAAAAAAAAGTAAACTAACGCCGAGTTAATTAACAAGATAACGTAATCTTAAGTATGTTTTATGTATTTCTAGCTAAAAACAAGTTTGATTCTGAATTTCGAAGATAACTTTTCACATTTTAGATTAAATTTAAATTTACGGGGGATACAAAGTTAATTAATTTAAAAAGGGTGAAAAGTTAAGTTATTGCAAATAAATTTTACAAATTTTGATACTAATATAATGATTATTTAGGGGACTTGATGGAATTTGGAAGCGATTAAGATCCTTCGCACCTACTCCGCTCTCGATACTCATATGGGTATAATTTTCCCAAACTACAGCAAAATACTACGATCCAATCGATCCATAATACATTTCTCCACTAATTAAGTATAAATATCACAATGTTACGGCTAGGGGAGCATCATATATATCAAATGATAAGATACAAATATATATCAAATGATAAGATACAAATATATATATATATATATATATATATATATATATATATATATATATATATATATATATATATATATATATATATATATATATATATATGTTTTTCATCAAAGAACAAACTCACCTACTTTCCTTGTTTCCGATGGATATAAATAGTTCTTGTGTCGCAGCACAAATTAGATGTCATCATGATTCTTGTGACAGATGAAAAAACAGTAATTTTACAGCAGAATTATCGTGATAATACGGCCCCGAAAATTTTCGATAAGGTCTTGATAGGTAATCTTATTATCAATTCTGATTAAGTTTTTGACAGTATCATTTAGTTCTTTGACATAAGGTATCAAAATATAGATTAATTAAAATACCAACTGATAAACAAATGTTGACATCGACATTTTATTTTAAAAAAAAAGTAGCAACTGTACATAATTTAAACCGTTCGGTCATAATAACGTCAAGATGAAAAGGTTGCATGACTTCTTTTTATCGAACCTACTATACGGACAGAATAAAAACATTGAAAACTTGACATGAAACACACCACTATGTTTCTATCTCGAGTGTCTTCTCAATTATATCGCTGTTTTAGGTGGACATATAATTTTGGCTTATCTTTAAATAGCAGACAATAGTTCGGTTTCTTTACCTTTAAAGATAAGAAACGGTCTTCGCGGCTCTTTAATATCAAATATGCCGACTTTTAATTGAAATCTCGTTCATTCTAGAGAAAGAGTGATAGCATTTAAAAAAAAAAAATCCACGACTACTTTTATTTGAAGTGAATAATTTTTCTAAGCCTAGCCGTCAATCAAATAAAAGTTAAGTACATTCCTGTTAAATAGTATTAAACATCTCCAGGTTTTGTAGATTTATGGTTGGTTGTTTTCAGATTATCTGGCGCCGTCAGCAACACAAGGGCTATAATACGCCGAAACATTCGTCATTAGACAAGCCAACATACATTTACAAACACCCATTCCTAACACGGTACTCGAACCCGCAACCTCACGGTCTAGAGGCTAGCACGCTAAGTCGCTAACCACTATACCGTTTGGTCGGCTTTGTAGATATATGATAAAGTTTGAATAGTACAATTTTTGGATGGGTGTAAAATATAACGTAAAGCCGACTAAAAGTTGATTGTAGCCAAATGCTAGGGTCGGTAAATCACAACATTTGGTTTGGTTTTCAAATGAATTAAAAAATCATTGTACCAACAATAAAAAGATTTTTGAGTCAGTCCAAATTTCCGAAAATTAGTGACGAGATGGGTTACAAAAAGTAAATTTACTATATAAAAAAATTAATTTACATTCAAATGATATGGGACACGTTCTAAAATATGCATCGGCCCAGGAAGGAAGGACCAAGGGAGTACACTTGCACCCCACTGGCGTTTGAAAATATAAAATAAAGTGGAGAAAATGGTAAACCACATAAAGAAGAAATATAATATGGGCTTTAAATCATTAATTTGAATAGAATATTAAAGGATTAATTGATATATCATTAGAAAATCCAATGATCATTTTTGAAAAATCAAGGTTGCACCTTCGGAATGCGATTTGCAAACCCTGCACATAATTCTGGCGTGCCCATGTAAATACGGGCAAAAATGATATTTAAATTTTAGATTCGATCAAATCTATTTTGTAACCAACCCGGTTGGATTTTGAATGATTTTCAATTTCTGTCTTTTGTAACAGCAACAAATTTGACTGGTGAAAATCCCAAAAATACTCCTCCCATCCCCACCCAAATTTCCTCAATTATTAGATATACAATGGAGGAAAAAAAGGTTTTTTAGTAAAGATTTCACTTTGTAAAGCTACACTAGTTTGGGAATTACCTTTTCAGCTAAAGAACATTCATTTCACTTGGCCAGGGTAATTGAGGGAATTTATGTAAAGTAACAATTCAAGTATCTAGCATCCTTTTTCAATTGTAGAATTACTCTTTAATATTCACCAAGTTTTTCTTTTTGACAGTCACCAGTGTGATGTATGCTGTATGAGGTATGCTGTTGCCCAAACTAAAACTGAATATTTTAAAGAATGTAGTGAAATGTTAGTATAATATGAATATATTGGTCTTCCAGGGCAAGACCACGCCAATTTGGTTCACTTCTATAAGATACGAGTATTCTGCGCCAAAGAAGTCGGATCATCTGCAATCTTCCTGATTGAAATTTAAAGAGGGGTTGAGTTACCAAATAAACTAGGGGTGTGGAACATCGCACAAATTTGAATTACACTATAATACTGACGTGAATTTGTGTCATATAACGAAGATATATTTTCATCATTCATTTAGAAAAAAGGGCCGGTTTGGCGAAATTTTATGCGATAATTCTTGTATGGGAGTTAAAAAAAAAAATCGAAAAAATGGGAATTTTGGAGTAATGCTTATCGAAAAATCTTACATTATCCTTTCTTGTAAGTGAAGTGGGTAGAGAAGAAACTAGAGGTGTGGAACATCGCACTACTTTCAATTACACTATAATACTGACATGGATTTGTGTCATTTACCGATTGTATATTTTCATCCTTCATTTAGAATAAATGGCTAGTTTGGCGATATTTTTTGCGATAATTCATGCATGGATCTTTAAAAAAAAAAATTAGCCAAAATGGTGATTTTGGCAATATACTTTTCGATAATCCTTATATTATTCTTTATTATAAGAGAAACTGGAAGGAGGAGGAAAAAAATCGTTGATGAGGTATGCTCGAGGAAAGAGAACACTGTGTTGAAGACATTCATTTTTCAACTTTTTACTCCATTAAAACATTTTTACGGGAATTTCGGAGGTGAGGATGTTTAGAACACCTTAAGAGGCATTACCACATGGATTTTTATCAAAATTGTTAGAGCCGTTTTATAGCAATTACTGAAAAACATGATTTTTTCAATGGCAGCTATGCGCATGCCCGATTTTGACTAAAACCTTAATGGTAGGTTCCATGGCCGCCACTAACCCTTATACCAAATTTGAACATCGTAGGCCAATTTTTTTGGGAGTTATGCTGACCACGTACACACACAAACACACAGGCAGAAATTTTTTCTAGATCACTTTTTTTAAATCGGGATGTTAAAAAACGTAGGTAGGGAAAGGCAAAAGGTTTTTTTTTTTTGACCGAATGCTATACTTTCATTACACTATGTATACATATGGGTAATTGAAAGTAAAAAGGATGCTCGTTATTTGGCAAGTTACAACATCAATCGAATTTAGGTCAATTCATTCAAAGTCGAATTTTGAAAACTTTCGGCCATTTTTGCTCCGGCAGGCCAGTATATCCATAATATACTAGCATTTCTCTACATTCTACAAAATTTCAGAATGAAGGTCGATGGGGTACTTAAACTTGCAGTCGCCTCTCAGGCTATAAGTAGTAGAGAAACATAGGTTTTTGAGTAGATGAAGAAACATAGAAATACCAGTGTTGAATAAGCGCTCTTATACGACTTTCTAGTTTTATAGATAGAATAAATAACGATTTGAGGAAACTATACAAAGAGGTAAATGGAAAATGGCGAAAACTGGAGATACTACTTTCTTGCTTAGGGCGGCACAATATTTTAATCTGTTTAGAATCTAGTAAGTCAGTTATGGTGAGCAAGCAAAAATTACAAAATGAAGGTCAGGCTAACATTCAGCTGACATGTTCTGTGAAGATGTTTGTGCTACGAGCATAAAAAATGTGATAGGCTACAGGGATGATTATTGCAATTTCAAGACACTTAATGCTGTCTCAAATTCTACCTATGTTGAAATTGGACAGTTACAACAACTTTATATTGGAATGAAAGACTAGTTATTTATTTATAATGGGAGAATGTTAAAATGAAAATGCAATAAAAAATTTTAATTTAAAAATTTGAAATTTAATTTCGTCTGGTGTTGTCAAGTATCACTCTAAAATGGTCACAATAGTCTACAATATAGTGAGAGCAACACTATCATTGCAAACAAGATTCTTTTTCTAAAATATTATCATTAATTACTTTAAATTGCCAAAAGTATAGCAATTGGTAAAAAAAAAAAAATCCTCCTTTTTTTGTGTGTGCAATTCTACACATTTTGGAACATTCTGAATTCCAAAAAGTGGTGTCGAAAAAAGTGTCTGTACATGTGATCAGCATAACTACAGAACGGATTGACATACGCGATGCTCAACTTTTGTATATATAAGTTTCTGGTGGCCACAGGATCTGTCATTAAGATTTTGGTCAAAATAGCGCATAATAAAGTAGCTGCCATTGAAATGTTTATCTTTTTCCTCAATTGCAATAAAACAGCTCTGACGATTATGATCAAAATAGCTGTAGTATTGCCTTTTAACGTGCTCTAAACCTAAACATCTTCAACTCTGAAATTCACAGAGAAATTCGATAAAGGCGCAAAATGTTTTAGAAAAGAATGTCTTTAATGTCTTATTATTCTTCCCTGAGTCAATGACTGTTTTTCATCCGTTTCACTTACAAGAAAGAATAATGTAATATTCATCAAAAAACATAAAGGCAATTTCGTCATTTTGACGTCTTTTTTTTTTTTTGCCAGTGTAATAATTATCGCCAAACTGGCTTTATTTTTTTTTATTTAAATGAAAATATGAATGAAAACGACAACTATAAGTTTCATCAATATCAATCCATATCAAATTTAAACACAGTGACCAGTATTAATTATAGTGTGATTGAAAGTTGTGCTATGTTCCACACTCCAAGTTTTATTACTATATTGTGTTCTTTTAGATAAAAGACTGTTCAAACATTACTTTTGAGCAACTAAAAGAGTCACAATGTCCCTGAAATTTTTTCTGGCAAGTCACTAGATTGGCTGCATATTGAATGAATGAAATTTAATTTAATAAGTTAGTCATTATTTGGATAAATTAAAATTCCCAAACATTTTTAAGTTTAAAAAATTATTCCATGGCAATGGGATGGAAGAAATGGGCAACATGATATTGCTCCTCTTAAGTGGCCTCTAAGGTCACCAGATTTTACACCTTGTGATTAATTGCAGGGGTACATAAAAGCCATTGTTTATGCACCACTTATGCCTGTTACTTTTCAAGATCTATAAAATCGGATTGTTATCGCAGTGAATTCAATAACCAGGGTACTTTGAAGTTGCAAGAAATCAAGTACTTATTTGATGTTTGTCACATTATAAATAAAGGGGAAGCAGTGAGTTTTCTAAAAAAAATTAAGTAGGAATTTTTGGGATAACTCTAAAAAATTTTGGGATAAGTCCTAAAAATTTAAGGGGCAATTTCAAAAACTTAAGAATAATTCCTAAAATTTTAGAGGTTAACCAAACATTTTAAAGGCAATTATAAAAAATTTAGGGATATTTTTTAAAAAACTGACATAGGCTCCTAACACAGATGTTTGTTTCAAACATGTTTCAATACTACTTTGGCACAAAACTGGTAATTTTCAAAACACTTAATAATTAATATTTCAGAAAAGATTTTCTCCTCTGAACGATTATCTGAATTTTTTCAAGAATTTTGTAGGAAAATTGGGGAATTTTTGAAATTTTTAATTTTTTTTATAAATTTTTAAAAAATGCAAGTACAATTTTAGGAATTTTAAGGAGAAACAATAATAGTATTAGGAATTTTAGGGTGAATGCGACACCAGCAAATGGTGCTTACTTTGAACAAAAAATAAACTTTGGACTTTTCTCTATCCATTGATGAGATCCTATGTGGTGACATTTATTATTAATTAATATCCAGACATAAACATATGCCTAGATACTAATTATATTTACTATATTAAAAGCAAATAAAACCCCTTTTAGGTGATTTTTTTTACCTTTCAGGATAGCAAAAACAGTGTTAATTCAAAATTAGTTCAGTGCTTTTGTGTTTAACACATTTAAACAAATTTATTTTATTCATCACAGTGCAGTTTTTAAGGATCAACAGGTATTCTCTCTCTCGGTTTCCAAATGTATCAAAAAGTAGTTTTAGACTGAAAGTGGAGTTAGCACATTTTCACTCTAAGCCCTTTGATATATAGTTTGAAAATGAAAACTATTATATAAAAAATATTCATTCTTAATAATTTCAGATCCATTTCTCAATATATGATAAATTGTCATTTTACTTTAATCAAGGGCTATTATTCCCAATGTTCATTTATTCAGTTTTTTTCCCTCTTGGCAAAGGCGGCCCTAGGTTCATTTTTTAGGGGGGGGGGGGCATTTTAAACTTTAAGTTCGTAAAATGTATGCACTATGTAACCTAATTGTAATAAACTAACTGCTGATTAAATGCTTGATTGCAATGATAAGTGTAGAATTTTCTAAATTAGTAATTTTCATTTGATGCAGAATTAAAAAAATTAATTTAAGCTTGAATTGCTCTCCTGAAAAATAAGAAAAAAGTAAAACAAAGAAATTACAAAAAATAAAAATAGTTAATAATTGTTTTACAATCACACTTCTTTATTCTTTTAAAGCCTAAAGAACAAAATCCAATTTCCTCTGCTTTGTTTTGCAAATCTGTCTATGACACAGCTCCTATCAATGTTTATGTCGCTGTGAGTATGCAACAAGCAAAGTCCTGCTAACCTTTCTTCCCCCATTCTAGCTCTTAGCCACGTTTTCAAGCATCGAAGGGTAGAGAAACTTCTTTCAGCAGAGGCAACGCTAACTGGTAGTGTTGCCAGAATTTTAAGTAACGCGTAAATAGTAGGATATACATCTTTGTCACAAGCTCTCATTGCATCTATGGCAGAAGTGGGGAGCTTTTCTTCTTTTTTCCATTTCTCTCTCGATAGTGCTAGCTCACTTTCATTCAGAATAACACTCATTTGTGTCAGTCCTAAAATTGGTATGAACTTCTTTAATAAGTTTTGAAGCTCGTTGCTTTCTGATTCTGTTGGCTTTTCCATATCGGGGGTTGGAATCAGTAATCGAAGGCAGAAACAATCCAAATTTTCTTTTGGAAATCTTCCTATTAGGTCTTCAATTACATTATCCAATAAAAGTATGTAAACCGAGATTCTAAAATACTCTTTTGGTATTTGAGTATTGTAGTTCTCACGGTGTTTTTGACATCTGGCTAGGCGTGGAAGATTCACATCAATTTCAAGCTCTGAACATATATCTTCAACCTCATTGAATAGAATAGAAAAAGATTCCAGGCAGTCTTGGCGCTTCTTCTGCAAAACCGAAATTGCATCCTCAACAATTGACGCAGCTTTTCGCAAATCGAGATCAGGAGCCTGAAGTTTTCTGCTTAGTGGTAGAGTTTGCTTCAAGACATCAATTAATGGTACTAAAGCTGAAACAAACTGGACACTGCAAAGTGAGCATAGAAGAGAAGATGCATTAGAGGAAGTAGTTAGGTCCGACCAGTTTGAAATCGATTCAAGCGCTTCAATTATGTAAGGTAGAGCTTCGCGGAATTGAATAACACCATCATGCCTTTCAACCCAGCGTGTCTCACACAGTCCTGAAAGTTGTGTTCCCAAAAATTTACCTAGATCTCGATTTCGTTTTTCTAAACAGTTCTTTAAAACAAGGTTTCTTTTTGCAGAACTACGTGTCGAAATATAATTACCCTCGGCGCCATGGTTGCTTAGAAGAGCATGGTTGTTCCAAAAAGGGGCAGAGGCCCCCGGGAAAAAGGAAATTGTCATTTGAGAGGGGGATGGTCACTACCTGAGTACTTGTGTCTTGTGTTGTGTGCCGCGTATTGTGTACGTAAATACATTTAAAAACCAGGGTTTTTTCTGAGGGGGGCTATAATTCTTTGTAGTCTACTGTAAAGAAAAAATTTACGTTAGTGAAATTGTGCTTATAAATCTGTATTTTCACCGTTTTTTAAACTGGAGATTATCAAAGAATTTTGGGATATTCGAAAGGTAGGGAGGAAGGGAGGAAGATAGGGAGTGCTAGGGAGGAAGAGGGAACCCTTCAAGGGGGGGTGGGGCATGCCCCCCCACCCCCTGAAGCCGCCAATGCTCTCAAGTAACTTTTTACAAAACCCTCCAAAGTTTATGATGCTGCATTGGCACAAACTAAAATAATGTATTTTTCAATTAGAATAATAACATGTCTTTAAGGTAAATCAATAAAGCAATAAAAAAAACATCAATAGCATAAACAATAAATCACAAAAAAGCTAAGAAATATGGGAAATTTGATATAAATTACAGGAAATTAAAAAAAAATCTAAGCCAAGTTGAAAGTTTAACTAAGGCAAAAAGAACATTAGATAGCCCTTGTTGACAAGCCTAATATTTCCATTACCAGTACTCTTCCATTACACAGCTAGCATTTGGCACAATTGGCAACAAGCTAAAAGTTTATATGTTTAAATGAGCATAAATGCATCGCCAAGCCTAAATGTTTACAGTTTGTTTTAGCAACCCTATAACGGTTTGTTACATGAATTACGAATGATTTGAAGGTTGTTATATTGGATGAATTATCACTTCAATTTGGCGGCTTTTTTCAGATACCCTTCTAACCAAAGATTACCCGGTTACCAAAAAGTGTGCAGATCCCAAGTAAGTGCAAATTGAAACTGTTGCAGATAAATGGTAAAGGTGTATAATGGGCATTAGATAATAGAGGCTCTATATAAAGTCATTATACAAAACTTGGAAAATTAAACATGTTGAACTTACTTTCTTTGCATCTAAAATTAAAAGAAATATATCAATAAAATAATTTTCCAAAACATATATAAATTACGCTATATACTAAAATGTTAATAAAGTGAAACGTTTTACCAACCTAACCAGATTTTTTTTCCCTTTAGGACAATGGTACTAACCAATGGTTAATTATCAAAGGATATGAAAAAAAAAACGTTCCAAGGAATAATTAATTCACTGAAAAGACTAAGCGTTTTAAAATGCTTTTATAAGTTTCAAACCTTAAAATTGTGTTTCCTCAAAATCTCTTCTTGACTTAAACTATTTTACTCCTCTTTCCTCCTTCAAATGCCAAATGGAATGATAATTTTAGGTTACCATTGAAAAAGTTGTCTGAATTTGGATATTTATGATAATGATGAGAATAATTTATAACACTCTTTGGGTCATCGATTTTCTGATTGTCTAAGACATTGCTAGAAATATATTTCATTTCCTTAAAATTTAAGAGTTCTGATTTTTTATACAAAATGATTTTTTTTTACAAGAAAAGAAGTACAAATACATTACAGAATCTTGGAGATTATCACTAACTTCTTAGGATTATTATAAGAGAAAAAAAAATTTGAACTGTAACCCCTTAACCTCACTCTCAAAACAGTTAAGGGGCTTCACAGTTTCATTCCAATCATAATTAATGGTTAGATTTTAATTCGCCAGACCCTTAGAGTGCAAATGTATCAAAAATTAGTTAAAATTAAAAATAAGAACGACAGTATTTTTTTTTTTATCAATTACGGGAAAGAAAACGACAAGTGACTTTTAAATAACTTAGAACTTACCGATAAAGAATAAAATCACCAATAATCTCTGCATGACTGAAGTAAGATTTATTTCTTTGAAGCCATTCATATCTTTTGTTTGAATTTGATTGTTTTATTCAAAGGATAAAAGATTCAGGAACAGATTCAAAACAAATTTTCACGATGAACAACATGACATCAACAGGGTAAATAAACAAAGAGGAGAATGAAATGAAATGAAAATAGCAAACTGCTGTCTGGTGTGTTTGCTTGAAATATTTAAAAAATTATTTTTCGTTCATTAAAACTATCAACTGGCAATAAAATAAATTTTTATGAAAGAAATGTTATGAAAGAAAAATTAATGTTTGATATTAAAATTAAAAGTCCCGAAGATATACAAATCCATTTGTATAGATGAAAATAGTGGATGAACATAACATAACTGTAACTTTGATGTGATACATTATTTGTATTTGTTTGAGTTTCGTTGCTATGCTGGTTGCTAAGGGTCACAATAGCTTTTTCAATCTGAGTTTAGTCTAACTTTATGAATTTGTCACAATTTTAAAGATTGATTTCTTATTTAATTAAAAAAAAAAAAAAAAAGTGTTCACATTCTCCAAACAGGGTGAAAAATAGCTTTTAAATATACTCTCCTATTAGTTTGCTTAAGATCATAAATAGCAACTTACAGAGTAGTTACCCCTTTACTTTTATTACTACTGCCATCTATATACAATCTATGCAAAAATGGCTCTTTATATCGATAAGAAAATTGACGATCCAACCGGAGGTCCTCAGAAAACTCTTCTTTCATGGCACAAATGCTTTCCCCTTATGGCTTGTGCATCGTACGATGATAGCTCTGGTGGTGTAGTGAGTATCTATAAGGATGACAGCACTATTGTAAGAAATAAAATATCCTCTAGGCTAGGTATCCAAGTTACAACCCTTGCATGGCATCCAACTAAGAAATGCCTCCTAATTGGTTGGGAAAGTGGAGATTTGTCTATATGGAGCGAATTAGGTGGAAGAGAGGTGTACTCTTTTTCCAAACATCATAACAATGTAATTTCTGTTTTAAAGTTTAACGAGAATGGGAAAGTGTTTGTGACTGGGGATATCGATGGTGTGTTGAATGCTTGGAAGTTTGATATAGGAGGAAGCTTGGAAATTTTACTCACTCGCTCCTTGAAGCATCCCATTGTTGATATTGTCTTTCGTAGTTCCAGTAGCCCTAATAATGACAGCGAAATTAGTCGTTTGGCAAGAGCTGCTGTTGATGGAGATGAGCGAGCACTCAACATGTTTTCCAGTTGGCAGGATGACGGAGCATATGACAGCAAGTTGCACTTTTTCGCAAAAGACGATGAGTTTGATCTTTTTGTTGGATGTCAGTCTGGAATTGTCTATTATGTCAGAAGTGGTGGGTACTGTGAAGGCGTCTTGCAAATGGAGACGTCGATTCGATACTTAGCCTACTATAACCAAAAAGATATTCTGATAGTGATTTCTAAATCCCTCATTTTAGCGCAGTTCAGTATTAATCCTGATGGAGCAGTGAATGAACTTGGAAAAATTAAGTTGAGTGGCAGAAATACTGACGCTGTGATGACTTGGGCTGGGGAAGGTCTCATAGCTATCAGTGCTGGAGAAAATTCCGTCCATTTGTGGAATGTAGAATATGGTAGAAGCACTACACTATCCTTACCTTCATCAAATCCACCACACCAAATTACGTGCATCTCTTTTTTAGCGAGTAAAAATATACTTTCAGCTGGAACAAACTTAGGGTTTGTGTATTCGTGGTACCTAATGTATAAGGAAGATGATGAAGATATCGTTTGGGAGGTGGAGGATCTAATGAATGTATCTGGGTACATAAGAAACTTTGAGTGGTGTGAGAATCTCGAAGTGATGGGACTGATTACCACATCGGATGTCTACATTATATCGAAACAGAAAATGTGCTTTGCCTTTGACGATGGTGTGTCTGCTGTTCAGATGTCAGCAAGGCAGGTGGTGATTGAACTCGTTTCAAGAGACCTCGCTGTTCATCTTTTGACTGAAACTGAAATCAAGGCTGTGTTTCTGAGTAAGAATATTGTAGCCCTGTACTGCAATGATAAACTGATATTTTATGAAGTGAATTTTAATGATAAGAAAACTATGCATTTAGGGACTTTTTCACCTCCGTCCGAAACAATCCTCTTGCATGATCAGAGTGTATATGTAGTTAATGAAGGTAAAATTGATGTTAAAACCTTCCAAGGGACTTTAAAAGCTTATTTTTCTTTTACCACAGATGAAGGGGAACCTTTTGTCATGGATGCATCAGGGAACTTTTTTGTTGCAGCTTCAACTGCTGGTGTCATTAAAATATGGGACATCAGTGGAAGAGAAGCTAAGTTAATTGTCACTTCAAATCAGGTGAAAAATGTGATAAAAGATAAACACATTGCCACTATTAGGTGTAATAATAGAGGGAATAAAGTCAGTTTTACAGCTAGGATAAAAACAAAAACTGGGTTCATATACGATTCCTCCTTGTATGTATGGGATACCGAAAAAAATGTGATTTCTCGTTTTGACTTTGCAACTGGGGAAGGTATCAATCACGAAAATGAAACTGCTTCAGCTAACCAGTTTGGACAAGCTATCAATGGTAGATACCCAGTCAATCATATATGGATAAAAGAAGATCCCAGAATGGTTGTGTGTGAAGCTAAACAACTCCCACTTCCTCTTAAAAGGAATTTAGCAAGTAATAGTTTTAGAAAATTATTAAATAAAAAGAACAGTTTCTCAGAGCAAGAGAAGAAACCCGAGTCTATTATTGCCTCCCTTTACGTTACTCCTGACAAAATATTGATAATCCAAGACTATTTTGCTTTACAGGACGATCAGTCTAACCTTTTAGGTATAAAAATTCCTCATTTCTTTTTGTTACAAAAGACTAAACTAGATGATGAAACTGATGAGAATTTCGTTAGTACCAACAGTGTCCAAGGACACAAATCCTTGGTTCAGAGGAAAACGATGCAAAATTTTATAGGTCTTGAAGATTCTGACAAAGCAACTCAGGAAGCATTGTTGAACTTTAGTTACTTTTTTGCTGTTGGATGCTTTGACGAAGCATTTCTTGCAATAAAGGCTATTAAATCTGAATCGGTGTGGCACAACATGGCTCAAATGTGTGTGAAAACTAAGCGTCTGGATGTAGCTAAAATATGTGTGGGGAAAATGGGACACACATATGCAGCAAGAGCTTTGAAGAATGCCGAAAATGAGCCAGAACTTGAAACTAAAGTTGGGATTCTCGCAATACATTTGGAGATGTATGATGAAGCGGAAGAAATGTTCAAGAGTTGTGGTCGCTTTGATTGGGTTAATAAACTGTATCAAAGTCGGGGACAATGGGAGAAGGCTCTCGAGATAGCTGAAAAGAGAGACAGAATCCACCTACGAGATACTTTTTACAACTATGCCAACTTCTTGGAAAGAGAAGGAGAAATCAATGCTGCTATTAAATATTTTGAAAAGTCTGGCACTCATCATTTCGAAGTGCCTCGCATGTTATTCGAAGACCAAAGAGCCCTGGAGTCGTACGTTCAAAAAAGCAAAGATCCAGAAATTCATAAATGGTGGGCACAATACTTGGAAAGTATTGATGAGATGGAAACAGCTCTGCAGTACTACAAAACAGCCGAGGATTATCTGTCACTAGTGAGGCTTTACTGTTATTGTAACAACTTGGAAAAGGCTGCAGAGATAGCAAACGAGACAGGTAACCGCGCTGCATGTTTCCATCTTGGAAGACAATTCGAAAATCAAGACAATATCAAAGAGGCCATACATTTCTTCACCCAGGCAAGAGCTTTCACAAATGCCATACGCATTTGCAAAGAGAATAATTTGGAAGAGCAACTCATGAATCTTGCAATGATGGCTGGTCCAGAGGAAAAGGCAGATGTTGCTCAGTATTTCCAGCAGCAAGGACAGATGAACAATGCAATTTCGTTATATCATAAGTCAGGAAATTTAGAGTATGCTATTGAACTGGCTTTCCAGGAAGCGGAATATGATGTTCTGCAGAAAATAGCGATTGAGTTACCACCGGATGCAGATTCTCAGTTGCTTCAGCGTTGTGCTGAGTTTTTCATACAGAGAGGTAAGTTTGATACTGCCGTCAACCTTTTCATCATGGCAAAGAAGTACGAAGAAGCGTTGAATCTTTGTGTCGAAAACAATGTGACCATCAATGAAGAGTTGGCTGAAAAGTTCACTTTGGATAAAACTGACACTGACAAGAAGCTTAGGATATATATTCTGGAGAAGATTGGTGAGTCGTGCATGATTCAAGAGAATTATCACCTGGCAGCGAAAAAATTTACTCAAGCTGGAGATAAAATTAAAGCAATGAAAGCTCTTTTGAAATCAGGGGATACAGAAAGAATAATATTTTTTGCTAATGTTTCGCGTCAGAGGGAAATATATGTAATGGCAGCTAACTATTTGCAGACATTAGACTGGAGAAATGGCAGTGGAGACATTATTAAGCACATAATAACATTCTATACTAAAGGGAAAGCATTAGACCTTCTCTCAAGCTTTTATGAAGCTTACGCACAAGATGAAATTGATGAATATCAGAACTATGAAAAGGCCCTTGAGGCATTAACAGAAGCATTTAAAAGCATTTCTAAAGTTTCTAATCATAGTAATGCGGAGAAGCTTGACAATTTGAAAGCAAAGATTGAGATTGTAAAGAAGTTTGTAGAAATAAGACAGCTGTATGAGAGTAGTCCAGAAGATGCTGTGAAGCAGTGTAGAGATTTGCTCCACTTGGAAAATGTTGATGCTGCTGTTCGCAAAGGCGATATCTATGGTTTCTTGATTGAGCATTTTTGTTCGCATGAAAATTACAAGGTTGCTTATTCGATTTTAGAGCAGATGCAAAATACAATGCCTGATGTCAACTTGCCTTATTACATCAAAGTAGAAAATCTAAAAGCCATTTATAAGGCTTTAGACTTAAAGCCTACTGCACAATCAAATTTCTTAGAAATCAAAAAAGCTGAACATGATTTATCAGATGATAATGAAGAAATAGAAGAAGAATATCAATCAGTTGAAAACAGATATTGAAAACTTTTTATATAAATTTTTTAGTTTTATATACTGCAAATAATTTTCTTTGCTCTCTTAAACTTTATAAAGCACTTCCTATCAAATATTCATTTTACGTAATAGCTAATATTTAAATTCCTTTAACACTATAAAATTCAATCGAAATTTTCAGCACTAATTATATAAACATTGGGTTTGTAATGTACTTCAAATATTGTGATTTTTTTTTTTCAAATACATGACAAATAGAAATTTTTACAATCCCAACTATTTGTGTTTAAAAAAAAAAGAAACTTCTAAAAACGTCTGTAATGAATAAGAACATTTATGTCTTTTGACAATTTTTTTGCACCTTATTTTTGACTTTGCTCTATAGTTAGGAAATGAGATGCTAACAGCTCTAATGCACGATTACATGTTTTTGGGTATAGGTTATTACTGTTTTTTGTCATTAAATTGCGGCGATGAATTTTAAGCAATATGACACTTTCAACCCTATGATAATTAGACATATTAAAAGAACATAAACATGTTTTCTGTGTTGTTGCTGACAATAGGTTTGATTAAAGGAGTTGTGTGATAAATTATAACAAATTCAAACAGAACTTATTTGTTTCAGAGAAAAAGTATTTTACACTGCTTTTTAAAACCAGTATTTGAATAGCTGTTTCCAAAATGAGTTACTGACACAAAGAAAAGAGTAAATCTAGTCATTGTTTAGTTGAATCAAAGTTTCACATTTACATTAAGTACATAAAAAGTGTTAACATTTTTTATACTATAAGGAAACATTGTATTGTTTATTTGTGCAGCTTAAATATTGTGTTGTATACATTTCTGATTTTAGCTATCAATGAGAACTGATACCGGACTTGCAATGTGTATATTGTTACTTAATTTATTGTTTAAGGATGAGTTAATATGTATGATTAAATGTTCATTTTTTTTATGTTATGTGATTTTAATATTCCTGTATATGCCATGTAGTTTTAATCATATTTTTACCAAACTGATATATTAAAAAGCTATTATAAAATTAAAATTGGCATATTATGTCATGTTCTTATTGCATAGTAGCCAAAGTGTCCAAGTTGATGTTAAAACTAACATGCATTGATAAGATATTTTAATCAAGAAAATTCTATTGAAGTTTTAAAAATCAGTTTTATTTTATGTAGAATAATTTATAATGAACTAGTCTAATCAACTATATTTTGTAGCGTGGCTTTACCTCATTTTGTACTTTTTATGAGTGTGCAATAGAAAATTATTATGAACTTAAAGTTATATGTTCATATAAGATATACATTTTAGATAATGTTATGTAATTGAAATGTTTAATGAAAAATATTTACTGAAGTGACTAATAAAGAATTCTATAATTTGTTTTTTAATCTTGAGAAAGTTATTTAATAACTAATTTTATAGTAGAAACAAATCAATTAAAATAAAAAAAATAACATATTAGAAAATTATATTAAAAGAGTAAATATTTCTTGAATGAGATTAAAATGATGGAAAAGTACCTAAAGTAAATAAAAAGTGTTAAACGAGTTACAAAATGTTATGCCATGTCATGCGCTTTATAAACAATTAACATTTTGCAATCATAATTAAATTGTGTTTAGCAAAAATATCATCATCCTACATTTTTCTATTTCTGCGCCAACAATGTAATTTAAAATTGCATTAATTTAGCTAATATCTTCCACGCTGCAATTCACCTTAGTATAACGTTAAATAACATTAGAGAAAACAAACTTGTATATTTTTAATACTATAAGCACATTTGAATAATTTTCTACAACTTTCCCAAAATTGTTGCAAAAGAAATGTAAAATTCAGTTGCAAGATAAAGAGAACACAATAAATTTTGATATTATTTGAAAATAAAATTAAACAATTTCGAATAGTGCAAAGTATAATTTTAATGATTTTTATTGATGATATAAAAAAATTTCTCAAACTAAACAATTAAATCTAAAGAAAATTATTTATAAAAAAGTTAAGGGTAAAGACTTGAAAACCAAAAACAATTCCTCAAGATAAACATGTCCAGACATGGGCGCCCCCAGGAGGGTGCAAGGAGGTGCACTTGCACCCCCCTGGCTCTTGAAAAATAGAGAAAAGATATAAATTCCAAGATAAAAAAAAGTACATATGCCGTTTATATACGTTATGTTACACCAAGTTTTTTTTTCTATTAATTTAGTCTTTTGTTTCTTTCCTATGTCGTTTTTTATACCTACTTGTGTGACGATTTTCTGGCGCTGGTTGTCTATGATTATTAGAGGCTGATGAGTAGAAGTATTTATTCCTTTTGTTGTATTATCATTTCCTGTGTAGTTCTCAAAATTCTAGGAAAATGTTTTGTTTTTTAAGTCATCAGATATACTATCTTGAAGTCTATTTTTAGTATTCAATTGAACATATTCCAATACTTTCTTCGTGTTTCATTTGGAATTTTTTTTTTTTTTATTATTATATCCGAAATTTAGAAGAAATAAAATGTTACTCTTCTGTATTTTTGCATCTTCGAGTTCCTCTATTCTAAACACTGTCTCTTGAATGCCGTGAGATCTAGTTGAATGATAAAAAAAATCGTTAAAAATATATATTTTATTATTTTTACTGTTTCGTATTTTTTTCTCTTTAACAGGGTTGCGCTTTCAAAAATACCATACATTTTAGTTATTCTCAAAGAGTATAATTTATAATGCATAATTATTAAATAACATTTCTAAAAAAATTAATGATTTTGATAAAAAAAATCTAATCTTGCACCCCCTTGCAAATATTCCTGTGGGAGCCCATGTGTCCAGATATGTAATTACGATATGACTTTAAATGTTTCTGTACATTTACAAATAAAATATATCAATATTATACATTTATAAAAAAATAACTTATAACAAATATTTATAAACTGTTAAAGTAAAGAAAAACTACTAATCATATTGAAACAAAAAGTTTATTTTTAAGTGGCAAGTATAACAAACTTTGTTCTCACTTCTTCATAAGTTTTGATAATCAATGTAACAAATGAATGTATACTACAAATTTCTATATGCCCTCTCTGTCATCAGGATATGGCTCTAAATACTTCTTTTCATTACTACAAGAGAAAAATATTATTTGTGTGAATGAAGCTTAAAATTAATGTGATCTATTTCATGAAAGAAATAAGAATGATTTATAAAATAATTCTTAGAACTCTACATTTAGTTAAAAAAATTTAAGAATAATTTGATACACAGCTACTTTATAAATTTGACAATATAAATATTAAAATGACTGTGATAATGACTTACTTTGGATACCATCTGTGTTTTGTTGTGTATGTTAATTTTGCTAACTCGGGAATAGTGGGACCATCAGGCTGAAACCGATGCTTAGCATGTCGTCTGTATTGTACTTTAAGGACTGAATCCTCCTGAAATATTGAAAAAAATTATATTTTATTTCCCATTGCAAAATACATCAGCAGTTTTGACACAGATTATCAAACATTCTTACTGCAGTAAAATACTAGTTCCAACACATCTACCTGTCTGCAGAATTTTTTTTCACTAACATAATATATTGATATGAACATTTGCAAAAATTGTTAGGAAACTCATTTGTTTCTTAGTTACCCTTTAAACCTAAATTATAAAACTAAGTGGGGATCAGTTTATGTATTTGTCTATCTGAAGAGCCATTGTAAATATCCGCATTTCAAGTTCCGGCAGCACAATCCGTTTGGAATTCTAAATTCAGGACTCATATTTTCAGAATATGTTCTTTTGTTTCATAACTAATGGTGTAATAATTAATAACTAATGTTTCATAAATTAATGGTCCATTAACTTAATAAATGAAAAAAATTAAATGAATCATTGTCCAAACTCTTTCCTGTTGTCCACTACCACTTTGAACAAACATAAACAACTTATTGAAATTTTTAAAATGTGCACATACATCATGGACTGTTGACTAGTTCATTGAACTTTGCATATTATGAAAATCTACGATTAAAACAGTTTTTTTTTTTGTCATCAAGACAAATTAACAAGAAAGAAAAAAAGCGGTACAATTTCCCAATGTTTCTGTGCAAGTGGATATAAGAAATATAATTTATTTAAAAGGTTTTTTGAAAATATTTATCATGATTAATAAAAAAAAATTCAAAACTCGGACGCTTTTTCACACCATGTGTTTATTTATTTGACTGATAAATCTTTAGTTTTCAAGCAATTTTTATAAAGATTCCTTCCGAAAATATACGTGAAATAGAATTTAAAAAAGGTTACTTTTAATAAATTGATGAGTTTCAACATGCAACAGCAACTCTGTGTAAAATTTTTAACATAAATCATACTACTGTCATTTTTTGTTTTTCAGCTAAATATATTTTAGTTAAATTTACTTTAAAAGACTGTAGTTGTCAGCTGCCCATACAAATTCACAAATTCCTTTAACTGTAATGGAAGAATTTAGGTAAAACAGTGAAGTCCAGTTCAATAAACAATAAAATCATTTGCCATAAATAAAATTCTTGGGCCTCTCAAACAAATCTTAACAAATTGGAAAAAGTACAACTTAGTGCAGCTCGAATAATCACGAATATCGGAAGCTGCTGTTCCAAAGTTATTGTACTGTTTGAAGTCAACCTTCAGCCTTAGTCATTGAGAATTCAAGCTAATTATGGAAAATATATTGCCAAACTAAAAAGTCTCGGGTCACTTAATTAAACTTCAAAATTTATTCTGCAGTGGACAAGCAACCAGAGACTAATAAAAGACAGTCCAGTTGGTGTTATATGAAAACGAGGCTTTTTGGATTAAAGCATTGAACCATGTATTCCTTTTAGCTGCTTGACGCCAGCTACCTATTTAGGCAATATTAGTTTTAATGACCAATTATTAACTAGTGCTTCTAAGCACACTCAACACCCAAAAATTATGAGACAATTATCACTGGAAGTAATCAACATCCCTTCCCAGGTCCTGGAACTCTATACTGATGGGAGTAAATCGAACTCGAGTAGGACTGGCAGTGGTGTCTACGCTAAGGCCGAGAACAGTTTAGTTTCTAGTTGCAGATTTCTGAACCCAGATAACTGCTCGGTTTTCGGAATGGAACTTCTTGCAATCAGAAAAGCCTTAAATTTTGCCCTCCCTTTCAAAAATAGCAACATCTATATTTTGACTGACAGCAAGAGTTCAATTCAATACTTAAAAAATTGACCGAAAATTCTAGAAAAAAACAGTCAAGAGGTTATTTAAAAAATTGCTAAACTTTCACAGAAAAGCAGAGTTTTCATTCAATGGATTCCATCACATGGAATTTTTGAAAATGAAGTGGCAGACTTGCTTGCAAAAGAGAGAAGTACTCTTCCTTCAGTTGTCCCCTCATGAACTCTTCGTCTCTGAAATATTCTCTATCCACAAGGCTAGATTACATTCTTCTTCGGGAATACCTCCCCCACATGATTTGTATGCTGTTAACTATCCTTGTCTGTCTCTAAAGTCCCGAGGCACAAGATCTGCACAGACTGCATTGGCCAGGCTGCGTAAATGCCTCTTCAAAAGCTTGAAATTCGTCGAGAGAGAGAAGACTTATTCCTTTTGCCATTGTTCTTGTCCTGCTTATGTCATTGACTATATTGGTACCTCTGCGAGGCTGCTGTGGAGTGGGGTGGGTTAATGAACTTGGTATTGTTAAACAGGGTTCCCACTCAAATCACAGAATGAAAATCAATGACTTTTAAGCACCTAAATAATGTTTTTAAGGACCGTTGAAAATTTGTTTTTAGGTATCATGTCTATAAATAAATTTTTAATAAAGTATATTCTACCAAAAAAGTTACAAGTTGGTGGATGCGTAATACAAATATGTCAAAGAATTTTGATACATAGAGTATTTTTTATAAATTTTGCAGTTGGTCACACAATGTCTGGTAAAAATAAGGACTTTTAAGGACCTCTAAGCATTTTCAAGGACTTTTAAGCACCTCTAAGCATTTTCAAGAACTTTTAGGCACCTCTAAGTATTTTCAAAGCCTTGAAAACAAGTTCAAAAATATTCAGCACTTTTAATGACTTTCAATGATTGTGGGAACCCTGGTTAGAGCAACATGGTATCAGAGACCTTGTCTAGGGTTCTTGGACCAGGGGGAAATGAAACAACAACATAAAATCCTTGTTAACAGGTCTAGTGGTCTCAAAATGGAAAACTGAGGCATTCTTTGTTTTACAGTTGCAATATTAAAATTATATTTCCAATTAATAAATATTCATTACTGCGATGGGCAATACAGAAACTACTTATATACCAAGTTCTTAATTCATTTAGAATGACAGGATTCTAAAGTATGAGTTCTAAAGCAAATTTACGAGATTCTACATGTATTATGTTATATACATGTATTATATACATGTTAAGTACAATAGAAATTTTTTTATAAGTAAATAATATAAAATTGTGATGGAGTGTCTTAAAAATGTGAACTAAAATTGCAAACAAAGTTACACTAATAATTTTATTTTTTCAAACTAAATTATTAAGTTGAAAGTATACAATTTTGAAATTTACCTCATTAAACTCAGGATCTATGACAGGTAATGGCTAAAAGAAAAAGTAAAATTTAAGTACACATAAAATGTTAAAAAATTTAGTTATAACACCTGAATCAGAAAAAAAAATTATTCCACCAATGAAGTATATTAAATTTGTCATATTTCTATTGATGAGTCAATTTGACCTATATCTATATTTGAATGAAATTAGTATTTCAACAATGTCAAAAAAAGAAAACTATTAAGAAAGTAAAATATGAAGATCTAATATATGATTTTGATTATTTTAATAAATATTGGGCTATAAGAAGTTATATTTAGAAATTTGGAAGATTTGTAATTCAAGTTAACCTTGATTGAATGCTTCAAAATAATGAATAACAGTTTAAAATAGTAGAGGATAAATCTAAAGGTTAAGAGGAATGTATATACATACAATTCTAATTTATAACATGATAAAAAAGCAGAAATACTTAAAAAAATTCTTAATCTTTTACAAATTTATTTTTACAGTAAATAATAACTGTATACACAATAAGTTGCTGTATTTAATTTTAACAGTCTAACCTTATAAAATACTTTTGAGTCAATATAAACTATATCCCAAAATAAATAATACACCATGTATAATAGTAGAATGACTACTAATTTTATAAATTAAAATTGAATTAAAACTTTCAAAACTTAAAGCTGCCTGAATAAATGAAAGTCTAAAAAATTAAATATTCCAGCAATCAACATTTAACTTAAATATAAACTGCAAGTCGATCCTTACGGAAGAATTCAATACAAAATGAGATATTTTACAAAGCCTAAAAAGTGAAAAAATCCTTGAGAAAATATAATATGAAAATCAGCAAAAGGTTCCAAATCAAAATTAATATTTTATTAATAAATAATGTTAAACATGCTCTAAACTTACTCTGGTATGTTCATATGGGGTTTCTTGTTTTGGATGCCAGCAGCAGATTATTTGCCCATCATTACTTAAAACAATCTTTGAATCACTAAAATGAAATAGTATAATATTTAAGGATATATTTTAAGTAACTAAGAAATTTAAATAGCAGTCCTTTTATGGTTGGTTAGTCGATGGAGTTTATAATGGTAAGAAAATAAGAAATGACCAAACTGCACCATTTAATATTTTCACAAGCTAAAGGATATAATTCTATACAGTTCCAATCCACTTCTATTATAAATAATTATGTAAGAATTTGTAGTATTAATCTTTTTCTTTAAGGTCAAAAAAAGAAAAACGTTTGTTTTCTGTAACATGAACAATAATTTTAGAATAGGTAGGCAGGAAAGAGTATTTTTTGCTAAATATTTTTAGCAAATATGCAGAAGGAAATATTATATGAGTATTAATATTAAAACTGACAGTGATGTAAAAGACTTAAGTATTATTTATTTTTGCAGGTCAATATCCTGGGCATCAAAATCATTAATTTTTTAGAAATTTTAATTAATAGTCATGCATTTTAAATTATACTCTTTGAGAATAGTTTTAAAAAAATCATGGTATATATTTTTGAAAGTGCAACCTTGTTAAAAAGAAAAAATAGTAAAAATATTTAAAAAATATATTTTTAACGATTTTTTATCATCCAACTAGATCTCACGGCATTCAAGAGACAGTATTTAGAACAGAGGAACAAGAAGATGCAAAAATACAGACGAGTAAATTAAACTTCTTCCAAGTTTTGGAAATAATTAAAAAAAAAATAATTCAAAATGAAATACAAAGGCAGTATTGGATATGTTTAATTGAATTCTAAAAATAGATTTCAAGATAGTATATCTAATGACTTAAAAAACAAAATATGTTTCCTAGAATTTTGAGAACTACACAGGAAAACCAGAAAAACAAATGCTTATTGTAACATAAAAACCGAAATGGCATATGTGCTTTTCTTTTTATCTTGGAATTTACACCTTTCCTCTCATATTTTTTTTTTAATTTTTAAGAGCTAGAGGGGGTGCAAGGGCACCTCCTTGCACCCTCCTGGGGACGCCCATGATCCTGGATATATACCCATGTGTTTACCCTAAGTCGGTATTTTAACAGCATTTATAATTTTTCTTCAGGTTTAGTAGCTTATTATGCATTTTTTTTAATTAAATTTTTTAAATAGTCTAAAAAAACTTTAGGGTCAGAATTTTCATATTGTAATTTTGGGGTAGGTTCGGTTACAGGAAACAAATATTTTTTTCTGGCCTAACCTACTGTAGTCTACCCTCCTGAAAGTGTAATGGTCCTACATTTTACAAGCTCAAGAATATAAATCTATCCTCTCGATGAAGAAGCAATAGTAAGCAAAGCTATCAGAAAGAAACATTAAAAATGTTTAAAAAGTATTAAAAAATTCAAAGATTTTCAGTGGAGGCAATTGAGTGCCAAATAACATCAAAAGTAGGATGGAAGGTGAAAATTATATAACCATTGAATTATATTTTCAAGTTCAAAAGTGGATAGGCAACTGGTCCCTTTTGCAGCCAACCTTAACCACAGCCACTATTTTTCAATACTTGAGCATATCAAAAATTTTTACTCATTATTTGATGAGCGATGACCAGCATTACAAACGGTTGTCTGAATATTTATACTTAAGAAATAGGTTGAACACAATTTTAATATATTAAGGTAAACATTAACAAAAAAAATTAATTTACTTGTCTTTCATTGAGGAATAGTGCAAATGACTGCTGATGGGCATCACATTCTGAAGATGTTGTTTACCTGAAAAAAAAATTAAGTTAATATTTTTGTAAGGGGTGTAGAGAAAACAATTAAAATTATCAGTGTAGATAAAATAGTAAAAGCTATAACAGTGATGTCGATAACATATCAAACTTGTAAATGGTTCAGCGTTTACGATTTTGGATAATACGAAACAAAAGTTTAAAGAAACAACTTTATTAGTAAATATGCCATTTTCACAACTCAAACTTATACCTTCAAATCTATAGAACTCAACACCCAAAGATAAAGCACGAGGATATATTCATCCCGCTAGAGATGCACAAGGATATATTTACTCCGCTACAGACTCCCCATCTGGATCCGAAGTCGCCCCGACCAGGAGCCAGACCCAGGAATGATCTTGCGATCTTCTTTTGGTGAAGATGAATCTGGGATTGCAGCTTTTTTCTAGACCATCTGCGTTTTTGAAGAGGTATTTCTGACTGATAATCTTGACCTTGGTAAGGAGACAGTGCTGAAACATGATAAGTACCCAATGACACATCAAGATTGTCTTGATTAATTACTTCATATGTTGTTGGAGATCTTTGAGTCAATATTACATATGGTCCATCTCTTCTCGGATTAAACTTTGATGTTTTTCCATGTTTCTTGTTGCTTGGATGATGTGAAGTAACCCATACCATATCGCCAGGAAAGTAACTAGGTCCTTCCCTTTAGCATTAATACTTTATGAATAAATACAGGAGACTCCTTCTTAACTATGTAACCAAGGATAAGTCGGTTAAGCGAATATCCAGTTAAAGGAGAATTCTATTCATTACATGAACTGGCAAGCCATGGAGGATCAAATGTAATATAGGACATTTGGCGATAAAAAAAATCACCAAAAACACATTAACTAAATTAAAGTAATATTAAAATTAATTTAAGTATGAATTGAAATACAACTTAAAATAGAAAACCTGTTGCCAAGAACCTTATTTATCAAAAAAAAAAAAAAAAAAAAAAAAAAAAAAAAAAGCCAAACAAATGTCTTTGCTACAACTGCAAAAACATAATGGAACAAAAATGACTTAATTGAATAATGTTTTATTTTTAGTATCTGCACAAGAGAGATATAAACTTCATAATTTGAAAATCAGTAAATATTAATATATAGTAGATTCCAGAATATGTAGAAATTTCTCATCACCTATGCTTCTAGAAAGTTTCAAGAACTTTCTTGAAAAGTTCCAGAGCCCATTTTTGATAACAAATGACATGAATATTGAAGTATAATTTCGAAACAACTGCCTCAATTAAAATTATTTTAAATGCTTTCGTATTTGTAAACATTTAAGGGTATTATGTTTATGTTGCCATTAAAAACAAATAAACTTTCGAGAAAACTCAGAAAGTATTGGTTACAGTTTGAAAAAAAAATGTGTAATTATTACATAAAATAGAAATTCATGACGACATAAGGTAATAAGTAAATTCATTCCTAACTAAAGAAATGTGTGTCCCTGGCAGAGGTATTGATCACTAATGGTAAGGAGATATCTTGAAAATCTACAGCATAACGAAAAAAATAATATTGCTATCTTTGAAGCTGTTTTATATTTTGTTTGATTAACATTTAATGTTATAAAAAAAAATTCTATAATTTTCTTTGATGAAAAGAGGGGACACATTTGCCGCCAGGTAGTTGCACTTGCAATTCCTTGTGTTTTGAAAATTAAAAAAAAAAAAAAAAAAAAAAAAATGTTTGTAAATTCACACAAAAGAAGCATATATGTTGTTTCACTGTTTTTCGATGCTATAATGCGCAATTGCTTTTATTTATTTTTAAGTCTCTTCTCTAATTCTTTTTTGTTTTTAAGCTCTTGCACCTGCATAGCGATTTTCAGCCTCATGATGTCTATGACTACTGAGGACTGAATAGAACAGCGTCGTTAATCACTACGAGGCCCGAGGACCAGATTTGCTCCTCAGGAGATTTTTCTGCACCCCGCTTGCACCATAGAAGATTTGAAAAAAGAATATAAAATTTTATGGTACGGACATTTTTTTTACGTAATTGTAATTTATCCGAAATAGTATGTGTTAACTATGTAGAACAGAGTTCTCCACTACGTGCCCGAAGAAACTATACGAAGAAGCTTACAGCAAGTAGATTTTCATCAAAAATAAACACATGAATTACTTAACTGAATCTCATTTGTACAATTTATTAAAATTTACTGCAACAAATACTCCGAAAGAACGTCTACCATAAAATAAAGTGAATAATGATTTCGACCGCCATCATCTCAGAATTTTGATATCAACTATAAAACGTAGTAATCTGGAATTACAGTTTAAATACTTTTTATTAAAAATTAAGTCAAGTCGCACTGTCACGTTGAAACAAAATATTTGCTTATTTTTTATACTTGGATTTACTAATAATAAAAATTATTATTTTTTTAATTATTTGAAGGGAAAAAAATCGAATATTTATTGTACTTTAAAAAACAAAAACAATATTTTTTTCAGTTTTTTAATAATAAAAGATACGTATGTTGGTGTATCCGGCCCGCGAAACGCTCCATCATAAGTCATACGGCCCGCCTCTAAAAGTTAGTGGCAAACGCTGGAATAGAATAAGAAGTATTTGTTTCCTTTATTAGCATTCATTTCGTTCTCAATTCTTAGAAGAAAAAAAAAAGCTTAGCTTTTTAATTCTTGGATATCAGATATATGAGAGAGATCCATGAGATCAATTTTAAGAATTCGATTGAGCATTTCCTACACTGCCTTTGTATTTCATTTTTGAATTGTTTAAATTAATTTCTGCCACTTGGAAAATATAAAATGTTAGTCTAGGGGTATTTGAAAAACTGCTTCTTGAATACCACGAGAACTAGTTGGAAGATAAAACTAAGGGTGTGGAAGATCCCACAACTTTCATTTTAAACTATTACACTGATGTGGATTGGTTCTAATTACCGTTTTTATATTTTTTATCATTTATTCAGAAAAATGGGCCAGTTCGGCAATATTTTTGCGATAATTTTTATAAGGGACGTAATTAAAAACGATGCCTTAATGGCGATTTTGGCGACATACTTTTCGATAATTCTTACATTATATCCTTTCTTGTAAGTGAAACAACCTTAAAATTCAGGGACCCACGGTACGGACCTTTTAGGCCTTATAGAAGGTAAGGCCCAAACTGACAAGTAAAATATTCCACGTGGTTTGATGAACTAAGTCGAAAACAGCAAAGTATGGCCTATTGCAAAAAGGGGGAACAATAAATGTTGCTGGGAATGAAATGGAAAAGATTCTTCCTTGGAAGACACATGAATATTTATATAAATTATTATAGAGTATAAATTTATATTAATATTAATACTGTGAAAAATTGACTTTTTACGAAATGGCGTAAGACTGTATTATTCAATTAACAATTGGTACTTTTGTTTTTTAGTTTATACTATTGTTCCAAATTTTAAGCAACACGATATTTTATTATTCATTTTAACTCATTTACATTTGTTTCAATATTTTGGGAAACATTTATTAAAACACAGATACCTACAGATTTTAATGCTCTAGTATAAAATCGAAATTTTAAAATCAGAACATCAGAAGACACGTTCTTAGTTCTTAGACAGATTGCTATATACTTTGGTACATCCTTTTACCTAGGTAATAACATTCATTTTGAGGATAACTACAGAATTCTTTCTCAACCAAACAATATAAAACTTTAGAGTAGCTAAAACAACAGAAATTAAATTAAATTTAAAAAAAAAAAAAAAAAAAAAAAAACTCTTCAAAATCAAGATTAAGAATTCCGCTTTCGTGGCGTGGTAATCATACAATGTTCGTGATAAAAGAAGTTCGAAAAATATCAACGGCTCGTGTGTTTAAAAAACAACGAATTGTGAAATTAGATTCTGTTTAAAAAATAAATGTTCATTTGTTATTTTCTTGTTTGAGTCCATAAAAACTTAGCAATGATATTTAAAGCCTTACATGTTTTCTCGTCTAGAAACATTATTTCGAATATTGGATTACGTAAGTATAGATTTTTTTTTTTTTTAATTTGCATTTTTCACTAAACATTTGAACAATAAGTTTTGTTTACACTGAATAATGAAAACTTAGATGTGCAGAATAGTTATAATATTTTCTTAAAATACATTTTAATACGATGAATTCAAAATATTGTGAAAGAAGTTCTTTTAAAGCAGTTGTACAATAAATAAAAAAGAATATTTACCCGTTTTAATATATAATTGTAGAATAAAAATAAAACCACTTCTGCAGAGGTCCATGGAGTCATTAAAAGTTTTAAACATTAAAAAACAATTAAAAAAAAAAGAAGAAAGAAATACTACGCACTCTTATTTAAGCTTCATCTGAGAAAAATATCTTAAGAAGAATAAATTATTTGTAACTTACCGAGATGCCGAATAATTTGAGCGATTTTAGAATATCAGCCAACAGTCAAATTGGTAAATACAAAGTGAGAAATCAAGTATTTGTGGATTTTATTTTGTTATTACAATATTTTAAGTTACGGATTTCTCTCAATCGAGACATTACGGAGCAGTTCTGCCGACCAAACGGTATAGTGGTTAGCGTGCTAGCTTCTAGACCGCGAGGTTGCGGGTTCGAGTCCCGTGTTGGCATGGGTGTTTGTAAATGCATGTTGGCTTGTCTAATGACGAATGTTTCGGCGCATTATAGCCCTCGTGTTGCTGACGGCGCCAGATAATCTGAATACAACCAACCAACAACGGAGCAGTTCTCTTTGAAGTACCTCACATTTGAAATTCGGAGTACAAAGCAGTGAACACACTTCAACGATACATCAGAGAAATTATTCATAAATTAGAAGCTGTTCTTTTGAAAACAATGTGTTCTATTCGATAAAAAAAACGAAATTGGTCTTTGTGGCTAAAACAATAATATAACCAATGAAAACAATTTTTTTTTTAAATATAAATCCTTTATATACATTACCGATTTTTATATTCATTAAATCACCGATTCTGTTGTCAGCGTGTGCTTGGTGTTTGTATCTAATCTTAAGTATTAAAAACATCCTTAACCGCAAAATAAATGGCAAACTATGTTTCAAAATTTATTTAATAAAAATGAATGTGAATTTATGCATTCAGCAGTCCAAATATTTAATTATTTATTCTGATTAAAATAATTTTAGCAACAGGTAAGAGTTTCACCAATGATCGGTTAAAATTCTTTAATTTACAGCGTTACTATGCAACGCAACGTTGAATTGACTAGATCGCGCTCCATAATAAATTTATGCATTCTCGTCCAATTATTATTTTATTTATCCTAATTAAAATATTTTGGCAACAGAAAAGAGTTTCAACAATGATAAGTTAAATGGGATTTAATTGTATTCCACAACGATTATAGAAACGTGTGTAAAAGCTACCTTTTAGTGACAGTGCCAGCCGCCAGGACTTGATAGAATTCATTGTCCTCGACATCGAATCTATCTGCCAAGTTTCAACCCTATCATGATGACAAGTGGGTTAATTAGGCTTCCGCAGATTTGCTAGGCAGCCACAAACAAACAAAATCGAAGTTAATATAAAGAATTTAAAATGACGGTTCCTCTTAATTAAAATAATGTGTCAATTGTTGTACAGGATCACTATATAGTAATTCGTCATCCAAGTTCATCAACGTGAAACTGCCTCACATGAACGATATACCTCAACCAGAAAGATATGACGTTGTGTGTAATAAGAGAGAACGTTGGAACAACGGCATGCTTTTGTTCGGCATTACGTTTTTTTCAGTAACCGTTTATTATGTAAGTATTATTTGTAACATAATAAAATAAAGATATACCCTAGAAATTAACCAATGAAGCAGTGTATAATACTGTAATTACAAAAATACTGACGGTATAACTTGGTATTTGTGTTCCAATTATTTGGACGAAAAATACAGTTTTGGCTTTTCAGATGAGAAAAAATCTTATTCAAGTGTTATGCTTCAAATGTTCAGATTTAATAAGAATTTGTCCATATTTGGCTCAAATAACAAACATTTAAAAATCCACTAGAACAGGTTTGCTTTGTGTCAACTAAAATCTATAATTAACATTTTAAATTATTAAATATCTAAATATATTTAATATTGCTGGGTTATATTTTGATAGATGTATTTTAATATTTTTCATATTGTAATTGTTCTCAGAAAGTTGGACAAGGTTTCAAATTAATAACTGCTTTTTTAATTTTTTTTTATTCCTACCGAACAAGGAAAACGAAAAGTTAACTAAACTACAGAACAGGAATTTTAAAACTGTTCTTAATATTTGGTTGTTGTTTTTTATTTTACAGTTTAAAAAATAAGTTGGAAATTTCCAAACGTTTCGAAGAGTTTTTTTTTTTTTTTTTTTTTTTTTTTAATATTTTTTTTTTTTTTAATAAAAAAAAAATACTGAAATATAATTGTAAATTGTATGTCATAATTTTTGTGTATAATTTTTATGCTGTATTCCCAATATGTAAACGGATTTTTTCTTAGACAGCACGAACAGTTAGAAGGTTAGCTATATATTTCATTCTATTGTGTAGTACAATTTTAGTCTACAGAAATATGAGGTCATTCAGCTAAATTATTTTTAAAAAAATACCTTTTATTTAGTAAAAAGAGTTAATAAAAAATTAAATTATATCATAACATAACCTAACAAGTAAAAAAGTACTCATTTGAATAAGTATTAAGAGTCTGAAATAAGTATACATAAATAGATCTTATCTACATACCACAAAAAGTAAAATAATAGCATAAGCATAATGAATGTAATTTATCTAGCATAAAAAAAAATGAAAAGACCATATATTGCAGAATTATTTGGGGCTATCCATTCATTGCGACTTTTATATGCCATTTATAATCTGGTAAATCATGAAATACATGGCCTTTTCGAAAGTGTTGGGAATTACGAATAAGTGTTCTGCTGCCTGCGCGCATGCGTGGGAAGAAGATAAAACCCCTTCCCCTCCCATGTAACTCTCTCTCTGTATACGTAATTAAAATAGATCGGACGCGCGTCTAGGCGCTCCGTTCTTTACGGTGTTACCCAATAATAAATATATGTTTCAATTTTACTTGTTTGGTACCGTTGAACCTATACGACACACAACATCATCCTGGATTATTTAAGAATTTATTTACGATTAAGAACATTTGGCATCCCTGCCGGGATGACGTTAGTACGTTTACTACGAATATAGGTACCTGTTACGAATTGGGTAGACAAAGACTATTACGAAAATATTTTACGCACTTACGAACTGTTGTTTACGAATTTATGGATTACGAATATTTATGTGCGTAGAACTAGATTGCATAACCGGTTGACAATTACGTGTTACGAATTACGTGTCGGTGATACGGTTAATTGGATAGAATTACGCTGTGATCATCATGTCTCATGAAAATCTGAAGCAGAGAATGACGCAGAGAAGAGCGGCGAGTAGAGGATCTTTTACTCGTGCGCTGACCAAGTTTGATGGTCTTTTAGTGACCGAACCACCGGATCTAATGCAACTGGAGATCTCCATGGACGTGCTATTGGAAAGAGCTGAACAACTGCGGCTAGCAGATGAAGCGGTTTTAGCAGAGATGCAGACCACTGGAGTGGATCAAGTGCAATTCGAGACGGAGTACGATGCCATAGAGGAGTACAGAGAAAAGCTGTCTACGGCGAGAACAAAAAAGAAATTACTTCTCCAGCAAGTTAACCAGCAGGCCACCTTGTCCATCACGACCAACGAATGCCCTTCTAATGGCCCCAGCAGACAACCCCCTACGTCTCATCTACAACGGCTGCCGGAGTTTGAAATAACCAAGTTTGATGGCGACCCCAGGAAGTGGATCACATTCTGGGCGCAATTTCAAAAAATACATGAAAATCCGCAGATTGATCCCGCATACAAGCTGCAACTTCTTCTACAATCTACAAAAGAGCACTCCAAACCGCGAGAAATCGTTTCCAGTTTTCCGGGAAGTGGAGAGAATTACGAACATGCAGTTACTTATTTAAAAGAAAGGTTCGGGCAAGACAAAGTTTTGATACAGGTGTTCATACGAGATATTCTGGAGCTTGTGATGAATAAGACCACTAATACGGATATTTCTACTTTATATGATAAATTGCAAACTCAGTTACGAGCACTGGAAGCTTTAAATGTAACAAAAAATAATTACGCTGAGTTTTTATATCCTTTAGTAGAATCCGCTCTCCCTAGTGAAGTGATAAGAGCCTGGGAACGTAACAGAGGTAAGGTTGATGTTAATACTAATAAATCTGATCTTGATCTTTTGATGGATTTCTTAAAAATTGAAGTAGAAAGTGAGGCTAGAATACAAATGGCCAGATCTTTTAACACTCCTCTTACTGCCCCCTACAATAATTCTAATAAAAATAATTATGTAAATTATAAGAAACAAAATAATAGAAATGTTGATAACTCCCGTAATAAAAATAATCCTGTAGCTCATGAGTTATTAAGTACGTCAGGAAAAAATAATGTGTATGATTCTAATGCATATAGATATAGAAAAATTGAATGTATTTTTTGTGAAAAGTCGCATGCTTCAGAGAATTGTGACACAGTTTCTGCCATGTCTTTGGTAGAGAAAAAGAATATTGTAAGGAAAAAAAAACGCCTGTTTTGTTTGTCTGAAGTTATCTCACCATTCGGATAAATGTTTTTCTAAGCATAAATGCATTATTTGTAAAAAAAGACACTTTGTAGTGTTATGCCCAGATTTGCCCGTGAAAGAAACGGAAAATCTTACGTTGGAACCAGATCGTTCTACAATTACTACGTTAAATAAGGAAACACAATTCTCTGATGTATTGTTACAAACTTTAGTTGTTAGATTACATAATGGTAATGAAGAGATTTTAATACGTGCAATTTTGGATTCTGGTGCGCAGCATTCATACCTGTGTGATGATGTAATTAAAAGTTTAAATTTTAAATCTAAAAGTCAGATAACATTGCAACAATCTCTGTTTGGAGGTATTGAAGTACGTGAAAGAATATACGAATCTTTTCATATTGAAATAAGTAATATTGATAGATCTTATAAATGTATTATTTCTGTGTTAAATCAGCCACAGATATGTTCAAAAATAAATCGCATTTCCTCTTTCAGTATTGCACAAGAATGCGAAAGATTAAATATTCCCATTTCAGATTTCGCAATAAACGATGGAGCCAAAGCAGACATTAAGCTTTTGATTGGCGCCGATTACTTGTCAAAAATACTCACTGGTAAGGTTATAAATTTAACATCTGGCCCCATCGCAATACACAGTAAACTTGGATGGACTTTAATGGGATGTTTTGGAAATATGGGCACCAAGCCGAATATTAATGAGGGCGATCATCAAAATACAGTCATTACTCACGAGAGTGTTATACAAACGAATATTGCATCTCGTGTAGTGAATCTTTTAACGAAAGATAGCTTGTTGACTAGAGATGTGATATTTACGTTCTTTTTACTGAACAGGTGTTCTCTGCTCCCGTTCTTTTAAAATGAGCTACTCATTAACCCGTTCTTTTGAAGAACTAGTTCTTTTTTTCCAATTGCCGAAATCATAGCCCTTGGGAAGAAGTGCTATCTTCGGTAGGTCTCTGGGATAGGTCACTAGGATCAAGGACGAATCTTTCCCCTCCACTTCACTGCTCTGTTAACGTGGCGTTTTAAAGAATGAGAGGAAAAGTTACTACGTTTTTGTGTGGTTTTCCAATGACCGCGTCAGAATAACACATACAAATTAGAATAGACTTTTTTATATTTTCGAAAATATGATTGTGACAGTCGCACTCCTTAAATTATAAGCTTTACATATAATTTTAGTTTGAATATTTGCATTTATAATGTAGGAATTTTAAAGGAATGGAGTTTTTAATATCTAAAGTTTCCAAAACAATGGGACTCACAGAAAGTTCAAAACCTCAATGGAAAAATACAAATAAATATTGTTGCATTTTGGTATATAATTTATTAAAAGGAATGAATAAATGAATTAGAACTCTAAATTAGAAATTAATGGAGGTATACAAAATCATAAACGATGGTGAATTTTGTATAATTTTTTTCCGACACACAAGAAATTATTATTTTTATTTTTTTACTTTCATTTACCCCAAGGGCGTAGCCAAAAAAAAAAAAAAAATTCGGGAGAAGATATGAAATCATGTCAATAAATCATACAATCTTCTTTATCAATGCCGCATGTATTTAGTAATCAAGATAATATCTATTTTTTTGTATCCTTAGACATTAAAAAAAAAAAACTATAATAATAAAATAAGCTGTGTGTCTGTCTGTCTGTTTATATATAGAAACCTACTTAAAATAGGAGTATAGCTTTGAAATTTTCAGCATAAAAAGTTTTGGCCTTCTAATTGTACATATTTGTCAAAGAGAATGTTACAATTTTAATTAATTCTTTTTTAATTGATCTTTTTTTTTTACAAAGTGATTTCAAATAGAGATACAGCTCTGATATTTTCAACATAAGTAGTTTTTTGCCTTCTAATTGGACTTTTGAAAAACAGAATTTTAAATTTTTATTTAGCTTCTTTTTAATTAATTAATTAATTAATTAATTAATATTTTACAAAATGATTTCTAAAAGGGCTACAGCTCTAAAATTTTCAACATAAGTAGTTTTGACCTTCTAATTGGATTTCAGAAAAACAGAATTTTAAATTTTTATTTAGTTCGTTATTAATTAATTTGTTTAATTAATTAATATATATATTACGAAATGATTTCAAATAGGACTACAGCTTTTAAATTTTCAATATAAATAGTTGTGGCCTTCTATTGGATTTTTGAAAAACAGAATTTTAAATTTTTATTCAATTTTCTTTTAATTAGTTTTTTTAATTAATATATATTTTACAAAACGTTTTCAAACAGGGCTACATTTCTGAAATTTTCAACGCAAGTAGTTTTGGCTTTCTAATTGGACTGACAAAAAGAATATTAAAATTTTAATTTGTTTTTTAATCAATTTTTTCACAAAAAGCGACTTCGAATAGGCATAGAGCTCTGAAAGTTTCAACATAAGTAGTTTTGGCCTCTAATTTTGCTTTCCACAAACACATGTTAAAATAATCTTAAAGGGGTGTTGTTTTATTGTTTTAAAGGGGAATTTTTTTTCTCTACAAAGGAGAGAGGCTTCCAATATTAAGGTTTTACGTAGCAATTAGATTTTAGTGAGTGAAGTGAGCATATGCTTACGCATCAATGAATCTTTCAGCGAGAGAAGCGAGCCTATGCTTGCATAGCAATGAACCTTTCAACGAGTGAAGTAAGCCCGTGTTTATGCGTCAGTTAACTATTCAGCGAACGAAGCGAGCTCGATTTTGCGTAGCGATGAACCTTTCTACGAGTGAAGCGCCAAAAACTGTGTCCTATACACGAATGACAGATTTCCGCAAAGCGAGGCCTCACAGCTAGCTGAAATATTGCACATGTTAAAATTTCGTAGCGAAGCACGGGTATTCAGCTAGTTTTAAATAAATTTAATATTTTAAACAAAATATCAATTGATTTTTGTGTTTTAATGGCAAACCTAAAAATTTCGGGAAGGGATATATCCCGTATCCCTTCCCCTGGATAAACGTTTGAATTACCCATTTGTATACATAGGGTAATGAAAGTATAGCATTCGTTCATTAAAAATCGATTTTGTTTTTGCACTTCTCCGCGTTTTGAAACATCCAGCTTTCAAAAAAGTGGTATAGAAAAAATATCTGTCTGTGGTCAGCATAACTCCCGAAAAAGTTGACCTACGATGTTCAAATTGAGTATGCGGGTATGTGGTGACCATGGGTACCATTTAGGTTTTCGTCAAAATCACGCATGCGCACAAGGTAACTGCCATTGAAAAAATCATGTTTTTCAATTATTGCTTAAAAAAACGGCTCTAACGATTTTCATTAAAATCACTGTGGAAATGCCTCTTAAGGTGTTCTAGATATACCCACCTTCGAAATTCCCATAAAAATATTAAAAGGCGTAAAAAGTTGAAAAACGAATGCCTTCAACAAAAGTTCTCTTTCCTTGAGTATACCTCATCAACGATCGTTTTTTCTTCTCCCCTCTGTTTCACTTATAATAAAGGATAATATATAAAAACTGTAAATGACACAATTCCACGTCAGTATGTAATCGAAAGTTGTGCGATGTTCCATACCCCTAGTTTTCATTTTAATGGTAAACTATGCTAAAAACAAGTATTTAATCGGCGCCATTTGAACAACGTTTTAGTTTTTTTTTTTTTTTTTTTTAATTTCTAGAAAGTTACAACTTTAAATAAGTAACTCAAAAATTTAAATTATTTTTGAGCATACACGTTTCTGAAAACAAAATTCTTATAGTATTACAACTATCTTTCTATAGAACACTTATTAAACTGAGGTAGAAAAAAAAAACTTAAAAACTAGTGAGAGATAATTTGTTACTATCACTGTCGTGTCTACTCGTTTCTGGATAGTAGAAATTACATTGACCCGGTGGGGCGGTAGAGGATGAGTAATTTGTGAAAGATTCCCACAGTGATAATGTAGTGTAGAAGAGATTAATTTAAAACAAAAATGTTAGAGATAGCCCAGTTCCTTTTACCAAAATAATATTTCACAATAGATTTACAATATATGGAACACACTAGTTTTATTTCACGTTATATAAAAAATACAACCTTCATTACAGTGGATTTGGAAATGTCAACGAACAACTCAGCCTGCTAAGGATTCGAACCTAGCACCTTAAAAATATGACAAGCAACCTTTGGAATAGCATTAAACAAAAAACGACATTTCTCTTCTTTCTTAATTAATACAAATAGGAAGACCAAGAAGAGGCTTAAGATCCAGTAGGGTTATTCTAGACAAAATAAAATACTGAATTTATAAAATACACAATACAAAAAACCGCTAATGCATGAATTCATAATAGAAAATACCGAATTTGTAGAATTCGATATTTTCAATTATGTATTCCTATTATGCATTGTGTATATTGTGTAAGTAAAGAAAGTAAAACTGTTTACAATTCCTCACATGGCAAGAATTCTGTGAAAGAACATGTTCTTAACAAATTTATTATAAACTCCGCAAATTTATTTTTTTAATTCTTTCAAAACCAGCTTTTATTTGTTACACACAAATATAGTGAAAAAAATTATAATAATTTCAATTTAAAATCAAGGTAAAATTAAAAAAGAAAAAAAAAACTAAATGTTTTTTTTTTATTTGCTGGATGGGATTTACCGGACCAATGTAACATAGACCTAATACTTTAAAAAAAAAAAAAATAATAAAAATAATAATTCCACAACGTTTTGTTACCATAAATTATGTTTCCTTTTTCCAAATTAAAAAAAATTAAGTTTACTTAATTTAAAAACACACTTGTAACACATTATAATAAAAGAAAAACGCGGTTTCATTCCAATGCATTGATAGTTTGAATATAGAAAGAGAAATAAAATAATGTCCTTATTATTATTATTTTATACTCAAAATAATAATAATAATAATAATAATAATAAAACATATAAGCATTAATATCTGCTGAAATTAATTGAAAAGATCTCACCCCCCCCCCCCCTCCTCCCCGCGAGCATTCATTTCAACACAGTCCTAATAATGAAATCAACAGCATATCCGAGAAACACGGAACCAGTTCTGTAGAAGCTCCCGTTCCGACACAGAGCGGGAATGAGCAGAGAACAAGTGAACGGGAATAGTTCAAATGAACTAGCTCTTTACGGAGCAGTTCAAACTGAGCCGTTCGGAAAGAGCAACTCAGCTCAACTGTTCTGAACAGAGCTGGTTGAAAAGAACTGGCTCTTTGAAACAAACCTGCTCATCGATAGTACTCCATATCGATGCTGTTCATCTACTCTGCGCCTGCGCAACGCAGCCCTGCTGTTAGGAGAGAGATCATGGATAAGGAATGTGTGTGAGGTGGGAGAGGGGAAAACGAAACCTTCTTCCTCAAGTGTGACGTCAGAGGTGTGACGCATAGGATCGGAGCGGGAAGGATTTCGCCTAAGATAAGAATGTTAAGGAACAGGGTTTTGGTGTGATCAAAGAACAGGATGTTCCCGCTCTTTTTAAGGAACAGGCTCAAAATAGCTGACTGTTCTTTTATTTCCCATCCCTAGTTGACTGATTTGTGGCGCCTCGATTCTTTGGGAATTTGTGATCCCATCTTGAAGGATGAAATCCGACTTTCTCAGGAAACTGAGAAATATTTTTTACGCAGTTTACGAATTGATAAGCAAAGTCGATATGAGGTAGCGTTACCATGGATTAATGATCAGAAACAGTTGGAAACAAATTTTCTCTTGGCAAAAAAAATTGCGATAGCCACCAAAAGGAAATTAATTGCTTCAAATAAAATGAAGTATTACGGTGATGTTTTTGAGGAATGGTTATCCCTTGGTATTATTGAACAAGTGACTGATCAACATTTAGATGCAAATTTAAGTGGGAAACATTATTTACCTCACAGACCGATTTTTAAGGATAATGCCACTACGAAAGTTAGACCAGTTTTTAATGCTTCTGCGAAAACAATTAATTCTTTGTCACTGAATGATTGTTTAGCTACGGGTCCAAATTTGATTTCCCAAATTCCTTCTATTCTTAATAGGTTTAGAGAATATAAATGTGCAGTCTCTAGTGATATACAACGAGCTTTTTGTATGATCGGAATTCAAGAGAGCGATAGAGATTTTTTACGATTCCTATGGTGGGAGAAAGACAATTTTGACCAACTGGTAACATATCGACATAAACGTGTAGCATTTGGTTTAACCTCCAGTCCATTTCTATTGGCAGCCACTTTACGCTATCATTTGAATACGGTTTCCGATGATTTAAGAGAATCGGCTGAAATTTTAAGACCCTCTTTTTACGTGGATAATTGTTTGACGAGTCTTAACTCTGAGGTGGATATGGATAAATTTATTAAAGAGTCCCAAATAATTATGTCTAAAGGACATTTCAATTTACGAGGGTGGCAATCCAATGTTCCTCTTAAGGTGTTGGAGCAGTCAGCACATGAAGATGAGGTCACTGTTTTAGGTATGTTATGGGATACCGATAAAGATACTCTTTCTTGCAAAATTGACCCAGTATCCGAGATACACGAGCAAATTACGAAACGAGTTGTATTGTCTAAAGCTCATCAAGTTTTTGACGTAATAGGATTTACCGCACCCGTATTATTATTACCAAAAATTATTCTACAAAAAACCTGGGAGTTAAAGCTTAAATGGGATGATGTAATCCCCGAGAATTTAGCTAAAAAATTTAAGACATGGCTTGCTCAGTTGCATTTGCTTACGAATATACGGATACCCAGGTGGTTGAATATTGAACCGGGTAATCAATTATTAAGTTGTCACTTATTTTGCGATGCAAGTCAATTAGCATACGGTTGTTGCATATTTTTGCGCATTGAATTAAATGAACAGGTTAAGGTCAATTTATTAAGTGCACGTAGTAGAGTTGCCCCTCTAAAACCAACCACTATTCCTCGTTTGGAACTTTTGGCTTGTTCCATAGGAGCTAGGCTTTTAAATTCGATTTTAAGTGATCTCCATCTTTCAGAGATAGCAATCCACTGTTGGACTGATTCCTCCACGACTCTAAGTTGGATTAAACGTAATTTAAATTGGGGAATTTTTGACCAAAATAGGGTTAAAGAAATCCAATCTTTAACTTCTTCTTTGGCATGGAAACATGTTCCTGGAATAGCCAATCCGGCGGATTTAGCATCCAGGGGTTGTTCAGTGGAACAATTAATTGAACGGCGTTGGTGGGAGGGACCAGATTGGCTTCTTCTAAGTGAGGAAAATTGGCCTAAGTCAAATGAAAACCCAGATGAATGCTTAGTTAATTCAGAAATGCGTAAAACAGTTGTTACGAATTTGACCAGATCTGTGGATGATTTAAATTGGTATTATAAATATTTTTCTTCGTATAAAAAGATAGTAAGAATGATTGCATGGATTTTAAGGTTTTATGATAAGTCAAAGAAAATTAATAATAACTGTGAGAAATATTTGTCTTTGAATGAAATAGATAGAGAAGAAAAATATTTGTTTAAACTCATTCAGCAAGAGTCATTCACGGGTTGCTCTGATCCTAAACTAAAAAATCTCAAACCAGTGTTAGACGATGATGGATTGTTGAGAGCTAAAACTAATATTGTATTTAGAGAGGATACACGGGATTTTAAGTATCCTATTATCTTGCCTTCAAAGCACCCCGTTGTGAAATTGCTGATTATTAGTGTACATAAGGATTATATGCATGCAGGCACTTCTATGTTAATGTCAAATTTACGCGAAAAATTTTGGATCTTGAAAGCTCGTAAAACAATTCGTGATTGTATCAAAAAATGTGTTAAGTGTCAGCGTTTTACAAGTGACCGAGGTGAGGCTCAGCCTGGAGTTTTACCTGCGGACAGAGTGCGCGATGCAGCAATTTTTGAAATTGTAGGAGTCGACTTGGACAGTCCTATTCATGATAACAATGAACCATTATTTAGTAACAACATTTTGAAAACTAGAAGTGGCCGAATTTCTAAACCACCCTGCCGTCTGTAAGGTGTATCTGTGTTTCTTATATTAATATCTTAATTGTAGTTAAGAATGTTTTGTTTGTAAATTCTATATTGGTTTACTGTATTAATATTTGATTTAAGTTTGTATCATGTGTAATTTGTAGTTTTGTATTTGAAAAAAAAACTTCAAAGGTGGGAGTATGTTGGGAATTACGAATAAGTGTTCTGCTGCCTGCGCGCATGCGTGGGAAGAAGATAAAACCCCTTCCCCTCCCATGTAACTCTCTCTCTGTATACGTAATTAAAATAGATCGGACGCGCGTCTAGGCGCTCCGTTCTTTACGGTGTTACCCAATAATAAATATATGTTTCAATTTTACTTGTTTGGTACCGTTGAACCTATACGACACACAACATCATCCTGGATTATTTAAGAATTTATTTACGATTAAGAACAGAAAGCGAATGAAACGATTTGAAGAAAGTTTTTGTTTTAGGGCTTAGAATTGTCTTAGAAAATAGAATAACTTATTAAATTGAATAAATTATTCTAAATTGTCTGAAATGTTCAAAAACTTTTTTGAACAGAATTGTACATTGTACAGAGACTGCTATTAGATACCAATTATTAACCATGGGGAGGTTAATTTACGAAATTCATGAAAATACCACTGGTCAAAAAGTTGGAAAAGTGGATGGGAAAGTGGTCCCGCCCCCCTAAAATCCGCCACTGATAACGAAAGACATTGTCCGAGGAATGGAAACTGATTTTCATGCACTATTTTGAACATCATTTGAAATGTTTATAGAATGCAATGGGATTTTGAATTGAAGTAGATTAAAGATAACTTAGAGTGTTGGAAAAAATTAAGCTGCAAAAATTTCTAATCATTAGCTATTTCATCATTCTTTAAATAATAAACAATCTCGATTTTTGATTAGACGAAAGAAGAAAAATTGAAAAATGAACTTGAAAATTTAAAGAGTTTAGAATTCCAGCCTAAATAGAGATATTTAGTCTGGAATTATAAACTTTTTAATTTTCAAGAAATCAAATTGTTTAATATTTTCCCATTTCCTCTAATCAAATGAAATATTTTGTTTTGTACAATTATTTTACTTTTTGCGGTGAAGTGTAATAATTTGTCATAAAACATGTTTTTCAGATGATGAAAAAAGAAGTGCTGAATAATGGATTATTATTTTGTCCACCAAAGATTAATCCGTAATTCTTGAATAAATACTTCAAATAATTTTTTTTTTTTGTCAAGATGTGATAATCTTTGTTTTCAAAAATAAAGAATTATGCGACTTTAAGTGTGTATATTATTCATGTTATCAAACTTTTTCATGAAATTATTTTTGAGTTATTTAAACCTATATAAGCAGGAATTTTACAATGAAACACATTTCTAATTTATTTCACTATGTTATACGAGGCTTTGAGCGCCAGAACGGACCATCCCACAATGTTTATTTTTCTCGGTAAAGGCAAAACGATTTTTTAATAAATAGAAAAGCATTTATACTAGGCTTATACATGCTAGCTCCATTAATAACAATTCAAATATGTTGACTAAATATTTGTCCTTGCATATATGAGTGAGAGGGCAATTTATTACTCACACATTTTCAGTACTTTGTTGGACAAATGTCTCGCATTTATTTCAACGTTAGTTCTCATTGACATTAAGGAATGGATGAAACATGATCCCGGATTAAAATGTTCCATAATTTTCTAATTTATGCCCTTTTACTACTTTGGACACTATTCTTCCACCCAAGAATTCAATAGTTGACAATGATCCCAATTTGAAGATTCAGGGCCAGTATTTTTAAACTGGTATTCCAAATGAAAGCATAACAACTATCAACCGTTGCTCTTTACTATTTTACGAAGTTACTTATTGCAGAAGATCCCTTCACTGTTGATTACCATGGACGCCGGAATAATTATTTTCAAGGAGGTTAAATTGTCATTTTAACTTTATTTTATGATTAGATATCTTAATGCAATTTTAATTAATAGTTGTATTAAATACCTTATACATTGAATATTTCAAAACGGATATCATACTTTTATTTCCAGTAAATCATGACCCTTTTCTTCATATTGTTTTTAATTTACCCCTTTCTCCTCCCTGGAACAGCTCATCTTTATTTACCTCACAGTATATTACATGCCTGGTAATTTATGATTTTAAAAGTGCGTGTAAAATTTTATTGTATATATTTCATATAATACTTAGGGCCACATTTGGAAAAAGGTTAAAACTATTTCTATGGCATTTTCGGATTTTAAAAATCCCAAAAGACAATCCTAATTAATTGTACAAAATTACTTAACCGGCAAAGGTAATTTTCAATTCTGGTACATTTTAAAATAGAATATTGTGATAACTTCATTTAGTACAAACTATCACGAAAAGGCAATCATCTATTTTTTCAATTTTACTAATTTCCTCACTCTGCTTGCCGCAGAAATACGATCAATGCTCCCAATATGTTCCATCTTCAAAGCATTCAACCAATAAATTACCTGTGGAAAAAATTCTCTCGGTAATTATCTTACTATATAATCACCCAATGTTATGCATGAGAATAAAAGAAAATTACTTCCAGTAAATACCTAAATTTTTGGATTAATATGGGAATGATGCTTAATAAATTTACAATAATACTTTATAAATTTTCAATGATACTAAATTAACTTTTTCATCATAAATTTAAAATGACACTTTTTAAATTTACGATGGTACTTAATAAAATTATAATGATTATAAATTTTCAATGATTGTATAAAATTACAATTATACTCTAACATTGTACCTTAATGAAGGCTAAATTTCCATAATTTTATACAATCAAAGAACATTCTAAAATGTTCTTCTAATACATAAAAAATTCAATTGATATTGCTAACATTTATGTGCAATGGACAATTCCTACATTTTTTAAAAACGAGTGAAATTAGTACATATTTATGAATAATTTCTTTCTGTTTCCAAATATATAAACAAAAGTTCTTTAAAAAAATTAGTTATTTAAATATTAAGAAAAGAAAATGCCCCAAAACCGAGTCAAAACCAGTCCGATCAAAACAGTCAACAAAATTCGTGACGTAAACAGATCCCTGCGTTTCTGTGGTTATCGTGAGGTTTGTGCCAAATACTTATCGTTAACAAAGTTGGCGTTGGTAGACCATTGCCATATTCCGTACAGATTGGCGTGATTTGCGAGAAACTTGCAAATCTGGTTTCCGCTGCTGCATTTCAAGCCAAGATGTTTGAGATCTCTTTACGTCACGTTCTCGCCAACCTCTAACAAGGTAATTTTGATTGCAAATTAAAAAAAAAAGCGTATTGAGCAGAAATTTTTATGTTTATGGCCTTTTCGGAACATTTAGAATTGAATAAAAATACAAAAAAATGAGGGAATTGTCCATTGCAACTGATTGAAGTAATTTTGAGCTCGGATAAACTTTTCATAGTGACCATTGCGAACAAAACTATCGACTCCGTGGCATGGACTAATTCTATTTTGCATTCAAAACTTGATACAATTATACAAAACTCGATTGGATGATGACAAGTGGGTTAATTAGTTAGCTTACGAAGTAATAGGAAAGTATGCCAAAGCGCCAGTTTAGTGGCAACCTCAGAACTTGATAGAATGCATTGCATCATCAACAACAAATCTGTATGCGAAGTTTCAGATCAATTGGATGACAGCAAGGGAGTTAGCCATGCGCAAATTTGCGAACAAACACATACACAAAATCGAAGTTAATTTAAAGGATTTAAAAAACTAGATCATATAATTTTTTTAGCATAAATCTTTTTTATGGATTGCCAACCTTTGCTCGCAATTCATGGGTGAAAACAGTTAAATTGTAAAAAAGAGGAGAAAATATACTCAGAGGTACTTTGAACTACAAAAATAGTTGAATAAGAATATAATTGTGTACAGAACAGAGAGTGCAGCAAGAAATTTTTCTGAGAGAGATTTTAGGCAAGTTTAGTCTGATAATCCCTATTAAAAGTCCACTAAAAATAATAAAATTGTAGAAAAAGCTGAACTCAGAAACAAAGCGGAAATCTGCTTGAACGCGGAATTTTTTTAATCCTGCCGCAATTGCAACGAATTTAAGCGATTTTAAGATCAAATCGAGTTTTCATAAAGCTTGACCACTACGAAGAAAACCCTAAGTTCTGTGCCATTGACTTTATTTATCCCGAAGACTTTATAGAATGTATTGCCATCAACAATGAATTTTTAAGTCAAATTTCAGTTTGATTGGATAGCGGCAAATGGGTTAATTAGTCCTCCGAAGTTTTGTACACCATGAGTAAACAAAACTACAGTTAATTTAAACGATTTAAAAAATGACTTAAGTAAAAATTAAAGATGGTTAAAAGTTATTAAAATCAGTAGCGGCTCGAAGGTACAGCTGGACCGCATCTAAATTTATTAATTTAAAAGTAAAATCATATATTATACTAATTTCCTTAAATAAAGATTACAATTAAAAAATAAGATAATTTCTACGGTAAGTGAACAAAATTTCAATAAATAGCGACCTTCTACGCACATTTTAAGAGAGAGAAGAAAAAAAACACCCTTTGAATCAACCCAACAGATGACCTTCAAGCGAACAACAGTAACGCCATCTAGAGAGTATCTTAAGCGTTGACACAGCCAGTCCCTGAAATTACAATCCGGCAGAGTTGGTTGCTATGGCAACCGTTTCTACTATTAGCTTTTTACCTCCACATTTTGAATACAATGTTATCGCGCGGCTCAGCCGAAAGAGGAATTTTACTATTTCGGCTGTTTCTTGGAAATTTAAGGAACTGATTACTGATAGGCTGCATGAATTGGCAAGGGTGGGTGACAGGGATACTTTTAAGAATCCCTCCAGAACGGAAATAGTTTTCGTGATGTTTACACTTGTGTCGTCTTGTAATTTCTTAAGTTAATTATTTTGGTTGGTTGGTTGTTTTCAGATTATCTGGCGCCGTCAGCAACACGAGGGCTATAATGCGCCGAAACATTCGTCATTAGACAAGCCAACATACATTTACAAACACCCATATGCCTAACATTAATTATTTTGAACATGGAGTACGTTATTGCACCTTGTTTGAAACTCATTTTAGAAGATAGAAAGAAGATGGTTAACGTCAACAACTTAAAGATAGACCGACATCAAAATAGTCCGTTTATAAAAATAAAAGGGGAATACGTCTCAGCATGGTCGTAAGTTTCAGTTATCTTGGAATGTGTTTTTCTCGTTGCTATGTGGTGGTTTTTACTCACAACTAGGGGTGTGGAACATCGTACAACTTTCAATTACACTATAGTGCAGACCTGGATTTGTGTCATTAACCGTTTTTATATTTCATCGTTCATTTAGAAAAAAAAAAGGCCAGTTTGGCGATATTTTGTGCGATAATTCTTGAATGAGTCTTAAAAAAAAATTAAAAATTAAATAGATAAAAACTGCGAAAATTATGATTTTGGCGATATACTTTTCGATAATCCTTATATTATCCTTTATTATAAATGAAACTAAGGGGAGGAGAAAAAATGATCTTTTGATGAGGTATGCTCAAGTGAAAAGAACTCTGTGTTGAAGGTATTCGTTTTTCAACTTTTTGCGCCCTTAAAGCATTTTTACTTGAATTTCAGAGGTGGGAATGTTCAGAACACCTTAAGAGACATTACCACAGCGATTTTGAACAAAATCGTTAGAGCCATATTTAGCAATTACTGAAAAACATGATTTTTTCAATGGCAGTTACCTCATGCACGATTTTGACGAAAACCTTAATGGTAGGTCCCATGGCTACCACCAACCCCCACGAGTAAATGTAAGTTCTTTTTATGTAAACAAGAACTTACATTTAGAGACTAAAACTAGAGAGAATGTGTTTTTAAACAAAACTCTACAAAATTAAATTGATTAATTGTTCTTATTTTATAAGGTTATGTTATAAATGTTATTATTTTATACCAATTGAAAGGAAAATTGTTTTAAGTATTAGAGATTAAAGAATTTTTGTTCATTAATGACTGTGGAAAGTGTGTGTGTGTGTTTTGGGAGGGAAGGGGGGGGGGGGGAAGGGGGGGGGGGAAGGAGTCGCCGCAGCATGTTTCCGGACTAACCTTCGACTACCGGTCACCATTAATTAAAATAGGACTGAAGATAGCCTTGATAATTAAGCAGTCTGATGGCAATGAAAGTTTACTTAGCTTGTATCTTCAAAAGGCATCGCATGGTAAAATAAAAATAGATTAATTTCCCAATATACACTCTTTTTTATTATGGGTTCTGCTGCTTCCTTAACTCTTTAAGTGTATTAGAAGAAATACTTAGCAATCGATTTCAGGTTGCATGTCGAGTGATTAATTTCAATAATATGAAAGATTAAAACAATTTAACCTAAAGATGTAAAAATTGTGTTCGTTTAAATAAATTAATTCACACTAGGTTTAGGTATGTTTCTGTGATAAAATGAGGAGAAAATGTATGATCTTCCGTAGATGTAGGGGGAAACAAAATTTATATAAGGAATGTGAAAGAAATCAGGATGTGGTATATATCATCATAGATTGGATATATGATGTTAACCAAACAGAAAACGTTGAGGATGATAATATGTGATGGGCCAAAGTGAAATATGGGCTCGATTATTATGATAAAGGATCGATTTGGTAATTAAACTATTTATCCTTTTAATATAAATGTGGAAAATGACATTGTCTTTTTCGACCTAGTTTCTTTATATATGAATTGAAAAGTTTCAACTGTCTATCATTCGAAGTTGTAGTCAATATAAACTTTTGGAGCATTTTTGTAGAATGTGTATCCAGTTTTCGGCCTACTACTTATTAATTGTCAAATTCTTTGAATTGGAAGAGTTTCTGTCAAAAGGTCCAAGTTTCATGAAATGAGCTATAAATACCATTTCCTTGACAAGTTTGAAGAGACCTTTTGACCTCGGTCGGTTTTCAGAATCAAATTTGTAGTGACCAACAATTTCACGATGAAACAAAACGACTGCGAAAACAATTGGAACAGCCACAAATCAAATTCCATCCACAACAAAAAAGGAGGGAAAACACAACACCAGGTAAGAAACTTCTCCCGTCAAGTTCCGTGACCTCGTGAATGAAGCGAAACCAACCTACCTTCTGTCACACACACACACATAAAAAACTCACCAGACGGGTTTGTGTCTGCATCACCTTTCCCATACCTGCACACATACAGGTAGAGAATCACTGCGGGTGCGGGTAGAATCTAGAATCGGAAATAGAGAAATTCGTTTAATATCTGAAGGTGGAATGTTTACAGCAAGCAAGATGGATCCCACCAGCAAATATGAATACAATTCAGAAGCTAGTGGATACCACGCGAATTACATGCGGAATTCTAAGGCCATAGGTGTTCTGTGGGGTGTTTTCACCATTTGTTTGGCTATTATTAATGCGGTCGTCTTTGTTCAGCCGCAATGGATCGGCGATACGCCTCAAAGTCGCGGCACCGGCTATTTTGGACTTTGGCAGACCTGTCGACAGAGCATCCAGGACGGACAAGAGCTGGTCTGCGAGGGAAAGATGAGTGATTTGGGATCATCAGTATCGCCTGCGTTCAGGATCGCCACGATTTTCGTGGGTCTGGCGTCAGTAAGCATCGTCTTTTGCATCCTGTGTATGCTCCTTTTCTTCACTTTACCATCATCAGCTGTTTTCCACCTCTGCGGGTGGTTGCAGGTGTTATCTGGTAAGTCCAGATCCAAGGATTATTAAATTTCTTATTAGTATGAACTAACGTTTAAGAGTTGGCAGGATGTTTTTATATTCAAATGTTTAATCTTTCTGACATTTCTTGGCTGGTTTAAAGAGAATTCAAATGTACTAGAAAACAGCCAATCTACCAAAACTTTCAAATTAACTTTTGTCTATTTATTTCAATGAGATATAATTTATAAAATCACCAATTTAAAGCCAAGTTTTATTAATTTTGAATTAGTCGGTGGGATCCTTTCGATAAAATTACCCAATGTAAAACAATTTAATATTCATAATAATTCATATAAAATTTAACTTAACATATTTTGAGTGCAAGTTTGACCCTTTACACTTCTATCACAGTACTGCATAGTTGAAGAAATCTGACTTTCAACAAAATTACTTTTAAATTTGCTTCAAATTGTATTGAACCATTCAATTGCAATTATTAATAAATTGTTCAGCTATGCATACTTAGTAAGAAAAGTTTTGAGGGCAGAAAACTTTAAAACTTTTCGACACATTAAGTATTCGTAAAAAATGTAATGAAAGGTCAAACCAAAGTGACATGTCATATAGTAATTTGGCCTTAACACCAACACTTGCATGTCACAGGAGGAAAAACTCCGAAAAGGGACTCAAAAGTCAACTTACACAGTAAATCCCAATCACCATCGTCCCTACTCGTTTCTGACAACAGAGTTCGCAGAATGCGGGAGCTAAACCCGAGTTCATTGTGTAGTAAACCAGTAAACGCTAGTATACCTGGGACAAGGAAAGTATGAGATTCAAGCATATTTAATTAGCTGTGTGTAAAATTCTTTGGTCTCAGCATTCAAATCTAGGCTTAGTTGGAGTATGTTTATGTATTAATCTTTAGAAACTTTTATTAAAATATTTTTATAATCTACTCATAGTTCAGGAACAAATGTATAATTTATTTCAACAGTAGGTAAGTTACATTGAAAGAGTCTATTTCTTATCCTACATTCCCAAGTCAATATTGTCCCGAATGAACGATTAAACTTGTGCTCATCTGAACCCTCAATAGCTATTCTTCTTCCGGTAACAACTCCGTGCTGAAATACGAAATTGGAATATTATGCTTAAGAGATGAATAAATTAATTAAATATCTTTTCGATCGAAATTATTTTCCCGATCACCCATTGTTGTAATAATGTAAAATAGCAGACGGGGGTGTATGTTCTCGATAAAGTTGAAGAATAGCAGAAGGAAGAATATTATGTGATGTAACACATTTTATTCCCAAGAATGCGGAAAAGAAGGATAACAGTATAATTTTCTAATAAATTATACTTTGAACTGCTATTTGAGCTGTAATGATGGTGTAGTTATAGTTAATTTATTTTATTTTAATACTATTATTAAAAAAAAATTCGAATTTATGACTATAACCACGATGGCTATCGTTATTCACCACGGTTCTAGGAAATTTTATTAATCGATTTATTTTACTGTTATCAAACAAGACGATCCGTCAAATTTACTCTCATCAAAATACAGTAAATTCATTTTTTTACAATAATAGTTTAATAAGGAATTTTTTTAACATATTAAGCACATTTACTATTCACAAGTGTCATTTTTCAAATCTGAGAATGTTTTAATTTAAAAATTACATTTTTAAATGTTTAAAAGGTTAACTAAAAATCTCACTCTTTTACGTAGGTCGTTATTGAGAACGTACAACTGTTTCGACATTTGATCGGAGTTTACCTCCATGCAATTTCAAATACGAAAAATCATCAATAATTTAATATCAGTTTCATCGTATCATAAAAAAGAATTGACAATCAATAATAGACTGAGAGACGACTGCAATTTCTGGACCCCATCGAACATCATTCTGAATTTTTTATAGAAATTGGAGAAAAGTGAGTAGGTTACGAATCCACTGGTCTGCCGTGGCAAAAATGGCCGAAACTGGTCAAAAATCGACTTTTAATAAGTTGAACTAAATCCAGTTGCCAAATGCGCCATAACTTTTCAAATAATGAGCATTTTTTTTATTTTGTAACCCTCACTCTTTAATTTTCAATTAAGAAGGTTGCAGACGATTCGGATGTGTGGCGATAGCTTACTTGCATCTTTCACAAATGAGCCAAATTGGCAATAAACATTACGTCACTGATGACGTAACTGAGGTCACCAATGTGGCTTACTTTGAAAAGATACAAGTTTTCCGAACCAGAGATCAGAAATCGTTTGCGCTTTTTCTCATTGAAAATCAAAATGCAGTGGGTTGCCAGACGAAAAAGTTTGTTCTCTTTTTGGCAAGTTATGACATATTTGGCAATCGGATTTTAGTTCAGCTCATTCCAAGTCGATTTTTGATCAGTTTCGGCTATTTTTGCCATGGCAGATCAGTGGATTCGTAATCTACTCACTTTTCTCCAATTTCTATAAAAAATTCAGAATGATGTTCGATGGGGTCCAAAAATTGCAGCCGCCTCTCGGACTATAAGTGTACGCTAGTGCGCATTGAAAACACACTTTAGAAGGTATTTCAATAAATAAAAAAACCAAACAGGGCATTTTTTTTAATAGAGTGATACAACGATATGTCGCCCAGTAAAAAAAAAAAAAAATGTCGCATAGAACGTGGGAAATCGTGTCATTGGGTAATAATTGAAATCATCACAGTGTCCTAAAATTAGAGGAAATTCATTCTGATTAGCATAAAAAGTGTATTGCTATTACAAAGTAATAGATCGTCTCTGTCAATGAATGTAAAAGGTGTTAATATAAAAATAAATAAATAAATAAATAAATAAATAAACAAACAAATAAATAAATAAATAAATAAATAAATAAATAAATAAATAAATAAAGTGTTATATACCATACCGTTTCCTTCTTCGAAGATCGTATATACATACAGGTCAAATTTCAGGTCATTCTGACCGGTAATTTTTTTTACATATATTTTTGAAAGCTGAACTTTAATTAAAAGCACCCTGCATGTAGAATGTCGATGAATATCTTTTCTCAATTTTATATCTTATGATAAAATGAAAAATAATTTAAAGTATATTTTTGAAAGTTGAACTTTAATTAAAAGCGCCCTGTATGTAGAATGCCGATGAATATCTTTTTTTTCAATTTTAGAACTTATGATAAAAATGAAAAATATTTGAAAGTATATTTTGTTGAGTAAAAAGAAGTTAGAAAGCAAGATAATGTTTTTTATAGCGAAATATAATTGATAAAATAGGAACACTTATTTCAAATAAAATCAGATGGATTTCTGTAATCGGGTGTGATTAAAATATTAATTTGTTAATTAATTGTGTTTGCATTCAATCATTTCTCATTTTAATAAGATTTTTTTTTTTTTTAAATATTAGGAGGCTTAATGGTATTTTTTTTTTATCCCTCACTAAGCCTTTATCAAACTTTTAAAACGTTACCAAGCAAAAGTGGAGTCAGGAAGTGCACTTGCACCCTCTTAAAGTTGGAAAATTAGTAAAAGATGCAACATTCATAGGAAAAAAGAAACTGTAGGTACCGTAATTTAAATTTAAAATAGTATATTAATTTGAACAGCAGTGGCGGCTCGTGCACTACAGCAAGTACAGCCGTGCTGCATTTAAATTTATTAGTTCAAAACTAAAATTATATATTTTACAATTTTCTAAAATGAAGATCCAATTTAGAAATAGAAGGACATGAAAAGTTATTCTCACAAGGTTGTTGTTATTTCCATGTTAATTTTATTCATCGTTATTTAAATTTAATTCAACCGCAGTAATATCTTATTTAATACTGAATGCCTTTTAAATGAGATAATATGTATTCAGTAAAAAGCCATTAAATTACATCTAATCACAACCAAATAACATTTATTCCTTGCGAAAAGTATCAAATTAAGAAACATTTACTCACCATAAAAAAATATATTTGGTGGTCCTCTAAAATAAGACTCCGAACTTTGAAATATTAGTAATTTTCACACATTGACCTTCATTCAGTTTTCAGTATAATTATTATTTTCCAGCTAAGCTACTTTTCTCAGAATCCTAAAATTGCTAATTTTTAGAAGGATCTCGGTGATTTAATCGCCCAGTGCATCATATCTTACTTCTTCTGAGTAGAAGTAATTCTTTCAGCTATTAAAATATGCATTTGCACTTATTACTTTCAATTACCTAGAATATGTTAACGAAGGGTGATCAAAGTATTGCATTCAGTAAAAAACAATTTTGATCTTTTTCATCTCTACACGTTTTGGAACGTGCTGAGGTCAAAAAAGGTAGCTGCTATTGTTAAATGTGTTTTTCAGCAATTATCATAAAACCGTTCCAACGATTTTGATCAAAATAGCTGTGGTTATGCCTTTTCAGGACTTTCAGGTGCTCTAAAAATCCCCACCTTCGAAATTTCCTCAGAAATGCAATAAAGGTGTAAAAAGTTGAAAAAAGAATGCCTTTAAAGTAGAGTTCTTTTACCTTGAGCATCGCCCATCAAGGGCTGTTTCTCCTCTATACTTTACTTCAAAATGGATTCACTTTTCACTTAAAAAAATGGATGATGTCATACTTATCGAAAAACATATCACCGATTTAGCCATTTCAGTGGAGTTTTTTTTTTTTGGGGGGGGGGGGGGCAAATCTAATAAATAACGCCAAACTGGCTATCTTTTTTTTTTTTAATTAATGAAATTATAAAAGCAGTAAATACATGAAAAATTAAAATGAAGTGACCAGTATTAAGTGTAAATGAAAGTTGTGAGATGTTTCACACCCTTAGTGATTTTCTTTCATAAGGATGAAAGTGGTCTACTTTTCAATTCTAGAGAGCTCACATTCGGAACTGTTAAAATCGCAACACAAGTTAGAGTCAGAATTGTAGGCTTTTGAATTGTTAATGAACACGGGCTCAGATTTTTTCGTGATTCGTGTCGCACTCACACTGTGTTCATTGCTAAAATGAAATTGAGTTGTAATTTTCTTTTCACCTCGAGTCACTGTAGTCGATTGGTTTCTTTGTTAAGTAATATCATCGCATAGTTTCTTGAGTTGGTGTTTTGAAAGTTTATTTAAAAAAAATACAGTTTTGTAACTTATTAATAGAGTCTGTTGCGTTCTGTGAGTCGGGTTATTAACTCGATCAAGCATTAAGTCTTATTTTAATTAAGGATTAACTCTTATTTTATTGCAATGCCATTTGAAAATAATGTCAACCTTTGATTGCAGGCGGATGTATGATTGCTGGAGTCGTCACCTTCCCAGCTGGCTGGGACTCCGAAGCCGTCCGGGACGTGTGTGGTCCGGAAGCGGACGATTACGACATCGGGCAGTGCGGAGTCCGATGGGCCTATATTTTGGCCACTATCGGCATTTTCGATGCTGTTATTCTGTCGGCACTTGCCTTCCTGCTGGCCACCCGATACGTGAAGATCCCCCCTTCAGAACCCCTCGTACCCAATGGATCCATCTATAAAGGTGAGTGAATAAACCCATGAAGTCCAGGCTTACCATTTGCAATTTCTAGGAACCCCAAATCCCCTTTTTCTGTGCTTCTATTCCACGGGGGGGGGGGGGGGGGTACTGGGACATAAAATTGGTCCCTTGATATTAGATTTATGACGGCCCAAATTTTCGATATGATCATTAATGAAATTTTAATATTATTAAATATAAGTAATTCTAATAATTAAATAATTCATCTTAATATTTAAATAGTTTTAATAACTAATATATTTTTATTTAATAATTAAATAGTTTTAATAATTAATATATTTTTATTTAATAATCAATTTCAGTAATTAAGTAGTTTTATTCATTATTTAATTTTAATAATTGAATTGTTTTAATAAATAGTTCAATTAAATCAAATTTTCTCTGTCTCTACTATTTGTATCTCTTTTGAGTGAACTTGATTTCTTTAAGCCATTGATATATTTGACCTTAAAAGTTATAAAATAAGTAAATATTCGTAATAATATCAAATATAAATATAGGCAGATGTTTTTTAAATACAACATAATCTATAAAATTAATGTGAAATTTTAAGAAATTTTTTAATATTCAAACTATATCCCTGAAACTTAAGTAATAGTTCAACAATAGTTAATAGCTTTGTTGGTGGTGATTGGATTTGAATGCATTGAGCCGTAGCTTTACGCGGGCCGAATACACCAAAATATGTATCTTTATTTTCGATTTAACAATATATAGAATTTCTAAAAAAATATGATTTTTTTTTTTTACTTCAATAAAATTACAATTGATAATTGATTATTTTTTTTTTCTTTAAATTTTTTTTTTAATTATTAGTACATTAAAGTCTAAAAAAGAAGTGAATCTTTTGTTCCAACGTGACAATTTAACTTGACCTAACTTTTAATAAAAGTATTTTAATTGTACTATCAGATTACTTTTGTTTAGTCGATATCAATTGTGAAACGATGGCGGTCGAAATCTTTCAGTTTATTTTGTGATAGAGTCGGTGACTGTCTCAGTATTTGTTGCAGCCAATCATAATAAATTCCCCAAATGAGATTTAGTTAAATTATTCTTGATGAAAACAATCTTGGTTAAAGCTTTTTCGGGCACGTAGTGGAGAACTTTGCTCTACATAGTTAACATACTATTTTCGATAAATTACAATTATGTAAAGAAAAAAGTTCATGCAGTGAAATTTGATTTCTTTTAATCTTGAGTGTTGCCGGCGGGCCGCCAAACAATCAGTCGCGGGCCAAATCTGCCCCGCGGGCCGTGTTGTAGCTAACGCTGCTTTATGGGATCGGCGCAATTTTTTTAAAACTCGCGTTCAAGTTTTGTTGGGCTAATTTTATTTTTTTTATAAAATCAGTAATAAGATAATATTAACAATACATAAATTTTGCAATTTTAACTTAAAATATTAATCATAAATTTAAACAGTATTAAACAGAAAAAGATTGTAATTTATTTTTAAACTTTTTGTAAAGAAAGGTCTGTCGCTCTCACCCCGAGTAAAGAGCAAAATTCTTGTTTTGATCACACTTATTTAAACGTCTGCAACTGCGATAATAAGACACTTCAAATTGATAAATTAAGAATCAAGTAAAACAATAAAACCAATGCAAAAAAAGCATACCTGCCAACATTGGCATTTTCAAATTAGTACAATTTTTACGGAACAAATATTTGCATTCCTATGACTCATGGAAAGTCAAATAGCGACAATATTTATAAAAGTAATATATAAATAATAGTAATTCTATTACAAATGCAAAAAAAAAAAAAAAAAAAAAAAAAAAAATTGCTTAATATTAAATTGCTCTCAAATATAACAAATTGTTACATTTTAGCACAAAATGGAAATTATAAAATAAAAAAATAACTTGGATTTAAAAATAAATGAAATTTAAACTTTACGATGAAATCTCTGATGATGTTTAAGATTCAGTCTACATTACACCTAAATAAAATATGCTTTATGACACAAAAACTCTAGTGAAACATACAATGAGTTGGTGGTATTCAAAGAGTTTAATCACACGCACAAATATCAATTATGCAGGCTTTCGAATTCTTATTATTACATTTGATGTTGTCATTGTGCTTTTTAGAATTGATATGAACTTCGACATCAGTAAATCCTCCATGAGAAATCTTATTATCAGATGCATAGATAGAGCAGAATGCAAAATTTGTTTCTTTGTTTGAATTTCTGATGATTAGAAGTAAACTAAAAAAAAAACTTGATATTTTCTGGAATCTTACACCAGGATTGTTTAACTTGGATATTTTAAAATAAATAATTAAGACTAACAAAGAAGCTGAAAACCGAAAGTGCTTTAATCTCTAAAGTCCGAGAAAACGAAACAGTCGTTCGGCGAGTGCCGCCAAAACAATTGAAAACGGCGGCGTCGCGATTTAGTGCGCAGCGTTGGAGTACGGTCCAAAAGAAGAAAGAATACAAAAAACTAAAGCACTTTCAGTTTTCTACTTTATTAATATCTAAAGTTCGAGACAACGAAACAGTTGCTTGGTTCGCCAAATCCCGTCGGCAACACGGATGAAAACAATGAATTTCTGGCGCCGCGCTTAAGAGCTTTTATTATATACGCGCAACATTATTGTACGGTCCAAACAGAAGGAAGAACCAAAATCTAAAGCATTTTTGGTTTTCAGATTCTTTGTTAATCTCTTAAGTCTGAGGAAAAGCAATAGTTGTTTGGTTCGCCAGGTCCCGTTGGCAACACAAATGAAAACAGTGCATCCCCGGGGCCGTGGTTTAGTGCTATTATTTACGCGCAAGTCCAGTACTATTATTTACGTTTTCGAGTCCAGTCCAAAAGAAAGTAGAATTAAAAAACTAAAGCACTTTCGGTTTTCTGCTTCTTTATTAACTTGTAAAGCCCGAAAAATCGAAGCAGTGGTTTGGTTTGCCAAATCTAGTCGGCAACAGAAAAGAAAACAATGCATCCTCGCCAACGCGCTTTAGTGCTGAACATATGCGCAATCTTGGAGTGTGAATAAATATTTTGATTGACGCGGCAGCTTTAGAAAATCGTTTCGGTTTCGTTGGTGTCTTAAAAAAACATTTAAAAAAAAAAAAATTAAAAAAAAAAAAAAAAACGGTTTTAGGGAAAAACGAAAATTACAGTGAAATCCGTACGATTTTTTTAGCTGTTCGTAGACCCGTACAAAATAGTAAAAATCCGTACATTGTACGGATGATTCGTACAAGTTGGCAGGTATGAAAAAGGGATCAATATACTAAAAAGGGTAAAATTTCGACAGTAATTCGGCATTTTCTTTTCTACAATCTTGAGCTTTTTATAAATTTACGCCGTTCTTCAAGAGTAATTTTTCATTGTTTCTTTAAAAAAAATTTCAACGTTATTTTGAAAATAGAATTAAATGAATTAAGCAACAATGCAATGTTTGAAAAGATAATCTAGCCGAGAAATGCAAATTAAACTGATGTTTACTTGGCCTCGAGTTTCTAGTCGGTCAAGTCACGATAATAGTGGTAGTGGAATGTTTCCAAGTGAAACCCTTTGGCTATTTTTTGACGACCCTGAATACTTGGTCAGACGTGGGAAGTTCCTTGGTAAGGAATTATTAACGGATGAAATTCTTGCATCATGCATTCCAACATTTCGCTTACATTCATGACACAAGTGCCGTCTGAATTATTTGAAAGGGGGGGTGAAATACCGCTAGATTTTTTTTTAATCGTTAATTTTTTAGAAACGTTGGTTGCATTTCCTAATGAAATACTAATTAATAATTATCCATTAGTTTTCTATTAGAGAATAATTAAAAAATTATTAGAATATGTTTTTATTTACCAAGCGTAATCATGTTAAAAAAAATAGTAATACAAAAAATTATATATTTTTTTACGATTTTCTTTTCTGTTTTTTAATCATCAAACTAGTTCTAGAAGTATTCAAAAGACAATGTTTTGTACATAGGAACCAGAAGATACAAAAATACACAAGTGACTTAAAAGAAAAGCACATTATAAAACAAAAAATAGTTTTCAAAACGGCATGTGCTTTTCTTCCCTGTGAATTATCATTTTTTTCAAATTTCAAAAGCCAGGGGTTGCAAGAACATCTTTCAGACGGCGACCATGATTCATGAATAAAAATTACTCCAAGTTTTCTGTTTCTCAAAAATATTTGTCCTGTCATTTCAATTTTAAGAACCAACGTTAAATTGAATCCCTTCTTCTAGGTGAAGTTAACAGCGCTTTTCTGGCAGATACACAATCCTTAGCATCAAGGAAGTCTCTTGCTTTGCAGCCAGTAATGCTGATGCCACAACCAAGAGATCCAGAACGAATATCCGAGTTCTCCCAAAGAACTGGAAGATCGAAAAACAGTCACTACACGACATCTGTTCACAATTTTCAGCTGTAAATGCATGCCGTTAGTTTGGTTTCATATTTTCTAATATGATTGTAGATGTTTTATTGATGGTCAAGACCTGCCTTTTCGGTTTTTAATCGAACCACTGAAAAATAGCCGCAGGCGCTGTGATAGTTTTTTTTTTTAAAACTAATAATAACTTAGCTTATATTTTTTACTATCAACTCTGAATAAGCTGTGCTTGTGGTGTTTGTTTTAATTTATTTGTATTGTTATTCATTTGAAATATATTTTAAAAATAAATACTTACAAACTAAAAAAATGCACTCTTATTTTAAATATTTTAAGATATCATTTAAAGCAAATGTCATAGCATAACTTTCAATTATGTTTTAAAAAAATGGTTAATGCATGAAGTCGGGAATGAATAGAAATTAAACTATAAGAAGGTCTATCAAAGAAGGAAAGAAAATTAACACAATCTACGAGAAGTCATCTTTATTGCATATAATGTGTGAAGAAACATCTTTTCTTAAAAATGTTATTCTGTTATAAAGTATCTTTGATTTTATGTACAGAAATAACAAGCTTTTTCGTTTACATTGTCATATGTACATAAAGAAATATTTGGTAGTGGTAAAAGCAGCCTTACAAGACAGCGAGGCACAACAGGGTGAACTACGGATGGCTATTTGAATACAATGATTATGCGAACAACCTCTAAAAACAATAGGTCCAAATACAATGTCCTTATTATAACAAGAAAAACCTAAAATAATAGTTTCACTTAGAATTCAACACTACATTTTCTATACAATAAAATGCTCTAATAAAATTAATGTTATACAATTCAACCCTATGTACAAAAATTTTGATTGCTGTTTTTGCAATAACTTTTATTGGTAACCTTTTAAGTAATGCATTTATATTAAACCTGACACCGTTTAAAAAAAATAATTCAAGTTTTATTAAAAAGAAAGTTGTTGCTTAAGCAATTTCCACTTGAAGGGAGGTGGTTTATTGACATTAATTTAGCAGCAGCGAAATCATGTAAATGGAAAACCAAGAGATTCTACTTTAATACAATACATTTCTTTAACCATTTCAAAACCTAAGGCATTTGGATGCAAAGCAGTTTACAAAAGAATATTCTACAAATGAACCACCAAATAAAGTCTATAGTAATAGGAACATACACTTACTATATACTATTTTCTATTTGAAGTTTAAAATAATCCAAGCGCAGAACACTCAAGTAAAGTTGTAAATTCAGATATCATTTGGAACAACTGGCCAGGAAAGGGGTTTAAAGAATAATTCTTTTCTAAAGATGTTTTAGCGGGGTTCCGTAATATAAAACGGAAAAAGCGACATTTCAATAAAAATAGAAAAGGAAAATAATAATGATATAAGTAAAATAACTAGTACCTAAACTGAATGAGGTATATTTATTTGCTTTGCAAACAAAGGAATTTCAAGTAAGATTAGTGCAACTAATTAACTCAGATTTAACTTTTAAAAATTTTTTTAAATGAATAAGTTTGTAAAGTCCAAGCTTGCCTAGTTTTATAAAAAATCAAATATTTTAAAGTACTGTCATTTTTATCAAGTTAAAATGAGAAAAGCTTATCTGTGTAATTTTTATTTTTAAATTAGAACAAATCATGGCTCAACAGATTAAACATTCAATAAATTGAGCTGCTACATTTATACTAAATTTTTTTTAAATATATTTAAATCAATTAAAAAAAATCTTAGAATGTTATTTTTCCTCCTACGTATACATACGTCTTACTACGTATATATGATTTTTTTAAAAGATTACATAAACCCAAAATTCTTTTACTTTTAATAAATGCTAATACTAAGGCATATTTTCGTTCACATAAAGCATATTTAAAAACGCCACTAAAACACTTCTTGCTTAATACCAAATCAACAAATGCAAATATCCAAAATGCAAAACTAATAAATATAAAACCAAGTCCTACCGCATATCACACATTTACAAAATTATATTCATAGTTGAATGAAATCATAATTAGAGGTTAAGGAACATGGCATACAAATGTGATTGGATGATGTTTAAGTCGACTATATGAGATGAGAACATTATAATGGATTGGTGCAATGAAAATGAAATCAGCTTTTCGATGACTTAAAAATTGCATAGATTTCTTTAAAGCACATATCTCGCAAACCGAAGGTTCCTATACATAAAAATACATATATACATTTTTTATACATAGCATGGACAAGTGTCAAAAATGCTGAGAGTACACATGTACCCCAATTATAAAATGTTAGTACTCAGAACAACAATCTACATTAAGCTTAGACATCTCGACTCCCTTTAAGTCGCAAATGAACTTACAAACACCAAAATTAGTCCCTTGGAAAACTTCAATGACTGTCAGAAATAGGTCTTAAGTCTGAATGGAAATTTGATTAATTTTAGTTTAAAATTGCAGCCCATCCAGGACTTTTTTAGTATGTTATAATTCTTAATACAGAAAAAATAAATAAATTCTGAAGCGTAAAAAATACATATTAGAATAAAAACTAAACAATTAGTCCTTATGAAGACTTTGGGTATTAGCTAGGTAAACTGGATCATCAAATAAACTTTTTTATAAGATAAAATTGGTAAAGTTGAATTAAAAGTGAAACAAAGTATTTTTAGAAAATAAATAAATAATTAGCTAAAAATAATAACTTTTAAAAGATAATGCACCCATTATCTAAATCTAAAACATGGTTTACATTTTTTTGAAGGATTATAATTTCAAATTTTTCACAAAATCATCTTAATTGTGAGGTGTGCTAAAGTGGCAGCTTTCAATTAAATACTGTTGGTTCAATGAAGTTTTTACCATTACTAAACATTCCAGACAAATTTATTGAGAAATCACGATATAAATTTAGCCATGTACAAAAATGTATATATAACCTTCATGAACAACTAGATGGTGATTAAACACACTTTATAGAAAGGTAAAGTTTAAATAAGCTATTGTTTCATTACAAAAAAATATTTAGAAACGATGCAACCAGTGTATATCGCTAGTAGCAATTTCATTATAAGATGTAAAAACAGTAAACATGCAAGTTGGAAAACATGTTATACACTACATGAAGTAAGCACAAGCAAATTATTGTCCAGAGATGTCTTTAAAACTAACCACTGTATTGCATAATTTGAATGGCATAGTTACAACACAAAACTGATTTTGCAGTAGAGCAAAAAATACATTTGTTCCTTCAACTTGGCAGTGAGAAGTTCTACAGGATTTTTTAAAGTAACCTCCATTTACTATTTCCCACTAAAACTTAAAAACTTTGATGAGGAAAATATGTTGTATTAGAATATGTAAAGCTATTGATTTAATGGACATGTGTTTATGGCCACAATTTTAAAGAAATGAACTGTCTTCTGCAAAAAGGCATTTGATTTTTCCATTAATTTACCAAGTGCTATTGATTGAAGTATAATAAATTTCAAATGATTTATTCAGGATTTCTGCCAAAATAAAATGTTGCAAATCCATGACTTTCCAAGACCAAAGCAAATACTTTTCCATGACTAAAGAAATCGCATCACGAAAAATAAATAAATTAACCCATATGAATTTTACTAAGACGAATCATACCATAAAACGATTTCTATAAAGTTTTATTTTATAGTAAGTAAAAAATCTTTGTTTCAGTAACAAAGATCCTCAGAAATCAGAAGAAAAAGGGAGAAACAATCTTTAATAATAAAGATATATTTGTAGAATTAATAATAACATATTAAATTATATAATCAAAAATCAAATGTTTTGATACTAACAATGCAAATCCGTAGTGCACTGTGTTAAAAAAGAAGATAAAAGGGGGGGGGGGGAATCAAATTGTAAACACGGGCTTATCAAATCAGTTCAATTTAGTTCCTATATTATGAATGTTTTTCACCTATGAGACCCTACTCGTGTGATGTCATAAGTTTGGAGTTCAGAAATGTTTGCATTGGTCGAGGTTTTTAACTGCGACCGTTGTTCTTTCAAAATGTAAATAAAAACGTAGATGGATCATCGAAGAGATGAATAGAGATCTTGTTGTTAGTGAAGTCATAGTCACATGATTTTAATTAAAATGTTTAGCAATCCATGACATTCACAGTTTTTCCATGACTTATGGTAATTTTTTTGCTCAAAATCATGACTTTCCATGAAAAAATTTACCCTATGTCCAAATTCCTGACTTTCAATGATATTTCCTGACTTTCCATACGAGTGGAAACTCGGTTTATTTCTTGCTCATAGTAGATCAGAAGATGATTGTAACTTTATTGCCCTATTTCAACAGATTCAAGGCTCTGCGTGTACAAGCTTTGTGTAATGTTTATGTTGTCTTATTTAAATTAACAACACTTATTCTTTAGGGACTCCAATGCATATTTGCACATTAAATCACCACATTATAAGCTTGTACAGCAGTACCACAATTTGCAGCACATACACATTCAATAAAGTATGGTTAAAACATGAATGTTTGACATTTATTACAAGCAAACATTAAAACCCTAAAAACTAAAACATAGTTTACATTTCTTTTTAAGTTTTAAGATACGTTAATGAAAAACATAACTCTGTGACACATTAAGTCATTATTGCTAGTTAAAAATAAACCCCTTTAAATAATGCCTTTTTCAAAATAATCTTAAAAAAGAAATTTCATTATGTTACAGAAGATAAGCAGAAATCCATTCTTGCTTCAACACAGGAAGAAGGGGGGAAAAAAAAAAAGAAAAAAAGATGGAATTCAAAACAGACAGATATTAAACTACTGAGTGCTAGGTTTTGACAAAAAGTGCCGATTTGGTCTACAGCCATTATGCATCCTGGACGATCTTGGGAGTTAAAACCTTACAATAGCGTAATTTTATGAAGGTAGTGGCTTTAAAAGTAGAACTGCATATAACTTACATGAAACGTCTACAGATGTATGCTTGCAAATATAAATAGCATAAGTATGTTGAATGAAATTGTAACAAAATTATCCCCTATTAAAATCTCAGCATTTTTTCCTGCAGATAAAACTAATTGTATATCTATTAGATATAATTTTATGTACATATATACAAAACTGTCTCTTAAATTTCCCTCTCACATAAATACAAATTAACAGTGCTTTAAAATAGCAAGATTTGCACACACAACTAGGATGCTGATCACTTTTCACTGTCAGAAATGATACTTTTAAGAATTCTCAATCTAATTGGTTACATATTTGTTTCATTTACTCAAATGATATTATTGATAACAAATGTGCCCTAATATTTAAGTACTTGGCTCTAGAAGTTAAAAAAAAAACAAAAACACACCTTGTTATTTAAATTCAAACTCATGCATGGAGTGTATTAAAATAAATAGAGAAATAAAATGATTGTCTTAATGATCAGACACATGGTATTGATTACGAATTCATTTAGTTCATAGGTACTCTGTGAAGTTGAGTAAATTTTACAACTGAACATCCATTTTACAAAACCTATATAGGAATTAACCAAATAGACATTCACCGAAATATCATATAGGGAAAAAAGAAAGGATAAAATAAGGTAACACATTTTTTCCCTTACAAAGTGTAATCAGAATTGGAACCATAGCATATTTTTAATTAGATCAAATATAGAAAGAAAAATCAAAAATTTGTGAACTTCTATCAATTCACAGAAAATTTCCATGCCTGCTGGAATCCATGAATTGCTTAAGGCACTAAAAAAAAAAAAAAAAAAATTCTACAGCACTGGGAAGACTATAACAAAAGCTCGATACTAATATTACCATATTGATTGACTTTGCTTTTTAATGGTCATACACTACTAGCTCATTGGAAGGTAAGAGGGGATGGTAAGCCAGGCAAATGAATATATACGTTCACAAACATATTTAAAAATAAAAGTATTAACTTACAGCCAACAATACATTAAAATTAATGTACAAGCTTGATAAAAACACAGTAATATTTCATTTAAGGACTAACCTAATAGGCAATCAGACCAAGAATTCTTTCTGTTCACTAACAAGAAGTGACCAACTTCAATGTGTGTGTTCAGACCTTTATAGCAAAGCGTTCTCGTCTACTTTTTCAGAAGAGTTTCTTTTCAATTCCTCTCCCTTTTTGTGACCACTTTTCAGGCCACCATGTTCAGTTCTGTGATGCCTGGTCTTTGACGAAGATTCGTTCCTGCGAGTTCGTTCGGTGGTCTTCAGCTTCTTCTTAGCATGGCGGTGCTCGTGTAGTTGGTCACGAACTGTGTTCACCAGGCAAGCAACGCAGTCTACCACAGCTGACTCAATGTCAATCAAGTCCTCCCTTGAGTGTCTGTGGTGCCTGCTTTTGGATCGGTGTTCACCGGGGTTTTTACCTTTTGGAATGTTGCTTTTGTCAGATGAGGATGAACTCAATGATTCACAGGGTAGTTTGGCCTGTGATAGTGCCAACTTGGCCTGCTTTTTCTGGCTGTGATCATGGCAGGATGAATGTTTTCTCTTTTCCTTTTTCAGTGCCCTGATGTGGTTCTTGTCTTCATTGCTATTGGGAACCATGGAAGGGTCGATTATGCCGTTTTTCTTTTGGTCTGGGTGAGGAATTTTATCCACCTTGTCCGGTTTCGGTTCTTTGATACTGTCATTTGGAGGATTTTCTTTAGCCACTTTATTCTTGTATGATTTTGGTTCTTTGCCTGTGTCATCTGGAGGATGCATTTTGTCCCCCTTGTCTTTACAAGCTTTTGGCTCTTTGTTACTCTCATCAGGAAGATGGACCTTTTCAGCCTTAGTCTTGCGTGGTTTTAGTTCTTTGTTGCTGTCATCTTGGAGATGTACTTCCACTTTGTTTTTACATGTTTTCCGTTCTTTGACAGTGTCAACTGAGAGATGTAATATTTTGTCCCTGCATGATATTGGTTCTTTGCTGCCATCCAATTGCATGCTTGGTTTTGGATCAGTATGCCTCTGTGTGGATGATTCAATTTCTTCTTTTATAGAGTTTTTCAGTGCAACAGGATTTATTTTGGTTTTCTTGGGAGTCACATTTGAATCAATCGCTTTATTAATTGAATCAGTTGAAAGGACGATGTTTAAGTCTGTAGCAATGCGGCTGTTTTCAGTAGCTGTTGCAGAAGTTTCTTCAATTTCTTTCTTAATTGAAAGTTCTTCAGGAATCAAACTAAATGTAGTTGCTTTAGAAGGGGTGGCAACACTTGTTTCAACTTCTTCCTTTATGGAGATATCTTTCGGAATATTATTCTTGCCTAGTGTAGTAGAAGCATGTTCTTTCTTTACAGAATTTACTTTTGGAATAACACTTTTATTCACTTTAGTAGGCGTCGAAAGATCCAATTCTCTTTTTACAGAACTTACTTTTGACCTTTCTAGTTTAATCGGCTTGGTTGGGGTTGAGTTCTGAGAAATTTCTTTTGTAACATAATTTTTTATTGCTTTTGGAGAAGAGCTTGCTTCTTTGTCTTTTTTACTAACTCCTTCCTTGTCATCCCCCAATCTAATTACTTTAGAAGTTGAAGATTGATAATTTTCTTCTCTTTTAACCACAGCATCTTTTAGATTATTAGCTTTGGCCTTCTTATTAGAAGATAAACTATTGCCATTAACACACTTCTTCGCTGACCCCTCTTTGGGCAAGTTCCGCTTCTCCTTAACAGGAGTCGAAGCTGTACGCTTACTTGGTCGAACGGAACTCTTCTTTGGTGAATGACCAATTCCAATATTGTCATTATCACTCTTCCTAGTAGAGGCGTCCGAAGCATTACACTTACTAGAGCTTTTTTCGTGATCAATTAACTCAAGCTTCATGTGCTTCAGTTTAGGTTCAGACGCAGCTGGTGTTCTGTTAACCTTTTTGTGCATTTCATGAATCTTTTCAGAAGCATTAGAATTACCAGAATCGTTTCGCTTCTTAGAATTGCTCAAGATCTCTTCATTTTCGACTTTCAGACTTTTCTCTTTCAAAGGAGAATCGCTCGTATCACACTTCCCATCTTCAGTAGGGATGTAGTACTGTGCTAGTCGCACATGCCATGCAACACTGGTCACAGCACTGACTGTTCTGAATTGGTGGATAATGTTTCTGGGTAGGAAGTATATATCGTTGTCACACAGTTGGATGCGAGCATAACGAATACCATCTCGGTGAAGCTGGTTAAGCTTGGCATCTTCGACCCATTGTACACACTGAAAAGAAATACTAGTTTAATCATTGCGAGATAGAAGTGATTCACAACTTGAATTTAAATAAAATATATAATAATTAAAAATACAGTCAAACCCTGTTAATGCTAAATCGATGGAGCCGCTGAAATTGTTCGCGTTAAACGAATAAATTAATGTTAAGTTTTAAGTACAGAGAACCATACTTTGCGGTAAACAGGATTTCACGTTAACAGGGTTTGATTGCAGTTTGTTTATCTAGTAATTGGAAGATATTTTTACCTAATGCAAAATTAAATATAAATTATTCAATTTTACATTCTTTTGGAAAAACCATACATGTAAAGACACATAGTAGCAATTAAAATTTTAACTATTAATTAATTTTTACCAATTTAATTTTTTTGAACTTAAAATATATTTTGAAAATTATTGTCAAAACAGGCAGTGTCTTTTCTCATCATAATATTTGATGCTTCTTTGTAAAATAATCACACAGATAATCTAATCGCCATCTCAATAACCTCAGGCTGAAACAGTATGATTATTTTCCGTATTACATTTTTTGCAAATTGTTCATTTGGTTCCAAGAATGAATGTGATCTGTAGGAGTAGTGATTGTTCAAAGCACATGGCAATACCTTTGCCTTTACACAATAATTTTGCCCTGATGTTTTTCAAGCCAAATACCCCCTTTTGAGACAAGGGTGGCGATTAGTAGAGGTTGGTTGTATTCAGATTATCTGGCGCCGTCAGCAACACGAGGGCTATAATGAGCCGAAACATTTCGTCATTTAACAAACCAACATACATTTACAAACACCCATGCCAAACACGGGACTCGAACCCGCAAGCGATTAGTAGAGGAGATAGGGGGATCTAGTTGCCCTACACTTTTAGAGATTTTGATGAGGATAAAAGATCATTGCAGTTTCACACACCACTTATTGCACTTGCAGGGATGAGTTTGTTAAAGAATCAAAAAGCTGAAAACAAAACTCCAATTGTTTTATACGTAAAATACATTTTAAGCTATACTTAAAAAAATTGTGGTTTCCATGTGCGTTTATAACATTGTACCTTCTCTGGCTGTCCGTGAGAAAAAAAATTTAAAATATAGGCACCTAGATGTAGGGATACACTTTGTGCTGTCATCAGGCATGGCTTTAAAAAAAAAAAAAAAATCCTTTAAAAGCGATGGAATCTGGCAAAAACTTCACATTTTCAACAAGTCAAACAACTTTAAGCAACAATACCATATTGACAAATAGGCCGAATATAATTAAGCCTAGTTTTCTAAATTTTTAAGCTACTTTTTATGTACTAAAATCTTTACATTTAAATTTTTATTTCTACCGTTCAGCTTGTTAAATAAAATAAAAAGCAACAAATAATTTTACATACAATTGCAGTTAAAATAACAACTTTCAGCACAGCTTCTTTAGAAAAATGACTAATTTTCAGAATATTTTTATACAAAATGATATAAAAATTTTAGTATAGATTCACATGAAACGGCGAAATCGATCCTTAAACAGGCACTAATCACGGATATAACGGCTATCGCATTTACGGAAGTCTAGGCGAATGGTTACAAAATGGTGTTGAAAATCTCGGTAATAGCCGGTATTGTATTAGAGTAAACCTCGGAAAAACTGGCCATCACTCTAACGAAAGCAATAGCTCTTGCAATACCGGCGAAAATCTAAATATCAGCCGAAATGAAAATCGCAACAACGTGCGTATCGGAGATAGCGTTCACGATATCTGCATAAATTTCGGTATATCGACATTTTCTTGGTAATATTAGTACAAATTTCGGTAATATCGGATGTTATCAAAGTACGACATTCCACGAAAACAACTCTTACACCAACTGAAATATCAAAATTAGAACCTAATATACCGGAGCAACTCTCAACAATAACGCTATTGTATGGGAATAACACTCGACGAAAATTACAATCACAAAATATCGGAGATAGCGCAATTCATCACGGTAATATCAACATTATTTTGGTAACATTGGTGCAAATCTCAGATTTTACAACAGGGTAGCACACTCAACTAAAATGCCCATCACATAAACATAAATATCAGAGTTAGCGCCGAAGATACCGGAACAATTCTCAGCAATAACGCTGTTATATCGGAAAAATACTCCGGGGAAATGGTCACCACAGTAACCTAAATCACAGCAATAAGGCACGTCCTAGCCACACAAATCTCAAGAGTATAGTAGCGGACATTACATCAACGTAACGCTTAACGAAAACAAGCAACACATACTAACGTAAATAAACGATAGTTCCGTAGATGTCACACAGAAGCAAGCGCATTATTAGTATACGTTAATCGCGTGAAATCGTAAGAAGGAATTTATATTTTGAGCAGAGAAAAATATGACACAAAAGGTTCAAATTTCGGCGCAGTTTGAAATGTACAGAATGCGAGTTTGAGCACCAATCTGACTAAAAAAAATGCATTTCGGTGGATTTTTGTACTTGAAGTAGGAATAAGGCAGGAATGTGTTGCGATCCCTGAGCGATAAGTTTTCCGATCTTTCGGAAGCCTCGCGTTTCAGCCTAAGAAAAAAAGTTATTTTTCCATGGGATAGAAAAAGTGAGAAAACACGGATTTTTTTCAGGAATTAGAAAAGCGGAACTTTCTATGAAAAAGTGGAATTCTTTTTTTTCTAAAAAAATAAAAAAGCGGAATTCCGCCACATGGCGGAAGAAACTCATCCCTGCACTTGGCTAACTACTGTTTTGACAAAAGAGGTTAAGAGATACACAAACGAAATGGTGTACAGCAATTTTATGCAGTCAGAAAATGTCTAACCAGCAAATTCATCTGCAAATGGGCATTATGTTGGCATCTGTATTTCTAATATCATAACAAAACTATTATCTCTGAGAAGAGGTTAAAAAATATATTTTGAGAAGAGGTTAAAATATATCCAAAAGGAATGTTATAGCAATTTTTTATACTTTATTTAAGGCATTTCCCATTCTGTTTGGCATTGCTACTTTACCCGATCTCATACAAAGGTTTATTTTCTGAAAATATAATACAGTAATTGGTATTGAGTGAGTAATACACCACAACGGATGTTTGTTACCTCAGAATACATCTATTTGAAATTGTTTTTCAACACTAATAGTACTTTCAAATTTAAAAAAAAAAAAAAAAAAAAAAAAAAAAAATTTTTTTTTTTTTTTTTTTTACATCAATGAAAAGAATTGAAGGAAAGGGTGAAGGACACGTGCTTCAAGATTAAAAGAATGTAGCTAAAGAGTTTAGTTGCATTTAGGAAATGCATCTGCAAGTAATATACTATTAAAAGTCAAAAAGAACAATGCTACAGTGGCTTGAAAACATAGACAAATTTTAAAGTTGAAAAGATTCAATCATAACAAATTCAATTATCGAAAAGTAATACTTTTCTCTTTGAAAAGGATTAAACAAGAATTAAAAAAAAAAAAAAACTTGTTAAGTAACTGGATGGTATGAGATAATGAAAAAAGGTACATGTATATTTACAATCATATATATTTAAATATTTCTTATGTTATCATGCAGTTCATCCAAACTCTTATTTTATAGGTAGATGTGTTTAAAGAGAAGTACGAGTCGACTACAAAAGAAATTCTTTATAATTAACTTCTTAAATGTTTTTCTGATAAGAAAGAATTTTCAATACAAAATTCACATTAACACATGGAAAAAAAATGCACATTAGCATTAAATATACACCTGACTTGGCAGTGCTGAAAATAACTAATCATATTTGTTATATTATAGAAATGTTTATTTACCTATGAAAGATTTGAAGTTTTAAAAATTAAACTAGTTTTATTCTTCTATTTTCAAAAGTAAAATACACATTACCTGAGAAACTGGTGGTTCGTGCAAATCCAATTGCAACTTTTCGACCAATTCGTTGAAATCCCCAGCATGAAAAGCAACAACATCTTTAGTTATTCTGTTTGAAGGGTAGCTAAAAGAGTAATTTAATATAAGTCTCTATGCATTAAAAGCAAAAATATTGCAATTTAAATTTTTAAAGAAACAATCTACATCAAACAGAAAACAATATTTGGACATAGAAAAAATAAACTGATCCGTACAATAAGCACTCGTAATCGAAAATACAATTCAAAAGTAAGTAGATACATCTCGGTAATAAACCCTAAAAAATATTCACCACAAAGTATCATAAAATAACTTAAAAACCTACTCATTTCCACAGTGAACTGCTTTTAATACACCTACGGCAGCAGTGGTTAAACGGTCAAAACCTTGACCAACATGGTCTGCATGGCATTTAGTTCGATCTTCGAACATCATTTCACGAGGCTCTGTAGACCGTGGAAGATACTGCAATTTCCTGAGTTCATTCAAACCTCCCCTACAAATAAGATAAAACATATTACTATTATCAAATTACAAAAAAAAAAAAAAAATATTGTAAAGAGAAAAAAGGGTCTAAAATTATATGGTTTGTAGTGAGGAAATTACAAAATCATTTTTCATACAGAAATTTGAATTGGGAAATATGAAATTAGAAATAGAGGGCATCTATTTAAAATTAAATTTAATTACATTTTTTGGAAAACAAATGGTATAAATTAATTTTGATGAAAATGCTCTTGTGAGATTTCTCTTTTTATCCTTTTGTTTGTTTCATATACCAATATCAAAAATGGAAAACTTAAAAGATCACATCAGTGTCTGCTGGAAACCGTAACAGGAGGGCTCCAGTGATCCAGTGTAAGATAATGGGGTGGGGTGCCCATAAAATAGATCATGGCCTTAATGTCTTTTTGTTGGTGTGGTGGGGTTGGAAAGAGAGATGTACAGGGCTGCCACTGACTATAAGCTTTGAAAATAGTTGCTTTAGTAGCCCCAGATGTTAAAAATAATAGTTTTAGCAATGAAAATAGTAACCAAAATAGTAGTCTCAGAATTTGAAAATAGTAGTCTCTTTTTTTAAGTCAACAATATTCTTGCTTTGAATGTTTAAGTGTTCAAAATCTGAATAAAACTATTGATTAACATAAAACACGAAAACCCAGAGACACTCCCCATTATATATACGGTCTTTCGATTCAAAATAGTGTCGTAATACCAAGTAAACACGATATCCCATATGATAAAGACAATGTGCCCCAGTAACACTCTTAATAATACTTCATCCGGTAAAACATTCAAAAGAATAGAATATCCAGACTTTTTTTCTTTTTATTTTTAAAAGCAAAAAAATTAATAATTTTATTTAAACCTTCAAATAAAAAAAAAGTTGAACTTCAGCCAAAAGCGAAGGTAAAAATCGACCGTCAAAAAAACATAAATACATATTCTCTTTAAATTTCCCAAAGTCCAACTACTTTTTGGCAAAAAAAAAGTTTTATGTTTAAACAATTATACTGTACTGACAATAACAGGCAGATTTTAAATTTTTTTAAGCGATATTCAAAGTAATTACATAAATTGCTTCAAAATTTAAATTATTTTTTTCTAAACTTAGCTACAATATTAAAATTGTAGTCGTTCTTCATCGATTGACCTACATGGCGAAATCGATCCCCACACCGACACACGTCATAGACATAACGTGTATAACATCAACAGAAGCCTTGATGAAAGCCTCCATACAACAACACAAATTTCAACAGTTATAGCATCAGCACCAAAACTTCTGGGCTAATAACAGGAAAAACAGCTGTTAAATCCTTAAATCAGCTTAACCTTTGACGAAAATGACTATCACTTCATTGTAAATATAAACGATAGTGCCTTCTATACCGATGCAAATCTCGCAATGGGTCTATTACATCAGTATTATACACAGCAAAAATGGCTGTCACAACAACGTAAATTTCGGCGATCACCGGGCATATAAGCCTAAATCTTGGCAATAGCGGCCATTATATCGGTGTAACAATCAATGAAATAGACAATCACACACTAACATAAATATTGATGATAGAGACAAACAAGAAAGGAAGCAGCGACAAAAGTGGTTATTTTACAAGAGGTTTTGGGATTTCTGAATGCAAACAAGGAGATCAGACTTGTAAGCAAGTGCATGACACATATGCATCCCCTAGAAATTTTAATATGGATTTGCATTGATCTCAGGAAATTTTGGTCATAGATGCTGAAATTGGAATAACTGCAGAACTATATCATGTGTGATTTTTAGTGTGGATTTCATTCCCTATATGTTAAGTCAAAGAAATAAAAGCTTGCTTGTTTCACACACAACAATTAACTTCCACTTCAGAGCTTTGCATACATTATAGTGATAAGTGATGTGTGGATGCAAGAAGTCATACAATTTTCTCTTCCTATTCCGTGATTTACAGTACTTGGTGATTGACTTGAGAAAATAACAAGGATTTCTTATACTTAAATACTATAACTTGGCAAAGTCAGGTGACTTTTTTTAACAAGAGAAGAAAGCGATTTATGATGACGTTATCAGGTGCACGTTATATGTGCAAAAGTAGACCATTGGCTAAGTGGCAACCCTCAATCGCTAAACGTTTAATTTAATCAGTATTTTTACGCAAATATAAATCTTCAATTGAAAAAGAACAGGTTAAGAAAACTGTTTATACTGATGGCATTTTCTTCCGGGGTTCACAAAATTCCACAAATTAATTTTTGTCAACTAAAATAAATAAACGCAAAACAAACAGTTTGATATTTAAGAATATGTAGTGTATTATTAATGAGCCTTACACGGCAAAAGATAAAACATAGGAACCAAACAGGTAGGTGTAAACAACAGTGTTTGACGTCGAAAATAACAATTGCCCGTGCACGGTTACCAGGAACTATAAAAATGACCACTTGATCCATGAATATAAACTAAAATTAAACCCATTTTGACAAGGTTCGCTCTTTCCACCTCTTTAAAAATATCACTGTTTTGACAAAACTGCATGAGTACTCAATAAGTGATTTTTTTTTTGTTTATCCTACTGTCGGACTGTAATTTCTTAAAAAATAGTCGCCTTAGCCAAAAAATAGTTGAAGGTTTTGCTTAAAGTAGTAGTTTTGGGGCCTTTTTTCATTGAAATAGTAGCCATAGTCGCTTGGCCACTAAAATAGTCACTTTAGTAGCCTTTTTAGTTTCCTGTGGTAGCCCTGGACATATGCTCATAAGGTTTCAAACTCATAATTTTATTGAAGCTCAAAACTACGAGATGTATTTGGCTGTGATAAAGTGGCAGCAACTGAACAAACTGAACCATGCAAATTAAACCAAAACTCAACAGTTAAAAAAGTAATAGACATGTATTAGTAATAGAAAAGTAATAGACCTGATTAGATGACAAATGAAATTCAATATTCACACAAAGCTAGTCTAAGCAGATGTAAACATAAACAAATAATTTTAAAATTTTCCCATTGAAATGCAAGAATTTTTTTTCATTAATAATGTTGTGTTTTGTTATCAAATGAAAGCTACAGAAGAAAGGATTTTTAAAATATGTGATATGTGCGAATGATTTCAATGAATTTTTTAAAAATCATATCCTTTTCAATTTAAAAATGTACCATTAGAAGACAGTAAATAGTTTACAGGAAAATTATTTTGATTTATCACAATATTGCTTAGATAGAAGTAAATGAAACATCTGTTTAAGCAGATAGATTGCAATTATTTATAGCAGGGTTCCCACTTAAATCACAGAATGAAAATCAATGACCTTTAAGGACCTAAATGTTTTTAAGGATCTTTGAAAATTAGTTTTCAGCATCATGTCTATCAAATTTTAAATAAAATATATTCTACCAAAAAAGTTACAAGTTGGCGCATGCATAATACAAATATGTCAGAGAATTCTGATACAGTGCAGATAAGACCCGCGGGGATAGCAAGTCTGAGTTGTGTTTTTATAAATTTTGCAGTTGGCACACAACATCTGTAAAAATTAAGGACTTTTAAGCACCTCTAAGCATTTTCAAGGCCTTGAAAACAAGTTAAAAAATATTAAGCACTTTTAACGACCGTGGTAATCCTGTATAGAAACACTTCAATGTCATTCATATCCAGCTGAAACACTAACTGTTAAAAAACATGAGAACTGGTTAGACGATTTAAACAGCATGTCGCAATAGATCTAAATGTAGACAAATAAAAAACATATTTACAATTTTTTCCAACTATCGAAAAAGATTATTTTGCTCCTGTTACTAATACTGTGTTTGGTATCTATAAGTGCTCTTGCGATTCCCTAGCATTGTTGGTAATGAAAAAAATAACAATGCACATTTAAGCAAATACAACTACAAATTACATCTTGCGTAGTTATGCTTTGATATCCTGGCATTCAATTTGACTTGTATATAAAGAACCTATAGGGAGAGGGGTAAACTGAAAATTCGAGACATAGCCTTCATGCTAAAGAGACAGAATACCACTACATAAAACCACAGCCTTACTCACCGTTTTCTTTTGCAAGGGGACTTGGAGAGGTCTGCAGTAGGCACCAGCTGTTCTCCAGGTCTTGTCCACAGAATAGGGCCATCGTTACTCTCCTGCTGATTCATGTGGACCACGGACAGAGGTCCCCAGGGCATGGTCAAGTATAGGAAAGGGTTCTCTTCCAGCATTTGGAGGAAGTCAGGGAAGTAGCCACCCACCTCCTCATGCACTGTACCCACAAGACTTATTTGGTGGAGAGGCCCTGTTCGGAATGTGCCCTGGCTGTAGTGGCCATGGACCTGGAAGAAATTCAAAATATATTATACCCAAAATAAAATATATCTATTTATGTTTAGAAGCAAAAAAAAAAGTACACACTCATTTTGAATAAGAAATACCACAAAAATTATTGGATTTAAAAGCAACATTTAATACCAGAATACATTTGTATTTTCAACCAGAAATTCTAAACAATTCCCTGATTTTACAAAAAACTTTTTAAAATTTTTTCACTAACTTTTCTAGATGTGTAGACACCTTGATGAAATAGAACATGTATGCCAAAGAGATAACATGCCATTTAAAAAAAAAAAAAAAAAAAAAAAAAAAAAGTTTTGGCAGTAATGAAAACTTTAAATTATTTTGTAACATAAAACTTTAAACAATTAATTACCACAATTCTCGTGCCAAAATATGGATGAATGGGGAAACATACTTTCACAGCAATGATAGAAAAATTCCTCGATTTTCATGAAATTTTAAAACATTCCCCGATATCTCCTTGATTTTTTCCAGAATCAGAAAGCTTCCTGACTTTCAGGTTTTCAGGTTCTGTGACCTCTCTATTATTTACACAAGAGAAGAAAGTTTGAGGATGTTTTTATTTGGCATTTGTTAGCAATGATACCTGTTTGTGTGCAACTTTTGTAGCGGAATTAAAGAAGCAGCTATTTCATAACCTAATTTATCTCTCTATATAAAAGTAAGTTGTCTGTACCTTACACAAATCCACTGTTTGGAACCTAGAGGTACGAAATTTGATACATAAAAGCTTTGGTACATGGAGATTGTAGAGAACAACTTTTAAATTCAATTAAAAGTTGCTTTCATTAAAATTTAATGACACGAAAAGAAAAAAAAAATAATAATATTGGAATGGTTACGATATTTTTTTATTACATTAGAATAAAACCAAAAGTTATTTTAATGTGTCCGCCTAATTTTTCTGATTATTTTTATGCATTACAATCTTCTCTCTGATAAGCAGTATTAATTTTATTGTAATATTTCAATATATATTTACTATCAGTCAATACAACTTCTGAGCATGTGCAATTTTAAAGCATTATATTTTATGCATCGTTTGTTTTTATACGTTTTAAATTCATCCTGTTTTTGTTTACAATTTATGTTGTCATCAAAGATGTATTGTGCTCAGCGGGTATTGACATTTTTATTTTATTTTAATGAGTATTAATAATATTTAAACAAAATAAATTTGTTAAATTCATTAGGAAATATCTTCTGCATTACAGTTATCATATATCTAACATCTAATACCACTATACCTTCATGCCGTTATGGGATGTTTTTAGTCCGATTTTGGTCAACTTAATAAATCTAATATATCTTTTTTCCAGGATGTTTCCATTACAAGATCAAATGTAAGAAGGCCGCCTAATAAAAAACACCTACGTATATCATTAGGTGTGTTGTGTGGTAAAGAGTTGACCAACATTGGTACTATATCCATGCCACTTGGCGATAATTTTTCGGTTGGTGAACAATTTGGTAGATAACGCCCCGAAAGCAGACAGTGCCTAAAACTGCGACGTACGTCGCAGAACAATCAGAGTCCTTGCAGAACAATTTTAAGTTTGGAACAAATGCCCGCGAGTGAGAAAAAGAATTTCACCTACGGGATGACATGTTCTGCAGAACAAAACGACTTTATTGTCCCCCCTCCCTCCCCCCCCCCCCCTCAATTTTCTCGGAACAACATTTCTCAGTTTCTTATAGAAAAACTCCCCGCGTTCATAGGGGGATCAATCACATGTCCGTTTCCCGTTCTTTAGCGCTTTTCTTGCTGAAAGTCATTGATAAAGTTACAAATTTTGAATGTATGCCTTGGTTTGAAAAATAATTTTTTTTGTCATTGTCATTTTGCAATAAATGTGTAGTATTAATTTTATGGGTTTTTTCTTTTATGTCATAATGGAAATTTTGAAAAAATGTCTGCAGAACATTTGTAACTGTCAAAAGTCCCGTTGCAGAACATTTTATATTATTCTGCTTCTGGGGATAACGCTATCGTTTCACTGCCTGCTAATTCTTCTCTAAGTACAGATTTTGCATTATTTTAAAACTAAAGTTAAGAACTTGGTATAATATATTTTCTTGATTATTTTTCAAACAGAGGCTAGAGCTTGCACTATCGACACTGATCATATTTTGTTTAGTATGTTTACCAGTGTATTGTACATGTTAAAAAAAATATACAAAATTTTAAATGGTCAAATTTTTTTGGCTGGATTAATTTAAATTATGTATATAACTTCATTTGATGAGAGTGAGTCAAAATATACATAAAATCTATCATAGCAAACGATTATTTAGACTCAATTTGACTTCATCACTCACAGTTTCACCGAAGATAATTGAAATTCACTGAAAACTTTCAAATTATTTCAACATTTGCTAATATGCCACTAAAGAGAAGAACGTATATAAATGCTAAGTATAGAGCATCTGCTGCTAAGAGAGATAGGGCATCACTGCTGCAAAAACAGCATCAAATGTAGAATGACCGAGAGCACTATTACAAAATGAACGAAATCATGCAAAGGTTTCCCTTTTATAGTACATAGGAAGCTGATCACCAACAACAATTAATCCAAAGAAATTTTGATTCTATGTAACACACAACTGATAGATGTCCTTCAACGGGTCACCAGCAGCACGGGCAACACAGCTATACTAGAGAACATGATAAAGTGAGCTAACTGAGTACGCTGTGTAGGAACCGGTTCTCCTATGGCTATTGAGTGAGCTCAAATCAGGGTGTCTTCTAGTATAGCAATAAACTCAACATATACATAGATATAAATGTGTCTTGCATTACAGTGCAAATAACATTTTTTCTGGTTATATTCAGACTTTCCTGTAATCAATATGATTTTTAGATATGAAATTCTAGATCAGTTTTTTTTTAATAGCAGTATTTTAAAAAAATATTCCTTAAATTTGTATGCATTATATGTCAATATAATATTTTTTTTGTTTGACTGTACTTGAGACTGAATTCATGTAGGCATTACAATTACATATTCCACAAAGAGAAGGAAATTACAAAACTTATTTAAAAAAGTCTATTCCCACACATATGACGGTAATGATTGTGAGGATACATTGAATATAATTATGGATATGCATAATTGAAGTTTTCACAAATGAATGAAATAAAAATTGAATTAAATACAGTTTGTTGACAGGTGAACCAGAACGTTTTGTAACTTGTTTGGCTACAATACACACCTGTTACAATACTATCAAGTTCCTGCATATCACATTTTTCTGCATGAAATAAGATTTCAATGCGTCACTACTATTTTTTTTTTACACTACATGAATCATTTTGAATATCATTCCATTAAGAAAAATCCATTTCTCAAATATGTAGAAACTTACTTGATCGCAATATTTAGCCATTGTTGTAGTTTCGATATCTGATGATCGACCCAGTGGACCAGTCTTAACAACAAGGTTTGGATATTTGTCAGCAAAATGTTCCAGCAGATCAGGCAAGTATTCTGCAGCATTGTGAACAATTCCCATTACGTAGCGTGCGACTCCATATGGTTCTTCCAAGAAGGTTTCCTGTTAAACAACGACAATACAGATATTTATACATTTAAATCTTTATTACAATCACCTCCCAAAAATACACCTATAATTTCGATTTAGTACTATCTGTTTTGCAGTCTACCAAATCAAACATTTGTAGTAAAACAATTACTTTTTAATGCATAAGTGAATTTTAAATTACTATAACAAATTCATTAAAACACAAAATTGAGAATTTTTAAAGTGAAAAAAGTACTATCCAGTCTTGTTTGGAAGTACTTTAGCTACAAAGGAAGATGAATAAATCTAATACCAAAAATAAATGAAAGGCAATATCTTTTGAAACTTTGAAGTTATAGATAACATGCAGTATTGCACTCATAATACAAATATCTGCATAAAAATAATTTTCTTAGTTTAATATAATTCTTACTTGTGAAATAAATATTTTTTTGATAAATATGTAATACAGGGAAATGGCAATTTTTTTTTGTAACTTTTGTTTGGAGATAAAATTAAACAGCTGAACACTGTTTATGTTTGCTATAAAACTGTTTAAGGTGTAGGATTAAAGGGTTACAAATTGAAAATTTATATCTTTTTAAAAATAAAGACAATTACATTGAATACATGGTACTTGTCTGCTAAGTACTGATACTTGGAGAATAATCTGGTTTGCCAAGCAAGTTCTCAAAAAAAGCAACAGAATAGCTCATTCAGAATTCTGCACCTTAGAAAATTATCACCTAGTAGCACTACTATAATGGGAAAGTACCAAATATACTAAATGAAGAATGCTTAAAACAGGGACAAAATCAGTCAAAATGTAAAAAAGAGGAAAATACATTCAATGTTATTTTGAACTACAAATATAGCTGAATAAGAACATATTTGTGTACTATAAGTGTAAAGAACAGTGGTGCAGCCATAATTTTCTTAGAAAGAAAAGAAAGCAGAAATTAGCGTAAAGGCGGAAGATTTTCAGCCCTGTTAAAAGAAGATAAAGTTACCTTCAGGAACTCCTCAGCTAAGCATTTCAGTTCCTTTCGATGCATGTGACAAATTTCATCCCAATACAGATGCAATAGTGCTGCCCCGCCATTCGGGTAAACTTCTAGTCTGATGTACTTTCCATACTTCAGATGCCTCATGTCCATGCCTTGGGGAAGTCTTGGTATCCTCTGGGACACGCCACACTTCTCAAGCACTTTGTCATACCTGTCGCGTTTGCATTGGATGCTGACATTTCGATGCTTTGTCAGCTTTTGCCTGCATCTCAAACACAGATCCAATTTGGGCCCTGGTTCAGAATGATATCTGTGCTTGTGTTTGCAGTGGTCTTTTTTCTGGTCTGATGAGATCAAATGGCCACTTTTGGGTGTTAGTGTCTCTTCTTTAACAACTTTTGATTTTTTGTCCACAACCGAGGAGATTTTCAGTTCACTCTTGCAGTTGTTCAAGCTGACCTCAAATGAATTACCCTGCTTCGACTTCTTGGTCTTTTCTTTGGAATCACTGTTATGCTTTTCTTTTGTTCGATGCTTGTCTGGATGCTTTTTGATTTTGCTTAAATCTGACATTACATGTGTTTCGTGTGAAGAGTGTTTGCTGGATTTGGAAGCGGAACTATCCGCTGAATGAGGATGACTTTTAATGTTTTCAATTCTTTTATGATTTAATGCATGACCTTCTGATTTTTGTTTCACAATAGATGATGTTGTGAGAGCACAATTATCAGATGGCCTGTCCTTAGTTTTAACAGATGAAGTTGTTTCCGATTTAGATGAAGCGTCTCTATTATACACAGAACTAACAGAAATATAGTTATTAATTAATGATTCACTGTTTAATACATCACTACACATATTTATATCTTCTGGTGGATGTGAAGTTGTAAGTTCAGAGTTCGATGATTCAGGTTTTGCATTGTCGATGGAAATATCACAATGAGCTATATCATTTACATTGTTTTGTGTTTTAGGCACTGAAACTTGTGAAGAGGCTAAATCAGTTTCTGACTCCCCCATTAGTTTGTCTGAAGATACTGCTAGTTCAGACGAGGAGAGATTTTCCTGATTAAATTTTTTGTTGGGTTGGGATTCTTCCAATATCTCAGTATTTTCTGAATGATTAGCTAATAAGTTTGGGCTTGGACTACGTTTGGATTTAGTTGTTTGGGAATCCACATTGCTTGGAGAAATACTTGCAGGTAAATCTGTATTCCTGATAATGGAATTGGTCCCAGTAGAGTCAACTTTAATCTTTTTTGTATTGGGTAACAGATCGTTATTTGAATAATTATCCCCATTACACTGTATCAGCTCGCGTTTCCTCTTTTTGGAAGTTTTTTCAGACACAAAGGTTAACAAAGAGTCGGAACACGGTAAATGCCTCATCAGCTCCATGTCTTTCACCACATTCATTTCCAAGTTTGTACTTTCAGAAATGTGGTTGTCTAGTGCAGCTTCAGCACACATTTCATGTGCTTTGCTCACTAGTTCATTTATAATATTTACAATTTCAGCAGATGGTGATGTGACATTTGTGTCACTTTCAATTGAGGCACTTTTGCTTGGGGATGATTTATTTTTGGACTTTAAAGTAGGTTCTTCATCTCTGTCGAGAGTTGCATAGGAAACATCAGGCGACTTCTTTGAAACAGAATTATGCTCTTTGTGTTTATTAGAGGATTTTTCAGTTTTTTTCTTTTTTGGACTATCTTTATGCTTTGATTGATGTTTTTCCTTATGGGGAGAGCGATGCTCTTTGTGTTTATCTTTCTCTTTGTGCTTTTTCTTTTTAGTGTGATGAACAGACATATTATCTCTAAGTTTTTCAGGTTTTTTATTGCTCTTTTCAGTAGGGTACTTCATACTTTTTGATGTTTTGCCTAAAAAAATAATTAAGTATTGGCAATTAAATTAAATACTCATATCAAATACACACAAAAAAAGGGTTTAAAGAACTGCATTCAAGTTGAAAATTACTGGGGATTTGAAAGTTTGCAGTAGAAAAAATTATTGGCAAATCGAATCTTAAAGTAATATTGGCTATATTTCATTTTAGTTTCACCAAATTAACAAAAAGGACATTATTGCAGTACTAAATTGATACTACTTGTATCAGGTTAAATACTAGGTAACATAGGCCATGTCTTGATTCTTAATATACATCATAGACATTAATTTATATACAACTCAAATTTCTTCCCACAGTTTTCATAAATAACAAAACAACTTATAAGGCATCTATAAGCTAACCATATCTTTGTAGCCCTCCTACAGTTATGCTCCTCTGGGGTAAACTGTATTGTAATACTTTATCATGTAATCATAGCAACTTTAATCTAATTATTGTTTGAATTCACTATTTCAATATTAACTTGTTCCTTTAAATAAATGTTACTGTGGGGTTGTTTACGTTTTACATAAAACTTAATGCATCCAAGTAGCTTAATATTAAAACCTGGTTCCAAGACATTTCGGGTGGGTAGAAAGCTGGCTTATAAAGTATAGGAGTCGATGGGAATCTGCGACTGCATTGAAATAATTCAGTTTCAATCAACTAACTCATTAAACCGACGTTCTAAATAGATTTTAGACTTTCAGAAATATCTACTGATATAGTTTAAACTGTACTTTTTATTTATAAATGGCTTTTCATGATCAAATTTTGAGGAAACTGCGATGAAAAGAGCTAATTTCAACAGGATTTTGGTGGGCAGTTAAGAGAATAACCAGTTCTATAATGTCCTGTGCCCTTCGAGTATTCTGCCTGTGCTTAAAACTTGGTTCCCCTCCCCTTCTTAACTGGAAAGAAAAGTAATTTGCAATAAATTGAGATACTAGCTGAAATATAGGTCCACATCAACCTCCCAAATGTGATTCAAAACCTGAAAGCAGAAGGAAAAATAACCCAAAGAGCAAGACAAGTTTTATAAACTGGGTTCTCAAATTATCTTCTACTTAAGACAAGTTCTTATTTCAAAAACTGCAATGTAAAAAAATTCCCGGCAGTTAAATTGAACTACAATAATACAGCGGAACCTATACATGGTATAAAGATGACAATATTGTCCCATTTTTGCAGATTTCGCCACTTTGCACTGAAACAGCAACTGATTTCGACGATTAAAAATTTGGTTAATTCCTACTTCACGTTTATGGGTTGGCGCGCTTTTAAAAAGTTGGCGACAAGGCCAAAATGTCGCCAAATCGGAAAGCGAAAAATTGATAGTCGAACCTGCATGAAAAACAGGGGGGTTGTCAAAGCCAAATTTAGAACTGTATCGCCTACTAAATAGCGCCAAATCGCCTTGGCGATATTTTAACGTCAACTAGGAATAGACCAAAAATTTTATAACTAAGATTTTGTAAACTTTATTTGCGATATTTTTCCCATTTTAAAATTATTTTTGCTCAAATCAAAACAGACTATTTAAAATTGGAAACTTGTTTACAAGGAAAAAATTCCTGAATTTATTTTCATCCAAATACCATTAATTGGGATTAGGAAGTAATTGCATAAGATTTAAATGAAGTGTATATAATTTGTTCTAAGTAATACATTGGTTGGCTTACATTTTAAAGGCGATGATAGATTTTTAAATGGGAATTCCACTCTCAAAACCCATAATTGTTTAGCTGTCAGATTATATCAGAATATTTCTCCAAAGAATGACAGAATAATTTGCCTGATACTTTACCATTAGAAGGGTAATCAGACAAAAAAAACATCGAGCTTAAAAGTTGGTACAGTTATTGTGAAGCCTAAATGTATACATGAAAAGAATATTTGACCCTGGTGGACATTTCAAATAATTTTCACTATTAGTAAATCAAAGTCTAAAAAAGAATTGAATTGTTTGTTTAACATTACAATGCGACTTGACTTAACTTTTAATAAAAGTATCTAACTGTTCTCCCAGAATACTCTGTTTTAGTCGACATGAATTGCGAGACAATGGCGGTCGAAATTGTTTGTTTATTTTATGTTAAAGTCGATACCTGTCGTAGTGTTTATTTCAGCCAATCTTAACAAATTGTCTAAATGAGATTCAGTTGAGTTATTCCTGCATTTATTCTTAAAGAAAACCACCTTGCTGAAAGCTTCTTCGGTCACGTAGTAGAGAACTCTGTTCTACATAGTTACATCATACTATTTAGATAAATTACAATGATGTAAAACAAAAGTCTGTACCGGGAAATTTAATTTTTATCTTCTGTGGTGCTGGCGGGCCTCAGAAGAATCTGTTGTGGGCCAAATCTGCCCCATGGGTCGCGTAGTGGCTAATGTTGATCTTAATGTTTAAAATATATAAATTTTTTCCCATAAAGAAACTTATTTTTTCAAAAATGATTTGTAATAGGATTGCTATATACCATACACTCTGGTTAGTTTGGTTGAGTTATCACTACAATTTGGCAGTTTTTGTTTGGTATTCAGTTAACGGAAAAGTAGCCTCAAAAGTGCTTTATAACTTGAATTTCTAAGAAGTTTCTACTGATGACTGTTTTTAAGTCAGTTTTACCCGTAATTTTGGTTAAGACAAGATTTAGGGTGAACCTACCAGTAATTGACCAGTTAGTGCAAGTTTCTACACATTTAATTTTTTTTCTTAAAAAATTATTAACGGAATGTTATGAAAATTTCCCAAAATATCAATTGATTAATGAAGCTCAATAATAAATTAACATGGTGTTCCAGTCCATTTTACAATTTAAAATATCATCAGAATTTCTTACCAAAAGCAATTTTGCCAGTAATTGACCACAGCCATGCTAGTAATTGACCACAGCCATGCTAGTAATTGACCACTTCCATTTCCAGAATAAAACCAAAAGTTAATTGTTAAATTCTGTTATAAAATGCTCTAATATTCATAAATTAACTGTTAAATGAATTAAAAAAAGTAAAAATAAATATAATCAATTTTAATCCATGAAAATACAGGAACATCAGTGTAAAATATAGTATGATGGTTTTATAAACTTTAGTTATCAAAGTTAGTTTTACTGGTAGGTAATTATGCGTATTTTATTCAAAAAATTAAAACAAGAAAATCAAAATAATATAGAAAAGATGATCTAATCCTATACTTTCAATTCTGAATAAATTTAAATGAAAAGAATCGAATGTAGAGGATATTATTTCTTGAATAGTTTCAAAATCATCCGTTTTTCTAATGGAAATCATTTTCTTGCATTGGCATTTATCCAATTACATAAAAGAGTTTCTTCTGAGGGTGTAAGAATTGTTGAGGGCCCATTTTTCTAAATTCTGGGGTTTTCCCTCTTAGCTTATTAATCGACGTAGAATGAGGAATGTTGTATTTTCTGGCAGTTTCTCTTATTTTCCCAATATTTTCTCTTGAAAAAGCGTAGATTTCAAGACCTCTTCCGTGTACTTGAGAAAGGATTTCTTCCCTTCCATGAGTGTTTAATTTTAATGATTTCAGAATTCTTATAGCCTAGGTATATGCTTAAACCTATAAAAAAAACTTCCTTAATGATTTATTTAACTCAATTTCTTATCAATATTTAAGTTAATTTTCTGCTTTAATTTTTTCCTGCTCATATTAAAAAATATTACTAAATATATATCTTATTCAATTAAGGTGTGAAAAGTAATTTTGATATTTACAAGGGTGTTAGTGATCTGTAAATTTTCCGGCTTATCTTTGATATCTTTTCTCTGTCAACAGACCATTTGATCCGATTTTTTGAATTTTTCAAGAAATAAAACAATTTATAAAATTCTGACAGACATTTATGTACCAGAGTGCTAGTTTAAATAAAAATTGTAAGTAACCTACATAATATTTGTGCAGGGTAAAGTGGAAGTATACTTAAAATTGACTTTTGACCATTTCTTGACTTTAAAAAAAAAATTATGTTAAGAAAGTAAGCCTTGTATATTTAAAAATGATCTAATGTACACATGTAATAAGAAAATCCATCTTAGAGTTTAAAAATGACTTACTTTTGTATTCTAAAGTTGAAAAACTAATACTTAACACCCTTATCGACACCAATTAACTACAATGGTCAATTACTGAAAAAATCAATTTTTCTGGACAAATAGTAAGTGAAGATTGCAATAAAAGCATAAACCTTTGTTATCACTTTGTTTTTTCCCAGAAAATATGCAAGTAAATAAAAATTTAGTAGTTGACCATTTTGGTCAATTACTAAAAATATAACACTTAGCCTGATCAGTAATTGACCATCTGTTTTTCATAATTTGTTTATTAGTTTAAAGAAAAACTACTTGTATATTAATATAAAACAAACATAAATGATCTACATACATTATTTGTATTAAACCATTTAGGAATTATTCGTGTTGATGCTAAAAAATCAAAGAGAAGCTAAACCACCCTTCACTAATAGTGTCAGTCACTCATATGAGACCCTGTGACATACCTTTGTGTTTGTTAATTTTTATCATCCAATTGGAAGCTTGGTTACCCCTATAACTTTTGGCATGGGCTTTCATTAGTTATTGGATATATTTTAACCAATAAAAATTAGAATACCATCACAACAATTCTTGTTTACTTCCTTTTTGTGTCATTTTGGTCAACTACTGGCATGTGGTCAATTACTGGCGTATCACCCTAGTTAACTTATTTTTTGAAAATGAAAACAAAAGTAGCTTAATATAGTAAAAAGGACTTCTTTTATAGATACCAGATGTTTAAATTTGTATATATTTATTGAAAAATGACTAAACCTAAAGACTATTTTTTTAATAAAAGCTTTTTAGTTAAATTGTAAAAAAAGGATACTTATTTTTAGAAATAGTGTTTCTACTAAATTTTAGAAATGGATTTTTGTTTGGAAATTCTACTTTGAAATCAGATACATGGAATAATAAGTTTGCTCGTAATATTTAGTAGATCAGTACATGACCAATTCAGCCTCTTTCACGAGCATTTCGTTGAAATTTGAGACAAATAAATTCAATTACATATCGACGTTTACGGGTTTTATAAAATAAATTGAAAACGGGGATTAATTTTCAATATTACATACGGTACCTGATTTAAATTCCTTTTCTTGCACATGGTCGTATTTGTGTTTATCATCAACAGATTGCACCAATACACCTTTAGATGTGTGATTAGGCTCCACACCACAGGGAGTGAAATTATTTTCTGAACTTAAAATAACATTTTGGCAGTTGATTAAGTCGGACCTGTTGTCGTTATTATCTGTTACGATATTCATCAGCTTAGATTTTTTCGGTGATGGGGATTTTGTATTGTTTGAAGATGGAACTATACAACACACATTGACGTTACCATTGCATCGAAAATCTTCAGCCGCAGGCAAGCCAGGTAAATTTCGAAAACAATGCTCGGTCCTCTTCTTCAAATGTCCATGAGGTGTCAATGCCACACTTTTGAGTTCCGATGATTCACTTTTTTCTTGCTCTGACTTCAGATAAAACGTGTCACTATTTTTTTGATCGGACTTATTTTTCTCGGAGTCGTCTGCAATCATCTCAGCAGAAGCCATTTTCTGTTTTGACTCAGGGTTGCCAAGGTAATCATGGAGGGGTCGCCAACATTTGCTGGCCAAATGGCAGAATTTTCATGTTGATTTGAAATAAGATGCCGGTGTATTATTTGTTTTTCAAAGAGGCACTTATTTACTTAGTGTCATGCAGTTCTCTAAAGCTTTCAGATTACCTGCATTCAGTAGACAGATGGGGAGACACACGCTGATAAATTTAATTTACATTCTGTATATTTTGTGAAATGAGTGTGACCTTCCTCCTGATAAAAAGATTCACGCATTCGAACGTACGAATATAATATGAAATTGTAAAACATGCCAGCATTTTACAGTTTTAAACTGATAAAATAAAACTGATAAAATAAAATATGCATTATCATATTTTCAAAAATACATACTTCAAAATTAAATAAATTATAATAAATTTTCTATTAATTTCTTCGATTCAGACATTTATCTCAGAAACTCTTTAAAACTGCAACATGCATGTTTTTAAATAGTTATTATTTAAAATCGTAATTTATTATTTAATTATTTATTTCAATATAAATCGTATTTTCAAGCGATTCAATTCTAGTTCTGGAAAACCCTACAACCAAATGAATGCAAAATTCATACACGACAGAAAAGGAATTCTTATTGGGCCTTCAAAATAAATCCTATGATTCAATTGGTTGCTTTGGATACTGTTAGCCAATCATTATCGTCCTTCTAATGAATAAGCAAGACCAGTATTTGGGAGCTCTGCGCATGCGGGGATACTTCGAAGCTCGCAGTCGGCGAATTAATCTCTTGGACCTTTCGGTGGTGTTCGAAGTTTGTGTCGTGTTAACTTTATTACGAATTTAGCTTATCGTTTCCGTGTATAAATTTTTTGCCATGTCTTCGAGTGCGCCTTCTGCGAAGAAACAGAAAAAAGTGGAAGTTGGTGATGGCGACGAAAGCAGGGATTATGATGCAGAAACACAGAAAGCGTTAGAAGAAATCGACGCTTGTCAGAATGAAATCGACGCTTTGAACGAGAAAGCCAGCGAAGAAATCCTGAAAGTTGAGCAGAAATACAACAAATTAAGAAAACCGTTCTTCGAGAAGCGGAATGAGCTGATTCGAAAGATTCCAAACTTTTGGGTGACCGCTGTATCCTTTTCTACCATTTTGTTTGCAATGTGTATGTACTGTGATAAAACATGGTTGTCTGTTCCACTAGGCCTAACGAAGTCTGTAAGTATGGCCACATGCTTTGTTCTATGCTAGTATATTGCGCGGGAGATGAACCGGTGTGTTGTTAAATCTTAAATATTACCGCATTTTCTTGCCATTTTACTGTATTTCATGAATTTTTGTACCCGCGTGTTGCTGTAACGCGCTAGAGATTTATTAAAGGGCGCGTATTTGTTTTCTTTCTACCGGCGCGGTGAAAGTAGAGCGGGAGTTCAAAAATGGGGGGTTTACCTCCCAAGTCAACGTGCATTTTGTTTAAGCCTAACACGAGTTAATATTCTTCAAATTTCTCTTTGCATGGACTTAACTGTCAATATTTAATTGTATGGAATATAGTATTTAATTTTTTTCTTTGGTTTTATAAGTTTATACTTAGCAATTCTTGGCTGGATTTGTGCCGCGTGTTGAAATGTTGCTCAGCGTGTTTCGTTTCTAACATACACATCATTCACATGAATAACGTTGCTTCTGAAGTTGGATGGCCTTAAAAAAAAAAAATTCATTGTTTTCTCGTGTTCTTTAAAAGTGCATTAATATTGATTACTGAGATGCCTTGTATATTTGGGCTCAAAAATCTTGGTTGCAAGTGAGTCGATAGTACTTGTGACGGTTGCTATAAATAGTTTATCAAATTATTTCCTCTGAAGCAAATACAGCTTGGTTTTTATCTTTCTTCAATCTATTTGTATTTAAATTTACTGCAATTCTATACTCTCAAAGCCGAACATGCTTCTTAATAGGCTTAAAAGCTTTCTTTGCTCATTGTTTTGCCTTGCATAACTTTGATTTTTAGAGATATTTCATTTTTATTTACTTTGTTTGATGCTCGAAGTAATTACTGCTCAATACTTTTGGTCTATTCCTAGTTGACGTTAAAATATCGCCAAGCCGATTTCGTACGATTTTAAAAAACCTTTAAAAGTGCTTGAAAAAAAATATCTTTCTTTTTCAAGTGCTTGGAAGCCTTGAATTCTGTTAAAGTGCGTGAATTTTATTTTCTAAAAATATAGAATCTTAAAAAATTTTGGTCAACAAAGTGACAAAGGAGGCTCATGTAATTGTTAACGAAGTTTTGGATACTGAAATGCTATGGACATTGATAAATTATGTAATTGCATGTTTGCTGATAGCGTGATTGCATCTAAATTTTCATGAGGAGGAAAAAACTGCATGTTGTGCAGTAGTATTTGCAATCAAGCCTTCAAAGTAGATTTGAAGACAGTTTAATCAATAAGACTCTTGTATTATTATTTGACGAAAGTCTCAATATGATGAAACAATACAATCAAATGGATATTCTCATCTGATATTGGTTTAATTACCAAGTGAGTACTAGCTACTTTACTTCTGTTTGGGACATAGGTAGTCCTGCTTTTGCTATATTGAAAGGTTTCCCTCCCTCCCCATAATTGTAACCTTAAAATTTTCTTTCAGTGAAACCTTAAAAAAAACCTTTTTTTTTTGTGTTTACTCAATTTGAACATGCACCATTTGTCAATAATAAAAATTTGAAATTTTCTTTAATGTATTTGTGATTATAACGCATCCTTGAAAAGTCCTTGAATTTTTTTCTCCTTCAAGTGAACGAACCATGATATTTCATAAAAAAATTATCGAACCCTTTTAGTGCATCTATCCTATGCAAAGTGTTTTTATTGGTATACTGGTTGAGATTTATTAGTTTTAAATTTGGCAGTCATATATAATAATTGTGGCAAGATATGGGTACTTGTGTATTATCCTGTCAACTGTTAGCAGTCTTTATCAACGATAAAAAGTCCTTTAAATGAATCGTTCCTGTTGTAATCTGTTGGCATCACTCTCATTAAATGCATCGTAACTTGTCTATTAAATTGAACTTTGTTAGAATAATCCTGGTAATTGAACCAGAGTTCATCCTAGAAATGAAAAAGGGCAATTCCTGTTTATGAGGGCACTTTTATTATGGCAAATTGCAGAAATTTTCATACACGTTTTTTGCCACAATTTCAATATTGTTATACTTTTCTACCACGATAAATAATTTTCAATATTCTAAAGAAAAAAAATAATTCAAAAATCTGTGAATCAAAAACTCGCTCAGAAACTTGAAAGATATCAAAATACTGATAAAATGCTTGTCCCAATTCTGCTGGAATGAAACTGAGAAAATTATTAAAATTAAAATGCAATATACACAATAAAATTGTCATTAAATAGTAATTTTTATAAAAATATCAATTTATAATACAGTAAAATTAAGATAAGAATGTTTTAGTGTAATGAAAATGTTTTAAGATAAGAACTTTTCACTCTTTCAAAATTTTCTAAAGTTTGAATGAATCAACCTTAAACTTCATCTCTTAGGTTCGCCCTTGTTAGATAGAGAATAGAGTTTCTTCAAATTTAACATTATTCATTGTGGGATATCACAAGGAGTATTACGACTAAAGAACTTGGACTATGTCCTGAAATTTGTGCATATTTTTATCTTCCAAATCAAATCAAATTTAGAGTCAAAACAGCAATTTTTTTTTTTGCACTGCATGCCTCTTTTATGTAAGCTGTAATAGAAGTTTTATTTTTTTAAAAATCGGAAATAATCTGAGATTTTGATTGTATTCCTGTTATGTTTAATTTTAAATATGAAACGGATGTTTTGAAATTAATTGGTAACAGGTAAACTATCAAAAACACCCCATAAATTTAACAGGAGGACATCACGATTACAAGTGTCCAAACGGAAGTATTCTTTTTAAATTCTTAGTGTAAACATTTGATGGTTATACACCTTTAACTAAGTTAATCAAGTCTTTCAAATTCCTTTCTTCTCTATTTTGAAAGAGGCATAGTTAGAATCCAGCGAAATACACTTAATCAAAACATGTACAAAATGGCCATCGGAGTTACTAATGTGCACTTAGAAATTGTAAGACGGCTCCCTACAATCCACCTACTAATGAAGCACGTTTTATGGACATCTACTCAATGGTTTCAGTCCCCGATATATACGTTGCACGTTTGAACATGAATGCTCATGCGTGAAAGGCGATTTCAGTAGGGGTGATCCATATATTGCGTACTGTTGGGAGGGAATCGAATTCTTTCAGGATAAAATTTTTTCTGAAAAAGGGCAGGCAAGACGCGCCACCCCTCGAAAAATGCCTAGGATGAACTCTGATTGAACTTTACTTGTTAATCAATCCATTAGTTAATGTTGTCGAACGCCAACATATTGTCCTTACGTGTTTTCCTATCAACCTTTTGACTCTAATTAAAAGTTTGCCTGTGGTTGATAAATAAGCTTAGCAAAAAAAACGTTTTTTTTTTTATAATAAATAGATAACAGCATAATATGCAATACCGATATTTTCCCTTGGCAGTATTACATGGATCCAAATGTTAGTGCTGATCAAACGGTATAGTGATTAGCGCGCTAGCTTCTAGACTGCGAGGTAGCGGGTTCGAGTCCTGTGTAAGGCATGGGTGTTTGTAAATGTATGTTGGCTTGTCAAATGACGAATGTTTCGGCGCATTATAGCCCTCGTGTTGCTGACAGCGCCAGATAATCTGAAAACAACCAACCAAATATGTTTGTAAATAGTAATAAGTACTATATTAGAGGACAAGATGAAGTGAGTAGGATGTGTAGAAACTTGTTCCCCTATGGCAGTAAAGCATTGAGTGAGCTCAAATCAAGTTGTTTTTTAGTATAACTAAATTCTTAATTATGCTTGGTTAACCTGATGGCTTTGTGGTTAGCATGGATTCTGTGGAGTCCTGGTTTAGCATGGATGTTGAGGTTTAGAATCCTGGTTTAGCTTTAGGTCCTGGCCTGATTAGCCATTGTATACAATATACATAATTAGGGCATTGAGCATGCAAACCAACCTGATTGTGATCCAGCAAGTTTTCTGAAATTTGTTGAAAGTAAACTTTTTTGCTGGAAATTCTTAAGAAGCTTGACATATCTTCGAACCTACACTAATAAAGCAAGGAATGATCGATTTTAAATATGTATGTAAGATGTGTTTTATTTTCCATAAATTCCTTAACTTTAATCAGTTTGTAAATCATCCACAAATCTCTGCCATCCTTGATGAAGAAGAGGAAGAATGCCTGCACTTTTTGACGAAACTTGAAGTCGAGGAATTCGAAGACATTAAATCTGGTTACAGAATTAAGTTTTTCTTTGATGAAAATCCATATTTCGAAAATGACGTCATTGTGAAAGAATTTCATCTTGGATCATCAGGTTAGTATTTGTGAAATGTTATATTATCTGTTCAGAAATGTTACTAGTAACTATTTATATGTATAATAGTGGCCACAGAGAAATGTTGGGGAGCTTTCTGACACCGAAAAAAATTATGGAATTTTTAAAAAAAATTGATGAAATTCGGGAAAATGTAGAAGCATGTTTTGCCCTTCATTCGTATTTTAGCGCCATTTACCCGGAGATTTGTGTTGGCAGGGTTCGTACGCATCCTGAAATTCCTGAAAAACTCCTTAAATATTCTTTTTTTTTATAAAAATTGTGTTTCGACTCCTGATATTTTTTTTTATCTCCTTAAAAATTAGCATCAATGGGTATAACGATTAGTAAAACTTAAAAACGTAGCATTTTTATTTTTACTCGATAAAACGTTCCTGAAATTCGAAATTCTTACTATACTTCAGAGTCTTACGCATGCGCTTCGTCACTACAGCCGTAAAAACAGGCGCTTAGAGGAAAAATATACTGTTAGACTTGTATTTTTTTTCTCTTGGTAACTCCTGAATTTACTGTACAGGATGTTTGATCAGGGTGTTTTGACATTTGGAAAACCTAAGAAAATTGGGGAAATTTGAAAAAAGTTTGCCTTAAAATCAGAATTTTTTAGTAATCTGTCGGGGAATTATCAGGGAACTTTTTTCCTAAATTTTGTGGCCACCCTGTATAAGCACAAGAACTAGTTATTTGAAACAAGCCCTTTATATTATGGTTCTTTAACCCTTTAAATCCCATGGAGTCAGCGTTGTGGGTTTCACAAAACCCCGATGACTTTCCATTCATAAAAACTGGAAATGAACTCGCCCAACTCGTTTTCCTGTCTGCCACTCCTGGGATTGCTGTGGGGGGTCACTGTCGACCATTAAAAGATCATTACTATATGTATACAGCCTGCAATAGGGGTGTGCGTTGGGTCATCTGCTTGATATGTCAGAGAATTTAGTTGGCGTCTTATCAATGAAACAAACGCCACCGCTAAGTACATGACAAGATTCGCATAAAAGAAAAGTCCCTGACTATCTTACTCCATGTCCAAAGGGTGGGGCAGTTTGACATTGAGTACTTTAAATCCATGTCTCCCCTCTACATGCCCCACAATAGCCTATTGTTGAGGACCGTCACGCTTTAAACAACTAAGGCAGGGCAGTTCCCCTCACTTGAAAATATACGTTTACCCCTGGTTTACCCCTGCAACCGCCCGAAAGGCGGTTAGCTGGGAAATTCTCTACAAGGCGGTATAGGGCGGGTTGGGATTTAAAGTGTTAATTGAAATTGAGTTCTCACATTATCGACTGAGAGGCGACTGCTTTTACTTGTTTCTGTAAGATTATATCTGATTCCTAGTAAATAAGTTAAACCCACTAACGACATGATCTTTGCTATGAAAATTGGGACTTTTAAAGAAAGAACATAAAATTGTGGTTCCACTGTGTGTAATTGATAAAATTTCTTGAACTTTATTATTTATCTCTTCGTAACTTCAACATTATTTATTTTAACCTATTTTGAAGTTTAAGTATTTGTTCTTTATTATTTAAATCAATGAAAATCACTTGTTAAAGTAAGTTGTTATACATTGGGACAGGCTTACTAGAACTCATTGAATATGCTACAACAATGTGTGAACCAGTTTTATTGCGCCCTGATTGTCCGATTGGAACGATATTACAGATTCATTAAAACTGATAGTATCAGTGGTTAAAATTAAATATTAATCTCTTAAGTTTAAATTTTAATTATTTCTTATCAGCATATTTTTAAGATTAATACAAAACTTCGCGCAGGTTATCAATAATATTATAAAAGTTGTGATTTCTCGAACTATATCTTTCCACGGAAAGATCCATCCTAAGATGTATACTTAAGGCTCAAGTAAATGTTGTATCGAGGTATAGTGAGGATAAAAGTGTGATTTAAAACCTGTTGATCTTTTCAAAAGTAATTGGAGATGACTATAATATTCTATCCTCTGTTTTGAATCCATTGTGTATACTGTGTAACTAATTCTATGTGGCAGTTTTATAAAATAAGATTATTTTTGTAGGAGACCCAGCATCCCAGTCTACTATCATCAAATGGAAAGAGAGCATGGATTTAACCAAAAAACACAAAGAAAGACAAGCACAGATGAAAAACAGCAGGAAAAGGGTGCATGAACAGCCAAGGACATTTTTCACGTGGTATGCTGATCATGGAGATGCTTCTGCTGATGACATTGCTGAGGTATTTGGTCACATATTTAAATTTTAATAATCGTATGGCTATACATCATAATAATTATAACTATAGATGTAATTGTAAATTTGTTTTTGTATTAAGTATGATAATTTTTCTTTCCTATTTCTTACTTGTGCTGTACTTCGTCTGCTATAAATAGAGGTGGTTTAAGAGTCATAATTTCAAAGTTTTCATGTTAATAATTTTTTTTCATATAAATTATTTGAGATGTGTCCAACATTGTAGCATATTAGTAATTAAACATTGATTATATCTGCTAATAGTTGCAGTACTAACTTTGGGAAAAAATTGCTGCATATTTGAATGAGGAACTTGCACAAGTGAGGAAACTGAATATTTTTTGTATTTTCTATTGTTATCTAACGAATATATTTGAGCACTGCAATTATTTTTTTATCTTTATGCTTTCAATTAATCAAAAATCGAGTTTGAAATCAGCCGAAATTACAGCAAAAGTCATGTGACCAAAAACGCATGAAAAAACCGTAATGTGGTTACGCAGAGATAAAGTCGCAAAAGGAAAGAGAAACCACACTCATTCATCGTCTAAAACAAGTTTTAGACTGGTTCATTATCTGCGCGTTAATGTTTCACGCCAAAGTGGCTTCACTGCTAAATCGCAAAGTGAAAAAATATTATTTTTTTTTAACTACCTATCCGAGGTCAAAATTTTGAGAGAATGGTATTGTTTTTCATGATTTTTTCTTTTTTCATGATCTTTTATTTAAAAATAAAACCAAAAAATGTGAAAGTTCCTCATTTAAAAACTAAATGTTCATGTCGTTTCTAATTATACCTTCAAATCTTAGATTTATTATGTTTCAGTTAAATATTTGAATAATTAAGTAGAATCTGGCCAGCATTTTAGTTCTCAAAACATTGGTAACAAAGATACCAAATACAGCTTGTTTTAATTTTCTGTATAGTAACTTTTTGTTATAATTTAAAAGTTCTTGAGCTTTTCTTTTGAAGTGGTGTAGTATTTGAACAGATCTTGTGTATTTAGGTGATCAAAGACGACATGTGGCCCAATCCCCTTCAATATTTCTTGGTTCCCGATATTGAAGTTGAAAACGGTATTGAAGGAGAGGAAGATGATAGGTAATGTTTAAGTTTTTTACCTCTTAATATCTTGAATAATAAAAATTGTTTTGTTATTGGTTTAAAATTACTCGGAGGAAGTGAAAGGAAACAAAAACTACTTTAAACAGGGTTCTCGCGATCATTAAAAGTGCTTAATATTTTTTGAACTTGTTTTCAAGGGCTTGAAAATGCTTAGAGGTACTAAAGTCCTTGAAAATGCAGAGAGGTCCTTATAAGTCCTTAATTTTTGTGAATGTTGTGTGCTCAACTGCAAAATTTATAAAAAAACAACTCAGACTTGCTATCCCCGCGTGACCGCCACTTATCCACACCATATCAGAATTCTCCAACATATTTGTATTACGCATGCGTCAACTTGTAACTTTTTTGGTAGAATATACTTTGTTAAAAATTTATACATAGAAATGATGTATGAAAACAATTTTCAAAGTCATTAAAAAATATCATTTAGGTCCTTAAAAGTCATTGATTTCCATTCTGTGATTTGGGTGGGAACCTTGTTTTATTGCATGCTTTTATGGTGACATATGATAGTATTAGATTCGAAATTACAAAATCTGAGTGGTGCTTGCTTATGACTGGTTTGGTTGTTGTCACCCAGGGTTCGTACGCCTCTGGGAGAACCTGGAAAACTCGGGGAATTTAAATCTGTCTTAAAATCTCGGGGAATTCTCAGGGGAAAATATAAAATCCCCCCCCCCCCCCCCCCCAAACCTGGAAAAAAATCATTGCTACTCTGGAAAAAAAATCTGAAACTTCGATTTGTGTAGCATTTGTTCAGTGATCTAATAACTAAAATAAAAAACGCTTTTGTGATGCGACTCGGAACACAACCTATCATGGAGCTTTAAAAAAAAAAAAATAGCTGTACACACGCCTTTCCTTGAATGGTTTGCGGCCACGCCCACCTCCCGTTTCAATCTATGTTGCCAGAATCATCGTTAAAACTAGTTGCAAAGACTGGAAACAATCTGTTATTTAAAGAAAGAAATTACGTTTAGGGTTTACATTTTTTTGTTTTCTTGCCAATAAATACAAAAGAAGTGACATGTTTTTTTTTTACTAATTCTGGCAGTTTTGATTCCAAATAGGGTTTGCATAAGACTTCATATTATACATCTGGCAACAATCTAGAAACTTTTTGTTTTGATAATGATAGTACGTGTGAGGGAAAGAATTTTCGCGGTACGTTCGAAAATTTTGTGACAGCGATTTATTTAATTATTTTTAAAAATGAGTTGGAAAACATCATTCAACATGGAGTTGACAACAGATGAGAATCTGAATCCGGAATTCGCGACTTGGATTGGAAGTTTAAAAAACAATCCTTATAAAGCTCGACGGCGTTTGTGCATGAGAGCGTTTGGCTTAAGTAATATGGGACGACAAGCTATCAGTAGCCGTGAAAAGAGTGCCAAACAACGGAAAATCGTCAAGAACAGCAACCAAACCACTCTTAAGTTCTTTCAGTTCGCAAAAGGATAAAAAACAAACGAAATATCCATTGCAGAAAGTAATGCTGTGACACAGGAAACCAAAAGTAATTCCGTTATTTTGAATTTTATCTCTGAAGATAAGTTGCTTGAATCCGAAATAGTATGAATAGTATGAAATGGGCGATAAAATTGATGATGGCACGTTCGTCATATAACAGTTTTAGAGACGTTGGAGAAATATTTAAAGTGATCTTTCCGGACAGGGAAATTTATAGCAAAATGACATTTAAAGTAAGAGTCGCTGTTATTCATTCAAAAACATTTAAGTTGTAAATGTAAACAACTTGATTGCAATTAACTTTCATAATTGAAAGTATAAATGTTAGTGCTTTTGAAAATTAAAGTAGCAGCTATTTATTTGTAATGTAGTTATATTTCATTATCATTCATAGATTAATGTATTTATATATTTGTTACTAATCCACATGAAAAGTGAAAGATAAATTTTAAAAAATTATCTAATCACACAAATAATATTTAGAAATAGACTAGGTAGAAAAAAATCCTCCAAGATAATTATATAGTAAAATATAATTTAACTCAAAGCCGAATGATGGGGGGGGGGGGGGGGTTAAAAATTACTCTCTTTTTTCGAGTTATGAAGAACTTGTATAAACGATGGCTATATATATTTCTATGGCTAAAAATTATAGATTCTGGGATGGAAATCGTGACCCTGGAAACCTCGGGGAATTTTTTCTCTGTAAATGAGTATGAACCCTGTTGTCATACCACAAAACTATTCCTCATACCTGCAAATATACTTTCATCGACATGCAAGAGTGGATAGTGCATTTGCCTAGCCACATTCTAATTTGTAAACATTCAATATTGCTTACCTAGTTAAAAGTAAATGGTCTCATGATGAAGATGCTAGTTGGCAGGCAAATAGGGGGATGATAATAATGTTGTCTGTTGTGTTGTTAGCCAATGAATATTTCTTCCGAGTTATTAGCTGAGAGTAGAGCTAACCTATAGTGTTCGAGTATATTTAGTAGAAACTGATCAAGTATTGTTTGTTGGATATATATTAGTTTTGTCCAGTTTTTGCTATTTGTTAACTAAATAAATATTTTATACTAGAATGATATCATTTCAGTGAGGATGATGAAGTGGATGATTCCGTTGTTGTTGTGGAAGAGGAAGGTGATGGTGAAGATGAGGAGGATGAAGGAGAAGGTAATTCATTTTATCAGCTGCTAACTTATACTTTTTAAAAAGATGAGTATTGAAGGTTGGTGTTGAATATAGTGAAAATTTAAAAAAAAAATAGCCTGTATACCTTAAATCCCATTAATTTCTTGCAAATCTAAAATGTAATTTCTCAATGTTGTATTCTTATTCCAGGGGTCGTATTTGTCTTAATATTCCTTAAATTGGTTTCTCTTTAAAATTTTACAAGTGTTTTGAATGTTGCTTAAAAATTAAATAAGTGGATTTAATTAAATTCACTTGTTGGTCAAAATAGTATAATTGTTTAATTATCTAACTTGTTTTACTCTAAAGTTGTTTGACATTTGATATTTTTAAAAATGGTTGGTTTCTTTTGCCAGTATTAAAAATGTTAATTATATTGGCTTTTAAAAAAATCTCTAAATTTTCTGGAATTATCTCTTAATTTTTAAAAAATTCTTTAATATTTTTCAAAGTTATTACTAAAATTCCTACCTAATTTTTTTAGAAATTCATTGTGCCTTCTGTTATTCTTTGTGTATTTTGTTAAAGACTGAATGGATACAGCTTTTAGAGAAGTCATAAATACCGGCTATGTTGATTTTTCATTTAATATATATTTTTTATTTTAATTAAGTCCTAATTATGAATATTCCCAAACGATTCAAATATATCAAGTTTTCAATTGTTTTGATGTGTTCTTAAAGGACTTCTTTTGTTTTCAGAAGAGGAGGTGGATGAGGAGGAAGTGTACGAAGAGGGTGATGAGGATGCAGGGGATGGCTTAGAAGAGGGTGAAGGTATGGATCCTTGAGCATGTCTGTGCAACAATGCTTGTTTTCATCTTGTGGACTCAAAATAATTCGCAAACTAACCGCACAAGCATCACATTTGAACGTTAGATTCTTGTCTTAGTTTATGTATATTCCATAGTACATAATAAAAATTGTTTTTAAATACCGGCAGTTCATTCTTTTTTTTTTTTGTTAACTTGCTTGGCAAGGGAAAACATTTTTTTTTTTTTTTTTTTTTAAAGCAAATTTGGAAAATTAAGTAACACAAGTTTTGTTAATTTAGACAATAAGTTTTTCTTTTCGAAATTGCTTGCAAAGTATGTGAGGTTTTTAAATAGCATTAAAATGATAAACCATTTTAATGCTAGTTTAAAATGGTTTAACTTTTGAAATGTGCTTAAAAATTATCTTGTCTCTATTAACTTTCAATAAGTTTTTTATTTAAATATACACTTCACACAATGAAATACTTTTCTGAAAAATGTCATACAGCTATTTTGTCAACTATATTTGCTTTCACAAATCTATTTTAACAATTAAGAAAGTTTCTTGTATAATACTCTGAAAATAATTGTACCAACTTAGCTAGCAATTAAAAGCATTTACTTGAAGGCTATATTTAGTTTTTGATAGTGCATTTATAAGGATTTTACTAATGACTGGTTGATGAAAAAATTCGCTTTGTCCTTTGGTATTTAACTTTTTCTAATAAGGTGTTGTGACTATAGCCATACTTTCGAATCTACATTTTAAAAGTTTGAATAAGTTTAGTAACATTTTTGATTAAAAAAAAATCTAACTAAAAGATTGTAAAATTGAACTGAGTGTTTTTCAAATGTAATTCTCAAATTAAAACTTGGGACTCTGATTTAAAATATATTGTACATGGGATATTAAGCAGTAAAGCATTTTGTGTGTTTGATAATCCAGCACTTAGCAGGGTTCCTACAGTCATTAAAAGTGCTTATTATTTTTGAATTTGTTTTCAAGGCCTTGAAAATGCTTAGAGGTCCTTAAAAGTCCTTAATTTTAGCAGAATTTGTCTAACTGCAAAATTAATAAAAATACAACCCTGACTTGCTATCCCTGCGTGATCTCTTATCTGCACCATATCGGAATTTTTGTCATTTGTATTACGCATCCAGGTATTTTGGTAGAATATACTTTATTAAATATTAATATATAGGACATGATGTCTGAAAACAAATTTTCAAAGGTCCTATAAACATTAATTAGGTCCTGAAAAGTCATTGATTTTCATTCTGTGATTTGAGTGGGAACCCTGGTTTGTCAAGCTAGGAATGTGAATCAAATGGTATTGAAAATGCATGGTTAATGTGTTTTGTTTTAACAATTCTGGTTTATGGATCTTTTTAAATAGTTTTTTTTGTTATGTTACGATTGTGAGGTGTATATTTTTTTTGGATTAGGTGTAACCATTATAAGACATATATTCATTTGTTTAGTTAGGGCAGCTAGTTTGCATATTTAATTTTTGACATTAAGAAGTGATGCAAAAACTAAAGTTTGAGATAAGTCTTCATTCTCATCCCTGATGTTGCTTAATTTTTTTATTAATAAAAATAAACAGGTTTCAATCAGTGTTGAAGCTGGGGTATAAAATTTCTCTTTGGCAAAATGCTTAAATTAAGACTTGCGTGCATAGCTCTTGATGTTTATGTAAAAAAAAAATTGAGAAACTATTAACAAAATCATTATCGTTAAATGAAAAGCTATTTGAATTGAATAGCAACAACATGTGTACTTCTCCTTTTTTCACTTGTCCATTCATTTAGGTAGTTAACAAATTGCAAGATTGTACTGACAATTTTTCCGAAAGAAAGCTTTTTGCTCACTGCTCTTGTTTCTACTAGGGATTTTCTACCATTTGTTTTCTTGGAAATCTTTGCAACATTAATGTTATTCTTAAGGTATTCATGTTTAGTTTTTTTTAAAAGGAACCGTTTTTTGTTGTTTTTTTTAAATCGTGTAAAGTCTTGCACAAAGTTCTTTAAAATTACTTGTATATTTTATTCATTCTCTTTTATGACTTGAATGAAACTTATTCAAGGAAACTTATTTCCAGACATTGTAAAAGATTGCTCATAAAATTTCTTGTAACAACTTTGAATCTCAATTGCCCAAGTTAGAAATATCAAAATGCTTTTCTCTGAAGAACTTTTAAATTATGCATTTCATGTACCCTTAACCTTTAAACAATAAACAACTTAATAGCAATCAATATCAGTAGACTCAATTTTTAGAGATAAGCCAGGGGAGAGTGATTATTTGAGTTGATACTAAATAATTTGGAAAATAAAATGTTAAATTTAGGTTGTTCGAGGAGTTAAATTAAAAGCTCCTTTCATACGTTTTGAGCAATTTTTTTTAATTGACTTGTTTTAAGGTACCATCAAACCCTGTTAATGCGATGTCGATGGGGCCGCTGAAATTGTTCGCTTAACCGAATTTTGCATTATACGAAGAAATAATTGTGAAGTTTTTAGTATGGAGAACTGCTTTTACTTCTCGTTAAACAGGATTTCATTTTAAGCGATTTCGCATTAATGGGGCTTGACTATTTTCTTCTTCCGACACTTGTTGAAAATATTGCAATTTCTGAAGTTGAATTGTTTTAATCAGTAGTTGCTGTATTGTAATGAATACTTTTTGTGTGCAGGGGAAATGGATCCAGAAGGTGCCGATGGGGAAGAATAAATGAAAGCTGCCACCACACAGCACTGTCCATCACATACTTGTGTTTTGTAGTTTGGGGCCAGCCATGTTCGTTTTAGACTTAAAGATGCTTAATTATTAAGGGGTTCATAGGGCATTACAAATTAAGTCTTTAATACAAGAAGGCGATTATATTATATTGCAGACAATCGAATGAATTCAAAATTATGTGTGCATGTTTTGCTTAAAATTGGAGATTTTAGTGTTTTGTATACTGGTGTTACTCATCAAAGAAATTGCGCCTGTTTTGGATTGATTTAAATGTCTTGTTAATTTTCATGTCATTGCATTGATTCCTTTTTCCCAATAAGAATTGTTACTGAATTTAGAATTTTCAATCAAGGAATTGTATAATATGTAAAGTGCATTGGATAGTTGTAATAATTAAGAAATATATTTGTTGCACATGTTTCTAAAAGTTCAGTAATTCATAAATCAAAAGAAGGTTTACCCTTTCAATATTTGTCATTTTTTTTCCTTCAGTTCCTTAGTATTTTCATTTTTATGTTTACTCTTCAGCTGAACGATTTTACAGTATTTTGTACAAAAATACGAAAGCACATTTGTAAATATTAAGAAATTCACCAAAGTTTGAATAATCAATTCACGAGTAACATTAAAAATTGTACTCCGTTTTAAATGCCGAAGCTGAATGTGCTGTTTATGAAAGGATTTAGTGTCTGCAATTTTAACTGTTCTATCATTTTATGCATTTGATATTTGTCTATATACCAGTGTTTGTGTTATTTTTGTTAAATGACTTCTCCCCTTTCATTTTTATTTTGTGTGGCAGTTTATTCTCATCTGAAGCGAATAATTTCATTTGTATGTGTGTATAAAAGCAATGACAGCGTCTCACATTTCCAACTCGAGGGTACACTATTTAAGGGTGATCATCAAAATTTGTGATTTGAGCATTGTAATCAATCGCGTTCCAACTCACCTGACTTCTTGAAAAAAATATTGAAAATTATTTGAATTGAGCTATTTGTAAAACATTTCTATCATTCATAGTAAAATTTGTAAAACAATATTTATCATTGTTCATTCTTTATATTTTAAAATTTCTGTATACCATATAGCATGCTATGTTGATGTACTTTTCTGTGTGGAGTACCAGAAAAGACCTGTATAGTGTATATATGCGAAATGAGAGATGCTAGTTTGATACTTGTAACCGAAAGAGCACCTTGTCCTCTGGATTAAAAAGAAAAGAGAAAAAGGCATTCCATGTTTGCTCCCACTTTCTTCATATTTTTATATCGGTGTCATCTGTTTCTTGTTTGCATTCATTACTGAGTCATATTCATGGCCTTTTCATGTACAAATCTCGGATATGGAAGGAAATTTATTACGCACTTGCTTCATTTGAAAGCCCATTAGTAGACATCTTTACCTGTAAAATGATTTTCTCGATTAAACAAAGTTTATATTAAATGGGCTAGAGATTTCTTTTTTTTTTTATATGTATTATATAATAGATCAGCAGATCCAAATTTCTTAAGCTAAGAATTTGGTTAACAATAGAATGTGCATAAAATAACATAGATATGCTAAGTAAAAGATTTTTTTTATGTTAAAGTATATAAACTAAAAGGATAATGTTTGATTTGGTTCAAGATCTGATGCAATCCTAACACTCAAGATTTATTATGGTATATCAATCGATGACGGGTGTGGGGATAGATTATGGTTGCGTTGAAATTATTGCAATTATTAAGCAATCTTTTTTTCTGTTGCATAAATAATGAGTTGAGGAAATTTTAATAGTTAGGACCACCACTGTCCGTTTTACGGAATACTGCAACAATCATTGCAGTTTTTTCCAGGGACCATTAACTTGAATACCAATTTTAAATTTTTTAAAATATCATTCAATTTATCTTGGGGAGAAAATATATCTGTATAAAAGAGCTCCATGGCAAAGCCTTTCAATTAGTATAGAATTAATACATATCTCCATAGTGGTTTTTAGTAATAATTGTTAATAATTTTAAGACAGAGGTATATGACTTTCATTAACACTTGCTTATCCTGAGGATCAGTGTCAAGTACTAAGTTTTAATTAATACTTTAACATAAAAACTTTGAAAGCAAGCATGCTGACATCCAAATGTTAACTTTAAAAATCATTCAATGTATTTTTGTAATTTAAACAGCCTTAAAGTCGCAACAGAGCATGTTAAGGGTATTTTAACTCTTGAGACTGACTATAAAAATAGGCTTATATAATATTAATAAATTCTTGCCACCAATAGTAGATAATCTGCTATAGATTGTTATTTTAGCATGAATCGACACTTTCCTTTAAAAGTAGTATTTCGATAGCAATTAAACAATTGGACAGTGTGTGTCTTCATGGATTATATGCTAAAGTGATATGTGGTTGCAAGAGATGCATTTTGTTGCTTGTTATTTTAACTTGCTCTGCTTTATATCCTCAAATTTTGTTACAGGATAATAACTCATTCACAAAATATCCTATCCAACTTGTCATTGAAGCATAAGATTGCTGACCAACACCGTACTTATTATTGGTTATGATGGAGAATAAGTTTTATTATACGTGTTAGCTGGGTTTACAATGAATGATGGTAGTGAGGTACTTTGGAAACGTCATAATTGATAAGAGTTTTAGCACTCCATTTCCCATTTTTCCCCCCATGCATGCATTTTCCTGATGTTATGTGCGGCTTTCAATCCTGAATTTGTGCATATATAGAGCAAAAGGTGTATTTTATAGCCAGGGAATTCGTTCACCTGAACCTTCAATACTTCTAAACATTTGTGCGTGAAAACGTTAACAAAAAAAATTATAGGTATTGGGAAAAAAATTCCAGTACATTCAAGATTTGTTGGTCGGAGTTCGGCATAGTGAATATCGCAACAAAGAAAGCCTTTGCACCTTGGCCGTATTTTTTTTGTGATAATTATTGCTGCCAAGACTTAACTGCTGTTGTGATAACGGAACACCATTCGGTTAGATTTCCATATCTTTAGCTGTAGTGATAGTTGCTTTGTAGAAACAATGTAGCTTTATTCATATCTTGTCTTAGGCTTGAATTAACGACAAATTACTTTTCGTAGATAGGTCATTAATTGTTTTTAGAAATAAATTCTAGGGTCCCCTACCACAAGTTAAAAATTTGGTAGTTCTCTTTTACTTATTGTTATGCTTTGATTAAAGTGTAGTTTCAAGAGAAAACTTGGAGGCTAAAATATTAAAACCCAAAAGGGTTAGATAAATTTTTCCCTACTTATTTGTCCTTTACGCTGAAGTAAGTTTTGGATATTTGTCTGATTTTTGTGTCAGCGATTCATCCTTGTTTAAAATTGAAATTTTCTGCTGTTTTTTTTCTTCTAAATATTTTTATTTGCAACTTTAGCACAAAAATTATTATTTTTTACTTAAAGTTAATGTAATTAGTTTTTTGCAGTAATTTAAATGTAGAAGTAATGTTTGAGTTTCTGTGAAAACAGTTATCCAGTTAATCAATTCGACTTGATACTACTATTTTATGTGTTCACTGAAGTTATGATCATCAATGTTACTTCATTAATAAACTTAGAACACTGATAATTAATAATTCTCTAACAATTTTTCGATTGTTGTTTTTTAACACTTCAAATATGCTAATTGGTATAATAGGAAAAATAAGTAAACCCGGTTATGCTTGGTGTATGCAAACCTGAAAAATAAATGATTTAATCTTTTTCTAATGAATATTATGAACAATTCCCGCATTTTGAAAAAAAACGAGTGAAATTAGTATAGCAAATATTCAAATAAAAGTTCTTTAAAAAAAATGTGTTATTTAAATATTAAGAAAAGAAAATGCCGCCAAAACCAGTCCGATTTAAACACCACTATAGCTGTGACGTCATGGCATTCTTCCTTTCTCTGGTTATCGCGAGGTTTCTGCCAAATAGTTGGCATTGGTTTGGTAGGCATTTGCCATATCCCGTACAGGTTGGCTCTATTTGCTAGAAACTTGCAAAACTGGTTTCAGCTGCTGCGTTTTAAGCCAAATTGTTTCAAATCAAGTGATGTTGCATTCAATTCGAGCTAATGAATCATTTTCTCGCCGCCGCTCTCTAACATATGAACTTAAGTTGCAAATTAAAAAAGCGCAGTGAGCAGTAATTTTTGTGTTTATGGCCTTTTTGAAACAATTAGAATTGAATAAAATTTTTTAAAAAATGCCAGAATTTCCATTGAAGATCAATTTAAAGCTAGTGAATACGTACCCCCCAAAGACAAAGGGCAGGGGTCCCAGACCTGCGCCAAATACAAAAATCTGCTCCAAATGCTTTATTTTAGCCATATTTGCGCCAGAACGCGATTTTTTTTTTTTTTTTTTTTTTTTTTTTTTTTTTTGCAGGCCGTAATTGGATACTGTTCGCCGCTGTAATATCACTATTGTTTAGAATATTCCTGTATATTCGGCGCTAACGCTGATACTTACGATGGTGCGGTGTTCATTTTCTCCGAGTGCTATGATGATTTGCGACGCTAATGCTGACATTATTGTCAAGTTTTACGTTGTTATGATGGTCATTTTCGTCGAGTCTTTCATCGATATAATAGCTCTGTAGTACTGAGAATTGCTCCAGTTAATTCGGCGCTATTGCTGATATTTTCGTTGGTATGATGGTAATATTGCCGAGTGCTAAGATATTGTAATATCCGAAATTTGCCATGATATTACTGAGAAAATGTCGATGTACTGTGATGATTTGCGACGCTGATGCAGACATTGCAAATTATTATGATGGTCATTTTCGTCGAGTCTTTCACCAATGTATTAGCGCTGTTGTTGACAATTGCTTCGGTTTATTCGGTGCTAATGCTGATATATTCGTTGGTGTGATGGTCATTTTCGAAAAGTGCTGCGCTTTTATTAACACATTAGCTGCCACCAAAATTTATATATCCATCCTCAGATGCCGAATTTAAAAAAAGTTTTAATCATTAAAAACGTTCCTTATATTTTAATAGTAAAACCAGAAAAAGGAAAAAACCAAGCACTAATAATATAAAAATAATGCTTCACTAACGTGCCTCAAAAACCTCATCGTTCAACCTCCGAATCCGAACTAAAAATAAAGTAGTTTACTTATCATACTCGATCGTCGTCCCAGAGCGTCGCCGGCATGGGAGGTAGCGCCATGCTGACGCGGCAGCGAATGTGTTAACATCCGGTATTCCCGAATCTTGCACAAACATTACCGAGAAAATGTCAGTATTACCGACATTTGTGCCGATATGTACGTTTTAGCGATGGTCATTTCTGCCGAGTCTTCAACTCACGTAATATCCTTTGTCTAGATTTTTGACGGTATTGTAAAGGCTTTCGCTAATATTTACGCAAGTGTGGTAGTCATTTTCGCTGAAGTTTACACTGTTGTAATAGCAGCTATTGCTGAGATTTGTGACGCTGTTTGGTGACTTAAAAAAATACGATATTACTGGGATTTTGCGCCGAGATTGCAATGGTACGGTGGGTGTTATTAACATTATTTACGTTGGTGTTATATTCGTTTTCGACGAATTCTATGGTAATGTAATAGCAGATATTGCCGAGATTTGCGACGCTGTTTGGTAACTTAAAAAAAAATACGATATTACTCGGATTTTGTGCCGATATTACCGAGATTACGATGGTATGGTGGGTGTTATCCCGTTATTTACTTTGGTGTTATATTCGTTTTTGCCAAGGCCTATGGTAATGTAATAGCAGCTATTGCCGAGATTTGCGACGCCGATTTAGTGGCATCTTCTCGGGTAATTCTGCTTCAATTTTTTTTCCCCCTTTTTTTTCTACTGCAAAATTTATTTTTCGGCTACAGTTTTTTTTCTTTCTTTTTTAGTTTTTTCCCTGGTTCTTTTTTTCCTGCAAAAGTTTCTTTTACATGCTACAAAGGGCATTTTTCCTGCTACTAAACTTAATTTTACCTGCTCCGAAAGACATTTTTCCTGCTCCAAAACTTGATTTTTCCTGCTCCAAAAACTGCTCCAAATCTTTCTGAGTGAGTGGGAGCCCTGAAAGGGCATTAATCTGTTTTTTATTTTTATTTCGTTAACAGGGTAGTTGACTCCCTCAACTTATAATTACTAAATGCGACATATATATAGTATTTAACGAAGTAATAATAATGCAAGCATTTTTTATTCGCAGTTATTGCTAAAATTTTTATAAATCGAATTTTAAAAAGTGGTTTTCTGAGCGCATTGTCACGTGATCAAAACGATCGGCTGAGCTGCAGAGTGTGACGTCACTACTGTGGAAATTTGTAAACAACTTGGTACGTTTATTTTTAAGCTTGGTTAGTCTTTTTTTCCTACTTTATGATTAATTAATACCATTGTAGGCGACTTTTAGGAAATATTTGTTTAAAGGAGCTTTATCTGAACAATGGATGACGGTTTCGTAAAGGCAGACAGTTCAAATTTGATCAAAATAGACGCATTGATGGTGGGATTCTTTTTCAAGCTAAGCCGTTTTATTTTGCAGTGTTTAGAAATGTTAAAACGTCTGTAATTGTAAATAAATCTCGCAGTTATTATAATTAGTAAAACAAGCTCTACACACTTTCACGGTATATGAAGTATTTCAGAATGCATAACATGCTAAAGGGTTATCGCATGCAATCATTTTGACAAAAATTGATTTAGAAGTCGGCCTTTCAATAACTTTGATTCAAATTATTGAAAATCATAAATTAAACACGGGTGCAAACAGCAATATCCTATGAATTAGAATCGAAAACATAGCCAATATTTCATAATCTTTGTACTCACTCTTCCTTGGGTCACATATCAATAAAACGAATATTCGCGATGTGTTTTTTTCTTCTTAAAAATCGTTTGTCAAAAATTCTATAGAGTATATGAAGTAGGCTAACCATCAACCATTTACTACGTTGTATTTAGAGGGATAGTTAATCAAAAAATTGAAATTAAAAAGTGATCAAAAGTAAATTTGTCCCTTTTAACATTTCTATGCTAAATATTATTTGTTAACTTATTATTGATTTATGTTAGAACATTATTATGTTATTAAAGTTGCCACTAATTACGTAAAAAAATATTTTTGCGCTGCCTTGAAATTGGAATGTGTTCTATTTAATAGTAACACCTTACAATTGAATGAATAAATATTTCCAGATGACTAGTTGGCTTACAAATAATCGTCAGATTTGGCCTTAAAGATGTAGAAACACCGAAACTTAAATTTGATGAGAATTTAATATTTTGCGTTCAATAGCCTATTCAGCGAAATTTGACAGATAGATTTGATGTCAATAAGGTTGCCTTATATCAAGTTTTGGGTGCTATCACTGTCGCTAAAAGTCCGCTTTTACACACACTTCTATTATAGCTTCAGATTCTGAATAAACCTACTTCCAGTCATCCAATCGAACTGACACTTTGAAACGTCGGTCGTGGCTGGTACACTCGTTATCGATGGCAACGCTTTCTAGCAAGTTTTGGACCTGTTATGCAAAGGTCGCATTTATACACGTCTTTATGCCTCATGTCAGACTCATCAGCTTTTACTCACGTGTTATTATTCAGATTCCACCACCAAGCTTATTTCAAGCAGGTTAAATTTGGTGAATTTTAATGACTGAAACCTTCCTCTGTTAAGTTTGACGAGGTAAAATCTTCGGAGGGCTAATTAACCCACTCGCCGTCATCCAATCGAGCTGAACCTTGGCAGCTCAACTCGCTGTGGATGATTAAGTATGCAATGAAGTTTTGCGGGCAATAAAAAAGGTTAGTTAATAGTTTGGAATGGATGTTTTTTTCGTAATGGTCAAATACTATAACAACTCGATCCGAGTTCAATAAGTTGCAATTGCACATAAAAATTGGCAATGCATATAAAGAATTTGCATTATAAACTTTGTTTTTAAGGGTTATATTATTTTATTAGTTTCTTTCTACCTTCCTTAGAAAATAATATTTTGCCTCTTCAAAATTAAGTTTTGGTATAGAAGCAGTGTAGGACCCCATTGGCGACTTTTCCAGGTTTGAAGTGGTCGGATTGGCGCTGTTTTTACACTTCTGGCTACCTCTCCTTCCTACACGATGTTCTCGTGGATTTCAATCTGGTAACCCTTGTAGTTTTGGCGGTTATAATTTGTTTTGGCGCTTTGCACTGATAGGTCCGACCAGTTCAAACCGGGAAAAGTCGCCAATGGGGTCATATACTGCTTCTGTTCCAAAGTTTTTCTGTCGTATTTCTATCTATGTTCAATAGCATAAGAAGAGAGTTTTTGTTGCCACTCATTGAAGTGCTAATTTTGAGTGAGTAATTCCGAGATAATATTGAGAGCGTAACATTCCTTTTTCCAGTGTAATCTGGAAAATTAGATTAATTATAGTTGCTTTTTCGAAAAACTACCTAGTTCAGTTTTTATTCAAAGCAACTAGTTAGAAATTTGGCTAGTTATATTGTTTTATTCGAAAGCAACTGGTTTAAAGTCACGTTATTCAAATAGTAACCAGTTTACAGTCAATTTGGTTAGAATGCGTTATCATTCCCCCCTCCCTCTTTTTTTGGTGATTTGGCGCCAAATATGGTAACCCACTCCCTATATGGTTCCCTTACAACTTGGCATCCATTTTGGCAAACCTGTAGTAGTGTCAATTCAATTTGGCGGCACTTTGCAAAGTCGCTAAGGGAGGGAGGGGGAGGGCGTATAGCACATTTTAACTTAATTTATTCCGAAAAATTTCGTGGTAACAAATTCTTTACAGTAAAAGTTTCTCTACATCTGTTAGAGCGCTTTTCCATTTGCCGACACGATACAGATAAACGACACCGATACCTTCTTGACGATATCGGAGGAAGCAAAATGCATGCTCATAGCCTGAACGCTTTTTCACTATCCGATTTTGGCTACGATTTTGTTGCCACCGATACACGGTATCATTTATCGGAACGATATATCGGCTACCATCTTCATTCTTTGTAGTGACGGACCGACATTTTCCATTTGCCAATACGATACCGATAAACGACACTGATACCTTCTTTACCGATATCGGAGGAAGCAAAATGCATGCTCATAGCCTGAACGCTTTTTCACTATCCGATTTTGGCAACGATTTTGTCGCCACTCATACACGGTATCATTTATCGGAACGATATATCGGCTACCATCTTCATTCCTTGTAGCGACGGACCGACATTTTCAGTGTTTACAAGTACAAGGTTGCCTCGCAATGAACTGCAAGTTCGATGTTATAACTTTATGCGAATTGGTTGAGAATCGGCCATGTATATGGGACAAAAGCAACGTTAATTACAAAAATAAAATTGTTAGAGATAACAATTGGGAAGATATTTATAGGTTCCTTGACGATGAATACGACGCCAAGACTTCTGCGGAGAAAAAAATCTCAGGTAAGTGACATTTTGATTAATTTCTTTAATAAAACTATATTTGGAAATTGTGTACTGTGCAGAGGTGTAAATATTATGCAAGGTTAGAAATGTTATTACCCAGAGCATGTAAATATTTGATCGGGCTTGTATTTAGTATTTAATTTTTCGTACCGTTGTATTTTTGACCTCCGATAGAACAAAATATTTCAGTTTATCGGAAAAATTCAGTTTGCTTCCAATACTTGCGTCACTAAATTCAATTTTCCTTTGATTTATAATTTAGCACTTTCGCCGAAATCATACATACATAGTTTACGTGAGGTAGCAATTCATTTAAAAATTGCTCTTTTTAAGAAGTATTTAAATTACCTAGATTTTGATCAGATATGGAAATATTTAGTTGAGACATCTATTGACTGCATCATCTGCCAAGCATGTAAAATTTGTCAGATTTTTCTGAATCTGTTGTTATGATAAATATATGGTTTTGGTATTGGATTTCATCCAAAGCACTTAAGAAGGAAGGTTTCAAACTTTTCGTTTAGCCAGGCGCAAATCACGTTAACTACATATATATATTTTTGGCGACATTTTAGGACTTTTTAAAACGCTGCTGTGCCCCAAAACAATGCAGGAAGCCTTCATCAATATACAAAAGAGAAATTTGAATACTTGTTTTAAATAAATTTTCAAAATGACGCTCAATGATTCCCGTTAAATTTATACGCAAGTTGGCGCGGGTCTTAATTATTTGGCGACTTTGCTTGCACCTGACTAGCAGAAAAGTACTGAAAATTTTTCCTATTTTTAGTTTTAAAAAGAAAACAATAAATATATTTTTTAATTTGAAAAACTGTATTGACTCTGCTCAAAATATGTATATGGAAAACCGTTAATTTAATTATTAATTTGTGATTCAATAGTTCAAAAACCAGTAGTGTACCAGGGGAATTTTTCTTTTTTGTCTGTAACCATGTGGAAACATGATCCACATATAATTTGAAACACATCTGATTAAGGAAGGTATACAACACTTTTTTAGATTTACATTTCCTGGTGTAATAAAGGTAGAAAATATCTGAAAACAAAAATTATTTGAATTAAATTGTTATTGAAATTATTAAACAGAAAAATTTTTAGGTGACAATGCCGCAATGTCTTCTTAACTTGTACCCAGTTGTTTTCAGTAAAATCATTTAAAATGACAATGTATAAAAAAGGGTAGTTTGAAATTTATTTTCATAATCTGTTAGTTTAGAAAGTAAATTATATATTTATTGTTTTAAATAACCAATTTTAAGTTATTTTTTAATTGTAGGAGATACCATCTTAAAAACTTGGAACAACATGCGGGATGCATTCATCCGAAGTTTGAGGTACAAAAGTGGCCAGGCAGCAAAAAAGAAATATAAATACTACAATCATTTGGAGTTCCTGCTTGCCATCCAGGAACCGAGTGAGACGCAGTCCAGCCAACTACTCGATTCCCAGAGTGGATTGGACTGCAGTCTCGCAGATGGAACCCTCCCGGTCGAAGAGGATGACACTGTAGGTTGTTTAACTTCTACACCTGCATGCAGAAAAAGAACTGCCTGTAAAATCTCCCGATCCGGCAAAGAACTGAATTTTTTGGAAAAAGAAATAATAGATGAATTAAAAAAGCCAAAATTGTGAGAAGTGGTTAAGCCTACATTTTTCGGTTCATTTGAACACTATACAACAGATATGTCCTATACAGAACAATTAGAGCTTCATGCGTTTGTTGTTCAAAAAATAATGGAAATAAGATCAAGAAGAGAACAAGGCGAGGTTGTTTATGTTGAGCAAACAGAATTTTAATAGATTTTTTAATAATTTTTTTTACTTATCAGTTTTATTAGTTTTAAGGTCTATCTTAATTTTATACAATATAGTTTAATGGTATGAATAAATAATAAATTCCTTTACAAATATTTAATAATTACAATGTTAAAAATAACATGTTCTACAAAATGACATTTTATGTGGTTGTACAAATGTTACAAAAACATTTAAATTTTGGTCATTTGCCAGGATAAGGCACCCTCCGCACTCATGAAGTAATTGGCAAAACAAGTACGAATACCACTTCCTGATTTTGTGGATGTTTCGGTGCTGATCCTGGGAAGTGGTTGCAAAGTACAACCGACCATGTCTTCAGCTCTATAACCATCCCTTTCTCGTACGACATTATGTAATACTGTACAGGCCTTTACTACAGCAACTGTACTTTGCCGAGATAGGTTTAATGTCTTGTGGAATATCCTCCATTTGTTTGAAAGGATGCCGAAGGCACATTCCACATATCTCCTTGCTTGACACAGGCGGTAATTGAAAACTTTCTGTTTGACTGACAAGTTGTGTCCCCCATAACCTCGCATTATGTGTTCGTGCATTGGAAAAGCATCATCCGCAACAAACACATAAGGGGTTTTCAACTTCTCTGGAGGTAAGGGCACTGGATTGGGCAAATTCAACTTTTTGTGGCTTAACAAATTCCAGAATTCTGTTTGTTTAAAAATGTTGGAGTCACAGTCTTTGCCATAACCCCCAACATTTACGTACAAAAATCTGTAATCTGTGTCTGCCACAGCAAGAAGAAATACCGAATGAAACTTCTTGTAATTGAAGTTCAGTGAGCCCTCACCAGGAAAGTTTTCTATCCGGACATGCTTCCCGTCAATGGCACCCAGGCAGAGAGGAAAATTTGCAAACTTCTCAAAGTTTTTCGAAACATCTTGCCAATTTCCTTGGGTGGCCGTAAGAAAATGCTCTTTGCTGAGCACTTCCCAGATGGCACAACAGGTCAGTCGTACAATTTTGGAATTGGTTGACACTCCAGTCCTGAATGCATAGTACAATTCAGTATAGGTACATCCAGAAGCTAGATATCTGAAAAGAAATACATAATGAGTTGAAAGATATCTCTACGTGTCTATCAATCACAATGCAATCGAACAATATTTGGACTGTCAAGTTAGCACATGAAGCAAATTTTCCTCGAATCTAAATGTTACCACACTCTTTGAAGGTTCGATATAGCTAGAATATAAATTTTGTTTCTAGCTACGTATTTAAAATTTAATTTCTTAAAATGTAGTCAAGCTGAGGTTACCGGTTCCAGGGCTCGAGGCTTTTAGGCATATATTTTTCACAGAATGAAAATCAAGGACTTATAAAGACATAAATAATGTTTTTAAGGACCTTCGAAAAATTTTCAGGCATCATGTCTTTAATGTTTGACTTTACACCTACTTCACCTATTGCGCTAAGTTAGAGATGATTATAAATATTGCAGTCGGCACACAACATCAGCAAAAATTAAGGACACCTAAGCATTTTAAAGTACTTTTAAGGCCTGGAAAAAACGTTAAGCGCAAATATGAAAGGCATTAAAGAAATTAAAACAATTGCAGAATTGTTTAAAAATAAATTGTTGCTAGTATAGTTATTCACATGGCCCAGAACACTAGATTCCACAAACAGAGAAGTCATTCTAAGAACATATATTTCCCAATATTTATCCCCTTACAAAATTAATTGAAGTATTAATTTGAACCAATACATCAGAACATATTCCTGAGATGCCAAGCTCAATTTAATGCTTCTGGTTAATATTTAAATAACTATGCTGCTGCAAGATTGCAGCAGCACATGCTGTAACTTAGTTAACCTATACAAATGACTGCTTGAAAGGAATACTACCAGCAGTTTTATAAGTAAAATAGAGAATGAAAATAATTTGTAAGTTTGAAAATGAAAATTGTATAAATTGATGACCAGTAACAATTTGGAAACAAAACTGCCTTGTGTTCTTGACTTAACCACAACTTATTTCCCGCGGCATGAATATTTTTTATCAAAAAGTATGTCTCAACTATCCATGGGAATAGATAGTACAGGGTAAATAGCATGGGCATATGCTTTGAGGACAAATTCAAAACTACTATCAAAATATATTTAGTTACCAATAAACATAGAATATTTTTTTATTGTAAAAGAAAAATCAGATTATTTAAAATGATTTACAAATCAAAGATTAATTCATACAAAATTTTTATGTTTCGAATAAGCATCATTATTTTAACACTTATGTATGTATTGAGTTAAATATATCTGTTCATTTGAGGATACCCTAGATTTAATCTTAAAGCAGGTGTCCTGATAGCCACCTTGTATTAACATAATCGGTACAGATGTAGTATAGGACATTTCTTTGGCGCGATTTTCTCCCCAAGTAAATGCTGTTTCTGGCGACGGGTTTTATTTTAATTTATTATTTACAGTTTAAATTTATTTCAGTTGTATTTTTAATTTTGGCGAAATTTCTGATTGTTAAATGTCTTATACTACATCTGTTCCACAAAAAATAATACTAAAATTGCACTCACCTCAAAGTCACAGCTAACATTTCTTTCGGTGGTATGCACATTCGGAAATGCGTATCCTTCTTTTGGATGTGGTCGCCAATTTTGCACAAGATATTATTAAAAGTTTCTTCGCTCATTCTGAAGAAGTTAAAAAACTTTAGAGGGTCTTGTTGCAATTTCTCAAAAAGACAATAAAACGCCCCTTCAAGATAACGCACTTTTACAATATCATGCATCCAAAAACGTTTAGTGATGCCTCTTTTCTTTCTTCTCAAATATAGTAAATATAGCAATCGCACCTTATTATAGACAGCCATAGTAGAAACACGTCCTATCACTCGTCTAATCGCATATGAAATGAGCGATATTTGCCGGACGATATCGGTTACTCGCCGACACGATTAAACGGACGGCAAGTGGTACCGATATTGTCGTCCGTGTTATCGGTATCGTGTCGGCAAATGGAAAAGCGCTCTTACATCAAAAGTTTTAAAATTCAAACACAAAAATGTTTAACTGTTTCTTTGTAACTTTGTTTAAAATGTTGTTGTTGTTGCTTATCTCACGCCTGATCTGACTTTGTCAGACCAGGTCCATGAATCCGTTGACAAGAAGGAAGTCAATGACCAGAAGAGGGGTAGAATAGATGTCTTCCCCAACCAGTCCCAAACAGTCCAGGATATGCTGAGGTGAGGCCTGATGTTGGAGGCATTTTGGGCAGGGAGGGAAGGTTTTCACGCCTTCTGAATAGCTTAGACATTTCAGGTGGCCACTGGCAAGTCGCGAAAGGCAGGTGATGGATTTTCTGTCACATGTGATGGTTAGTGACAGGCCTGGCTTGTTACCTGAATACCAGTTGTTGAATCAGTTGTTTAAAATACAAAATTGAAGAATAGCATGTATTTAACTTGTCCAAGACCACCTTGACCAAGACCACCTGTGTAAATGTTTCCTGACCTTTGCATTCAGTATAATGGATGCAGAAACGTTGCTTCATTGGTAAAATCACAGCAAGCAAGTAATGTAACCTTTTTGCTCTTCATCAATTTTGAATTATTTAAAATTCTCCGAAACAGATGGCGCTCAATTTTGTTTGTCTTGCTTTGATCATCCATAATCGCCTTGATCCAGTGTAGAAGAAAAAACTAATGCGATAACTACATGCGACATTCTCCATTACATAACTAAACCCAGAACACAAATGAAGCAATATACTCCCTTAACAATTCGAAACAACTAAGCTAAATGGGAACCAATTTTTGGTGCAAGGTAGATCCAACTATTTAACAGTGTAGAGGAAAGTACACAGCTTACCCATTTAAGATTGCTTAGAAGAACTACTTTTTTGAAAATTCATTTGAAAATTCATCAGAGATATTATATCCTATTGATGAGAGATATTAGATTCCTTAGGATTCCTTAACGTGCCTAAATTGCAATTTTCTTATTTCTATAGCGCCTTCATCTACTGATCTACTGTATAGTATAAAAACTTCCCAGAATTTTTAGACTAACTACTGATTTCTTTAGCTTCGATTTTTGAACAAATAACACATTCTGCAATTTTAAATAAACTATTCGTCAGAAGCGGATGTCTTGAAATTGATTATCCAGGCGCGTAGCCAGGGGGAGGGATATGAGGTAATTCACTCTCCCAAAATTTTCCTGTTTGTTATTAGAATGCAAAAATCGAAGGATTTTTTTAAAATTTAAAATGCTAAATTATTATTATTATTATTTTTTTTAATTATAAACATACGTAGAAAAAAAAATACATGTCATCCGGATAAGTAAGTATATTCGGCATCAATAATAAAAAAATATTGTTATGATTTCTTGTCTTATAATTCTCACGAAATTTTTTTCTGGCTACACCCCTGGATCAGTGGCGGCCCGTGTAAAAAATTTTAGTACAGCCGGAGCAGACACTCCACCTCCCCCCACTTCCCACAATCATTCATGAATGTAAATTATTTAATCTAAATTACTGAAACGTAAAGTTTCCTATCAATATTTACAAAGTAATATGAGAGAGAAAATAGAAAACATTTATTTAAACTTACTTATAACTGGGCTCCATGTTTCAAAATGGTTCAATTATTACTATTTAGTATTAACTTAAGAAGTAATAAGAAGCCATAAGTATAAACTTATCACGGAAAATATTTCCGTTTGGTACAATTTGATACAATCACATCACGACTAACTCACACACGAGCCAATCAGTTCATCAAAATCTCAAGGGCAGCCAAAGTTGGAAAACTGCGAACTGGCTGTCTCACTACTCATTACGTGGAGGAAAAGGCTCTTTCGTGTTCCATCGGTTACCATGGCAACGTCGCAGCCGAAACGCCCGGCTGCTGTTCGGAGGAAGATCACCAGTTTGGGTAGATTGGAAGCGTTTTTTCCCCCTCATGAATTGAGTAATGTGGCTACAAGTTTGTTATTTATCGGATTTTTTTTACACTTACCATAGAAATTGGATCTTTATTTTAGAAAATTGCAAAACAGATAGTTTTAGTTTTGAACTAATAAATTTAGATGCAGCCCGGCTGTAGTGCACGAGCCGCTACTGCCCTGTGTATATCATAAATCGATTTTGATTTGAATAAAGGTAGAAAAAGGGATTGCCACAAAAATGTACCGTCCAGAAAATAATTATAAGCTAAATGTACCATTTGTGCGGTCAAGGATGTGAAAGGGGAAAGCATTGCTTTTCCTTACTTCCACTGAACCTACAGTTTAAAAAAGAACTCTCCACACTTTGCTGTTTTATGATTTATATTGTGACATTTACCTTTTAAAGTTTTCCCTCTTATTTCCTTGTTTTTTCCTTAATTTTGGAATATAATCTATATCAAGCCATTTAGGATCCATTCTCCTTATAGTGCCTTTATCCTTTCGATAAAATTAACAAAGTAATTTCTCCAAGGAAAACTCACGGAGAAGATTTTTCCTTTGTATTTTCATGAAGAGAGCTATGATTGTTACTTTCAATTACCTAAATGTTTACGCTACCTGAATACCCGTGCTTCGCTACGAAATTTTATCATGTACATTTTAGTAATCAAAAAACATTAATGAATTTTACAATTCGTCGTTTTAACCCGTTTCAGTCACTGAATATTGGTTTATCAAAATCAAAATACATTACTTTATCTATGCTTGCCCTTGTTGACATTTGTTCCAAATTTTTTATTTTGGGACTATATCGGCAGTGGAGCATTGGGATATTCCTCATATTGTTTGAACGTTTCGACCTCTTTTAGACCCATTAAAATAGTTAATCGAGATCAGAATAGCTTATTTATATGTGCTTTATCTTGGTTTTAAGTTTCAGAAATGTGACTATATGGAACATTTGAAAATCCCTCATTTGGAACGTTTAGACCCCTTTCGACCCTTTCAACGGTTAATCGATATTGGAATGACTTTTCTCATTGACACTTGAATTATATTTAAGAGTTGTGTCGACATTGGAATCGGAATTTTGAGCTATTCATCGTATCTAACGTTTCGACACCTTTTCGACCCTTTAGATGAGTTTATCGAGATTGGAATAGCTTAATTTACATATGTTTGCTCTTGATTCCTAATTTTAAAGTTGTGACTGTATCGGAAGTGGGACATTGGGATGTTTCTCGTATGGTTTGAACGTTTCGACCTCTTTTTGACACTTTATAATTAATTAATAGATGCCGGAATAGCTTACTTTATCTGTGCTTGTCTTTGTTATCATTTGTACCAATTTTCAGTGTTGTGACTACATTGGAAATCGGACATTTCAATATTTCTCATTTGTAAGGTTTCGTCAACATTTTTCATTTCGAAGGTCCCCTTTTCGTCTCCTTAAAATTGGTTAATCTACCTGGGAATAGCTTAATTTTTCTATGTTTATCCTTCTTAGCCTTTTACCAAATATCAGAGTTAGTTGTGAATACATTTGAAGTGGGACATTCGAATATCTCTCGTTTGGAATGTTTGACCCCTTTTCGACCCCTTAAAGTTGGTTGATCGAGATTGGAATAGCTTACATTTTCTATGTTTATCCTTCTTAATATTTGTACCAATTTTCAGAGTCGTGATTATGTGGGAAGTGGGAGAATTTGTGATGAGTGAGCCAATCAGTGAGTGAGGGCTTTGCCTTATACACTCACTTCCAAAAGTTAAGTTTGGAGAGGAAAATTTTAATTTCCGTGAGTCAATCTGAATTAAAGAAGTTGAAATTTGCTTCAAAGGTAAACGAAAGTATGCAAATATGGCAGGTAACATTCAATAACGGTTTCGCGTAGAGAAATATGCAAAACAGGCAGTCGTATAAGAAGCCGGCATTGTGAAGGGTCACAGGAATTGGATGTAAGTGCTGATGAAAGGTGTTTTAGAACATTCCATTCAAGCTAGTTGTGTTTCTATGGCTTCCAGAAAACGAATGGAAGATTCTGAGCTCTGGCGAGCTGTCGGCCGTATTGAAGCAGGACAGTCTATCACAGATGTTGTTCTTTTCTTCTGCGTTCATCATTCCGTCATTTCACGATTATGGAAAAAATTCCAAACAAGCCAAATAGATGTCCGAAGACCTGTAGCCAGTCGTCCAAGGGTTATGACCCTAGCAGAAGATCGATATATTGCTGTTGTAGCGAAGCGGAATCGAAGATCGCCCTCCACACGTATGACATATATGGTTGCAGCGGCAATTGGTAAGACGATATCTGCCACTACTGTTCGTCGAAGGCTACACATGAGTGGTTCGTACTCTAGGGTACCACGAGTTTGTGTTCCTTTATCGGTCCACTCCAAAGGGGCACGATTAAAATGATGCCGCCAGCATGTGAATTGGACTTTGTCTGATTGGGGTAACGTTATGTTCACAGATGAGTCCAGATTTGTCCTACAACCCGATGATAAGCGTGTAAGGATCTGGAGGGAACAAGGCACGCGCAATTGGCTCCAGAACATCACCGTACATCACGCATTCCGCGGTGGAAGCATCATGGTCTGGGGAGGGATTTCATTGGGATATTACACCGACTTGCACATCTTCAGGTGAGGCTCTGTGACGCCTGTACGGTATCGAGATGAAGTCCGAGACCCCATTGTGAAACTGTACGCTTCAGAAGTTGATCCTCCTTTCGTTTTAATGGACGATAATGCACGTCCCTATACAGCTGCCACCGTTAAGGACTTTCTGGAGAGCGAGTGGATTGCGCGAGTTGAGTGGCCGGCTTACTCACCGGAACTTAATCTAATTGAAAATCTTTAGAAGGCCTTCGACCGTGCTTTATGTAGACGTTTCCCACCTCCAGCCACTCTCAGAGATTTAGAAACTGTTCTACTGGAGTAATGGCGATTACTGGACTCTGTGGTGGTTGATCACCTCGTAACAAGGGCGTATATATATTTGAGGGGCCCAGGGGGCCTTGGCCCCTCCCGAAATCAGGAACAAAAAATTAAAGTAATAAGTAGTTATTATTTGCGTTTGTTTGCAAATAATTTCCATTCTCTTAGTTTCCCAAAAATAAAAAAAGTTTATGGCACCAGAATAAGTAGTGAAATTAAAATATGTATAATGCAGGTGAGGCTTTGGCATTTTATCTGTAGCTCTGTTTATTCAATAGTGTGCTTTTTAAATAGGTGTGTATCTGCAATCCTCTGCATTATGCTGTTGTGGAATCTTAATTTGCTTTATTAAGTTAATGGTATTCATAATGAAGCGATAAAAATTCTATTCAAAACTGTTTTGTAAAAAAACATCGTGTAAATAAGCAGTGCTGAAGTTGCCTGTGTCAGTAGAAATGTTCCTTTTTACATCGCAAATTCTAGTACCGTTGATCCAGCATCAGTTGCGGAGGATTTAAACAAATAAAGAAAAATTTAACTCGTAGAAAATGCATGAAACCTTTTTACAAATTTCTTTCTTCTTCTACACTAGTCTACAAAATTAATGGATATTTCAGTTTTTCCCTAATAACTTCTCACTGGAGCAGCATAGATACATGAAATTTACATTACAGAGGCATCTTTATGTAACATGACGATAAGTAAAACAACTCAGTGGGAAATTGAAATGCAAAGTGTACAATAGACAGGGGCCGATTTAGAAATTTGATTACTATAGGCACAACATAACAGATCCCCCCCCCCCCCATCGACAATTGTTGGAGTTATTTAAATATTAATTGACAATTTAGAATACCGTCTATTGCTGTCGTGATTAAATTAATGATGAGATATTAATATTTTAATAACTGATAAGAATTATTAAAATTTATTCTTGTATTTTATGGCATTGATCAAGTGCGCTGAACATTATATTGATAGTTGCATGCTAATTCAGGATTTAAAAAAAATGGAGTAGCATTAGTGTGCAGTTGACTTTTAGTGTAAGATATGATTTCCCCTGTCATCAGTGTTTACTCGGCACTGTATTCTCATACTTGACATGAGTTTCTTGATTTAATTCTAGTGGCTAAATTACTCGTCCAGTCTTTTGAATTGTTTGCAAGTGATGTAAAGTTTCCAATACATTAAATCTTTACAAAATGCCTATCGTAGAAGCGTCCAATTCATATTTGATGAAATTCGGATTAGAGGAATGATCTGGTTTACTTATAGGGGCAATATTCCTACATGTTTTAATAATTTATTCAAAGCAAAAGTGAAACAAAATTTACTCCAAGTAACAATAAATGCTATTTAAAACCCAATATTTCACCGTTTAAAAATTTTCCTGGATCAAGTTAACATAATCACAGTGAAAAAGTTGAATTCAATTATCTCTTGCGCTCTTAAATGGCATCTAAAGAAAAAAAATTTTAAGATTAGATATTTTTTACTGAATATAATTTTTTCAATCTCATGAGTAATAATAGACGTCAGAGGTTCTATAGAAAGGTGGAAAAACGATATTACGTGGTAAATACCAAATCAAGTTAACGATTTGGTGTGAAAAAAGTTTTGGTCTTTGGGTACAACACAAGTAGTAGCATGACGTGATAAATGACGTAATTTTTAGGGCATCTTTTCTCGAATGACGTTATTCAGTAAAAAATCACGTCAGTTTTGACGTCATTTAATGGTCTTACAAACTGACGTTCCTAAAATGACTTAAATTTTTTGGTCATCATATGATGCACATTTTTTTGAGTCATGAAATGACGTCTTTTTATAAATAATAAATTACTCAAATAATTTTGGGTCACAATATGTCGTAATTTTTTAGTCATCATATGATGCGAATTTAACTTTTATTATTTTTTATACGGGCCCATGGAAGAATACACACTTCTACTTGTATAGACTACTTGTATGACAATTTTATTTTAATAAATATGTAATATTCGTTGAGTATCTACTACAACCAGAAAATAAATAAAAATAATACTACAACAAATAGGTGAGTAAGTTTTAGATAAGTAATCTGACTGAGCAATTTATTCACTAGAATTCATCAAGAAATTCATGTTAAGTGTGAGAATACAAAGCCAAGTAAACACTGATGACAGGGGAGATCATATCTCACATTAAAAGTCAATTCCATGAGTTGTGAGATTTTTAATGTGAATGCCTTTTTGCAACTGCTCTCTAATGATACTTCATGCTTTTGCATGTGTCCCCACTTAGCACTTTGCATTTCAATTTACGACTGAGTTGTTTTACTTATCGTTTTGTTACATAAAGATGCCTCTTTGATGTGAATTTCATGTGTCTATGCTGTTCCACGGAGAAGTTATTAGAGAAAACTGAAATATCTTTAAATTTTGCAGACCAGTGTAGTAGTTCTAGCTCAAACCATACTACAACTTTTCAAATTAAATGGCTAGAAGAATTTGAGTGGTTAGCTTATTCTGAAGGAAAATACCGATCTTTTTGTAAATATTGCGTGATATTTTCACACTCCAAAAGTATATTCAAAGGAGTTCACCAAGAAACAAGGAAATTAGTAACACAGGTTTTCAGTAATTTGATAAAAGGAACGAAAATTTTCGATCACTGCTGAAGATAAAGAACCAATAGTAGAGATAATGACCTTAAAGACCAATTAATTAACAGAGCAGGTTTTTATTAAAAAAAAGTTATATAAGGAAAAAAGTAGGGGGAGTGAGGAAAATAATATTAACGAGAATGCAATTAAGTGTTTTTTAAAATAATCTGCTATCATTTATTAAAGCATTAGTTCACTTCAGTTATAAAAGTAAACTGAAAATATATTAAAAAAATAATAACTATGTTTTTTCCCAATATTTTATTTAAAACTCCTTGAAAACCATCCTTAATCCTTGAGTGAGAGCTCATTTAAAACATAAAAAAACAAGTGCAAATAACGGTAAGTTTGGTCGTATTGGCCCCTCCCGAAATTGTAACCTATATACGCCACTGCCTCGTAACAAGCATGATCATACGCTGTACACTTTGTATGTAGGTGAGGGATGCTCACATACCCTATTAATGTCGGTTTTTGTTGTTTGTTTTGAATTTAAACGTCATTTTGTTAATGACACAAATATAACGCCATCTTATAATTTATGAAGATTCAATATTTTTTTTCTTTTTCTGTTTGTAATTCTTTGTTTTGTTTCATGAATAAACATAGAGCTACTTGCAGCAATTCGTGTCAATCAAATCAGTACTTGTCCATTTTTTTTTTTTGCATTTTACCGAACTTTTGGAAGTGACTGTATATATAGAGAGATAGGGTAATGAAAGTATTGGATTTGAAAAAAAAAATCAATTATTATTATTTTTGTTTTTTTTGCATTTTTATACGTTTTGGAACGTGCTGATTTAAAAAATTAGGGTATAGAAAAAAAGTGTGTGTGTGTGTCCAATGTCAGTGTGACTCCCGAACGGATTAACTCACGATGTTCAACTTTTGACATACGGGTTAGTGGTGGGCATTGGAACTGTAATGAAGGTTTTCGCCAAAATTGCGCACACGTATAAGGTAACAGCCTTTGAATTTTTTTTTGTTTTTCAGCAATTACCAAACAACGGCTTTAAAGATTTTGATCATAATTGCCGTGCTTATGCTATTTAAGGTGTTTTAAACATCCACACCTACGAAATTTTCGTAGAAATGTTATAAAGGCGCAAAAAACGAATGTCTTGAACACAAAGTTTGTTTCCTTTGACTACCGCTCATCAACAACAGTTGTTTCTATGTTGCACTCATAATATTTAATTATCGAAATTATATAATATTTATCGAAAAGCTTATCTCTAATTTCGTCGTTTTGTCGTTTTTTTTTGGCAATGTAATAACTTTTGTCAAAAATATCGCCAAACTGGCCATTTTTTAAAATAATGATAAAATTAAAATTGTAAATTATACCAATCCATGGCAAATTTAAATGCATTGATCAGTATTAAGTGCAATTGAAAGTTGTGCGATGTTCCACACCCTAATTTTTCTAAAAGAGTATTCAAAGTAACTACAAAAGAAAAAGAACATTAGTTCCTGGGAATGTTACATTGGAATGAAATTAACTATCACTTTAAAAGTTACAGAAATTAGCAATTTGCTACTAGTAACAAGTTCTACCTCAAGTTTGGCAAATTTATCAATGGTATTTAGGCAATGCATTTTTTTCTGTTTGTCCATAATCATCCCGATTCATCCCATAAGTTCAAAAGGTAAACATTTTAGCTTATCGGGATTCTTAATAAAACTAGGGGTGTGGAACATCGCGCAACTTTCAATTACACTATAATCTATAATATTGGCCATTACATTAAAATTTGATTTGATGTTACTTACCGTTTTCATATTTTCACTCATTCAAATAAAGATGGCTCGGTTGGCGATATTTGTATCAATAATTTTTACAAGAGCAAAATAATTATAAAAAAAAAAGACAAAATTGGTGATTTTATTCAATAGACATTACATTGTCCTTTCTTGTGCGTAAAACTCCATTAAAAAAAAAAAAAAAATCGTTGATGGGCGATGCTCAAGGCCAGAGAGCTCTGTGTTAAAGGCACTCGTTTTTCAACTTTTTACGATTTTATCGCATTTTTAAGGAAATTTCAGAGGTAGGAATGTATAGTACACCTTCAGAGGCATTACCAAGGTGATTTTGATCAAAATGGTTAGAGTCGTTTTTTAGAAATTACTGAAAAACATGATTTTTTCAAAGGTAGCTGGCTACCTTATAGGCATGCGCAATTTTGACTAAAATGTTAATGATAGGTCTCATGGCCACTACCTACCCACACATCAAATTTGAATATCGTAGGTCAATTTTTTCGGGAGTTATGTTACCACGTACATTCAGAAATTTTTTCTAGATAACTTTTTTTGAAATCAGAATGTTCCAAAACGTAGAGAAATGCTTAAAATATCGCTTTTTCTGACCAAATGATATACTTTTATTATCCTATGTATACATTTTTCTATAATGTCGGGTCTTTAACAAACCAACATCGAGTGTCTTCCTTTTTCTTCTTAAGAATAATGAAAAATTTCTTTATTTTAAGAAGAATATATGAAGAACCCATTGAAGTGTTGAACCCATTGGACCATACTGTTGCGTGGATGGGTTCGAAAGACTTGAAGCCAAAGCAGATTAAAACTTGAAGAAATTTATTCCGATGTAACTCTTCGCAGATTCTTTTACAACTCTTGAACTTTCCGTTCTAATAGACTCAATACAACTCTCTACGCGACAATGGAGCACAAACAGCAGTTAAAAACTAGATACACAACTGCTAAAATCGACGCAAAAGACAATGCAATACAGTTCACTTTCGGAACTACTCTGAATGCTTGCTGACAGACAACTAATTCACTCGCTCCCGCGCTCTCTTGGCCATAAATAATAGGAAAGCTAATTCTTCGCGAATCTTCTAGAGATAGAAATTTGGAGAATTTTCGAAAAGCCCTATACAGGTACACGAGGACAGAAAGTGTCACCAAATGGTCGCCAAGTTTGGCGACCAAAATGTTAACCGTAATGTTAAATGGCCTTCTCCTTGTAAAACTCGTTTTCAAGCATTAAAAGACTCATTGCAGGAAAGCGAAGTAAAGACAAACTCTTGCACTGCCTTATGGGAAATGTACATAAATATTTCTTTTTACATAATTAATACTACGAAATATCTGCAAATATAGAGAAATTCTTAAATATACAGATCAAATGCGACACCGTTCATTCGATCACCAGAGGAATTAAAGTCTTCTTAAGTACAATATGTATGATCATAATGTTAATGAATTTGAAAAAATAGTGTTAATGATTTGAATAAAAATATCTTATTTGATATTATTGGGTTGTGATATTATATGCATAATAAAGCTTTATTGATACCTCCAGCCTATCGTGGGATTTAAAGAATTTGACCAAAATGTTACTGTTTGATATAAAATTTAATGAAAAAAAGTTAAAAGCAATATCCTAAAAAAATATGATTGCAATTAGTTTTAAATACGGTTTCTAATAAATGTAAAATACGTATCATCTATCGACTCTGAAATTAAATTTCATGAAATTAAATGAGTGAAGCGTTTATTATAATAACATTCTTTAAGCTCAAATCGAATTGAATTCATCCCTAAAATAAGTCAGTCCTAAACATAAGGCTAGTTTGATCTCTGATTTTATTAAACGAAGGATTATTTTTTTAAATTTAACCATGATGTGCCGATGCGTGAATTCACGCATGAGGTTAATTCTATGGGGTGAAATTGATTTTCAATGCGTGTTCACGCAGATTTCACGCATTTTGGCGAACTCTGCAGTGGCATATGCAAAAGGATGAAGTACCATTAGTGTGCAGTTCTACAGATGAATCCACATTAAAAATCAATCAACTCAAGGAGTTGACCTTTAGTGTGAGATATGATCTTCACTGTCATCAATGTTTACTAGGCACTGTATTCTCATACTTAACATGAGTTTCTTGATGAATTCTAGAGGCTAAATTGCTCGTCGCACCTTTGCATATGCCCCCACTGTACGATTTGCATTTGAATTTGCTACTGAGTTGTTTTCCTTATTGTTGTGTTACATAATGATTTCTCTTTGATGTGAATTTCATGTGTTTATACGGCTCCAGTGAGAAGTTATTAAGGGAAAAACTGGCCATCATTAATTTTTTTGACCAGTGTATTACACTTGCCTAAAAGCAATATAAATAAATATCCTATAAGCTTTTTTTCCCACATACATAGACATACAATGAATCAGATAAGAAAAATAGTATTAAAAGCGATTGCCTTAAAAATATAATTAAATTATTACAAGTATTCCAAGAAAACTTTTAAACACTGTTAGATTTTACATTAAGAGGACATTTTATTAAAGGTCAACGCTGTGTGGTTAAGCGTTGAGGAGACCTGTCGGTGTGTAGAGATTATAGCTTTTGATAGTACTTAACATATTTCCTCTAACAATTTAAGTTCCATGAATTACTAAAAAATCTACCATAAAAATACAGTACATTAAAAATACTATCTTTTAAATTGCATGAGAAAAAAAAAAAAATACTTCCGGCAATGTTATAAATATTATGCAAGGATTCTCTGGAGACATGACTTTATTTCCTGCGAATTATATATATATATATATATATATATATATATATATATATATATATATATATATATATATATATATATATATATATATATATATATATATATATATATATATATATATATATATATATATATATATATATATATATATATAAATAGAAACACACACACACACACACACACACACACACACACACACACACACACACACACACACACACACACACACACACACACACACACACACACACACACACACACACACACACACACACACACACACACACACACACACACACACACACACACACACAAAAACAGCAACTTTAGGCGGGTCTAATTTAAAATACATATATTTTTTTAAATTAAAAAATTTCAAAATTTTGATATTGCCTAAATTTGATGTATCTAAATTTTTTTTTTAAAAAATCACTTTATTTTTGCATAAATTTAACTTTTTATAATTCATATAAAAATTGTCGTCATGATTTTTCAATAAAGTAATTAGAAAAAAAATTTTAAAAAATATTTTGTGCAAAAACTGTATAAAATCCATAGTATGCTAAGCTCAAAAAACTTTAAAAAAAAGTTAAATAAAAAAAACAAACATAATTCCTGAAAACAAAGTAAAGAAATATAATATGAAAAGTAATTGTGGAAAGTTTCATAGATTTATAACAAGTAGTTTTTAAGTTATATCAATTTAAACTCAAAAAGGTGACAAAAAGTCATCACCGAGAAAAACAGTTTCAAAGTTTCAAGATAGCATATCTGAGATACAGTTGTCATATAACAAAAACTTAAATATTTCAAGTTCTACTAATGATCGAAACAAAATGTTTATTTATGCCATTTTATTCAAAAACATTAGTATTATTTTTTACAATAATTTTTTTTTTTGGGGAGAATTTAAAAAATTTGATTTTCAAACCTCTTTAAAAATATCACAGGGAGAGAAAGGAGGGAGAAAAACCATTATTATACAAGTTATAAATTGTTATATCAGTAAACAATCTCTATACATGTTATCGATTCAAATAACTGGAATTTTTGGCAAAAAAAGTATTTAATACAACAACGCAAAAATTTCTCACAATCGGCGATTTATAAAAGAGTTTGCCAATATAATCGCGAAATTGTCGATATGTTTTTTGATAATTATTACATTATCCTTTCGAGTAAGCGGAGAAAAAGTCTTTGATGAATAAGGCTTAGGGGAGGAGAATTATTTGTCAAAGATATTCGTTTTTAAACTTTTGACACTTTTATGGAATTTCTACAGGAATTTCGGAGGTGGAGATGTTTTGAACACCTTAAAAGGTATTCCCACATCGATTTTGATCGAAATCATTAGTGTCGTTTTTGGCAATTGCTGAAAAAACAAAATTTTTCAATGGCAGATATCTTTAGCGCACGCTCTATTTTGACAAAAACCTTAATGATAGTTTCCATGGTCACCACCAACCAGTATACAAAATTTTAACATTGCAAGCTTATTCTTTCGGGAGTTACGCTTACCACAGACAGACGTACGTACATTTTTAAACCACTTTTTTAAACTCGGAACGCTCCAAAACGAGTGCAAATGCAGGAAAAAAAACCCTTTTTTTTTATCGTACACATTCATTCGTTATCGTACATTACAAATACATATATTGAAAGTAACAATACCATCGTTAGTATTTAAAATACTGCACATGGCACCGTTGAAAAAATACGATTTTATTTGCTGCGAATGATAAAAATAATATAAATACAGCACTTTAAGTAGCACGTTAAATACTACTCTTCAAATTGCATTTGATAAAACACTACCGTTAGTATTTAAAATACTAAATATGGCACCGCAACAAACGTCAAACACCATCCCGCGTCTTCACTTTTATCTCCCATTGGCGCGACTGCCAACTCGCCAACCGCGCCAAATCCATTTGTGCAACCCCTGCCGGGCAGTGAAGGGAAGAGTTCAGGCGGGGCTGCATCCAGTCTTCGTGAGACGGAATCGCCGAGACACACACGCAAGAAGATCCCCCGTTGGTCGGGCACCAGAGCAACTTGTCTTCTTCAAGAGGATGCAGCAGAGCAAGCCCCCAGAGGGGAAGCCGAACCCCGTCATCAATTCATTCCTAAATCTGTGTCGGGTGTGCCCTGTACCGACAGACGACAAAGTGAGTACCACCCCCACACCTTACAAAGCACGGCTTCCAAGCCAAAGTGGTACGAGTACCATAGTTGATTGTTCCCCGGTATTGGTATCAAAGGAGCGTTGTCAATGTCAGTATCTAAGGTAGATTCTTATAAGCAGTGGTGTATTGTGGAAAAATATGTAGTGGAACGCTATTAACAAATTTCAAAATTAAATCTGAAATTTCGACAGTTGAGTGACATTTAATACTTACCTAAAAAGATTGTGGAACGCCGTTCCACCTTGCTTATAAGTTCCAATGTGTTGTTTAAAATTCCATGATTGTTTTTGTCTACCGTCAGTAGTGCAGCATAGATGGATAAGTTACATGGATGTGTAACAGCACTTGTACCACTTTGGCTTTGATGTCCTTAACTATGCGGTGAAGTGTTGCCGGTGTTTGGGGGCGTGGTGACACAGGGGTGTCTGCGCAAAGAGGGTTATTATTATTTTTTTTTTCATGAAGAAAATATCGTTCATTTTTGAAATTGTAAATTGGCCGGGTGAATATTCCCTGTGGAAAATTGTCGGGTTGAATTTTAATTTGGTTAGTGGATGCCATCTGTCAGAGAACTGTCAAAGAGTGCGGAGTTCGATTTATGTATGCGGCAGTGGAGTTGTCAGTGTTCCAAGTTCAATGCCAATTTTCTGTACCTTTATCACTGCAGTTGAAAAAATGTCGAGTTATTGTGCAAGTTAATTTGACTTATTAAAAATTTTTATAAGTGGGATAATTATATAAAATATGATTTAAACTTTTAACTAATTAAAAGTTCTGGCAAGATTTTTACTTTGATTAATTTAGAGTAATAGTTCTTACAACTGGTAAGCTCTGACAATTGCTTGAAATAAAAACAAATATGTTCTGTTTTTCATGCAGACTTATTTGTAAAGTTTTACTTTACCAAAATGTGAAATTATTTTTTACATTAATAGTTATTTTCACCGATGAAATATAAATAAGCTTATAAATTTTAAAAGTATCAGTCTAGAGATTTTTATTCCTAAATATCTGCGTGATTGTTTTAAAATTAGTAAAATTTAAAATATTTTAGAGAGGAGTAAATTGCAGTGTGCGTTCTTGTGCCATTGGTTATTCACAAAGAAAACTATAGTAAGAAAAATTATACATTTTTACATTTTGCAATTAGATAGCCTTTTAACCCAAATAGGATGAATGAATGGGATTTAGAAACATGAATTATTTAAAGCCTTTTTTTAAAGATGAGAGGGCTTATTGTAAAAAATATACCGCAGTGTGCGTTCTTATGCCATTGGTTATTCATAAAGGAAACTATAATAAGAAAAATTATACATTTTTACATTTTACACTAATATAGCTTTTTAACCCAAACAGAATGAATGAATGGGATTTAGAAACATGAATTATTTAAGGGCTTTTTTTTTAAAGATGGTAGAATGTTGTTTTTCACTGACCGTGATTGACAACTTTGGCAACATGTATAACATTAGTTATATTACATAGTTGACTCCTATGAACTATAATTAAAACTTCACTCTATGTGTAAAATAGAATAGAACGTATATATTACGGAAAGCTTATAAAACACGTAAGTCATTTCGATAGCAAAAGAACCGCTTTATATGCTATCTCGAGAATTTCACGAATTTTGTTTTGGAATTTTTAATGTCTAGAATAGGAGTTGTTCATGAATTGCTTTGTAATGGAGAACAATTCGACACTTGTGATTGCTTATTAAGATATGCATGTGAAATTATGAATGGTGACACTTCAATATGTTGTCACAAATGACAGTAAATATTATTGTAAATATATTTATCATATTTTTTGTATTACTAAACAAGTTATATTTCTTGTACAAAACTCCAAAGCAGGTGGTAGCATATCTGTGTGTTGCAGGGAAAATAAAAAAGGGCGTAATGATGTTGCACCGTGTTTTATATAAGTTGAATTTAATAGTGCATAAAGGATAAACAAGATAGAAGATATTATACTAAAGCGGCATTAGTGATAGAAGTTATCATTTCTTGTCATTTATTTGTGACGTGAAATAAATTCGTTTTTTATTAAATTACATAACAATTATTTAATTAAACCAGCTATTTTAATTCTAATCAATAATTTAAAAAATATTAATAAAAATAATTACTTAACAATAACGAATAATGCATCGCAATTTAACGTATAATACGAATCTATGATTAAAATACATAGTTCTGAGAAAATATAGTGTATATTTATAATTTTTTTTTATTATTCAATCACTTCACTGAAAAAATACATCAAATTAAATTAACACTTTTAACATTTGGGCTGAATTTTGAAGATATAAATATTATACCCCATGGACCTTATGGCTGTGTTATTAGGAGTGAGGTCGTATCAAATGGCAACACTTGTGACGAATAACAATACATCTTTAAAAATTAATTCGTACTTTCACATTCTATTTGGCAATCACAATTCGTGTTTCATTTACTCCTGCACAAAAGAATTGACTATGACGTTGAGATTTTGCTGAATAAATTTGGATAAATTTATTCTCTTGTACATACATCTTTTAAATTCATTTTGCTGAAGATGCATGCCTTAATCACAACTGAAAAGTACTCTAAATAGACAGTAAATTACAACACACAAGGTATTGAAATGTTAGAAGTAAGAAACATAAGTTTTGATTAAATATAATTTGTAGTACAGTTGTCAAATCATATGAAGGGCCATGGCAAAAAACGGTCAGAGTCCAATTTTTTCGAAATCGAGTTTTCCCATCATCTGCAAGTTTATAGAAAGAAGTTTAACCACGCGGAATCCTCTAGCAAGTAAATATCACGGTACGTGAGATTTTAGTAACCATTTACTTTAACCCTGATACAAGTCCTGAGACTTGAAACTTTAAATCAGCTTTTCTGAAGAATTGAGAAAAAACGGGCTCTGATTGTTCTTTGCCGTAGCTCTTCATATAGCTGAGTTAATCTTTACAAGTTTTTTGCTAAAAACATAAAGCTCGACTGACCGATAAGCTGATGTTTATTAAAAACTTTCTGATCATCAGACCAAAAACTAAGTCAACTTGAAAACAAAATCTTCAATAGAGGAAAGCCAAAATAAAATGAAAAACTTCGAAACGCTTAACAATTTTATACAATTTAAAAAACTAATTTTAATACTCAATATTAAACTAGTAATAAACTTTTAAAAGTATTTTCATTAATTTGAATACAATTCTAAAAGAATTGCAATTGCTAGTTTTTAAACATGAAAAAAGCACATTTATTTAATAAATTAAAGCCAATTTGATATTTTAACTTATTAAGATTATTTTTATAGAATAATGTAGGGAATTTTTTTTTTTTATAGAAACTGTCTCGCTGACCGAGGGCAACAAATCCAGATAAAATTACTAATGGAACATTCAAGTGTGAACATTGAAAGTTTATTTTTAAAACAAATTTTTCAGTAATCACGTTGTTTAAGCTTATTGTAGATGTTTTTCAGACATGTAACTATCTAATCTAAAAGTGTAGAAACAATCTTATGTATGTGTAACTTGAAATTTCCTGCAAGAAAAGATCAAATACAGTGATTGGTGTATAATTACATAAAACAAGACATATTAAATAGTTTGCAAAGGAAAATAAATCAGAATATATTCATACTGTTTGGGATATTCAGCTGTTCAATAGACCCAATGCTATATTTTTGGGGGCCAGAATGTTTGCCGAGTTATAGCTTAAATATATATGAATTATTGAAAAAGTATATTATCAGTAATAAAAGCTTATCCACAAAATTTGAAAGGGAAAGAGATGGTAGTGTTTTTATCGCACTTCAGCTAACTTTTAAAGTTTTAAATAAGTCATATTTTTTAGTATTATTAATTTTTATATTCCAATTTGGTTAATGACTTATTATTACTAATGTTACACATAGTTACACTACTTTAGTACGAGCACCTGCTTAGTCTTCGCCCTTTTACATGTTTTTTGTTCTAACCAGCGCATAGTGACTTATTTTCTTTCTTATTCCTTTCTGGAAACTTACCGAGTTGACATAGTAATAGCTAACTTCTCAGGAAAGCAATGCAAAGTTTATTAATGATCTAACATCTATGTTACATAAAGTAAAATATTTTTTCATGTCTTAAAACAATATTTCGACAGTAATTGTAGACCAAACAGTAAGGCATTAGGTCTATAGGACTTGAGAAGGCAACACAATCCCTCTTAAGAAAATCCGTTATCTTATTTCTTATATTATTTTTAGAGGGAATAAAAGTTCTTAATATTCCCTCTACTTCAAATTTTTTTCTTATTTCTTCAGTAAAACCGTACAAATATTATAAAAATATAACTTAATAAACAAAAATCCTTCATCCAACCTAAACGAAATAAATAGCACAATTTCCTCCAGTGTATTTCCACATGACTTTTCCACCTAAAAGAGAAAGAGAGAAAATTGATTTGCCAAAGTGTCGTTCCTATTTTTGGTGCCGTTTCAAATCGGACGAGCGTGATATCTTAAACATCTAGTTTATGATCGATTTTTTTTATTTTTATGGAAGAGTACCATGGGCTTTTGTGGAAATAAAATTTTACGTTTTCTATCTTCTGAATATTCTGGAAAAGATAAGCAAATCATTCGTATGGAAATAGAAGGAACATTTGTACAAATGATCAGAATATTGACAGTGCATCTTTTTTATTGAAATGATGCATGCCACAATTTGTTTGGATTGTAAACTTTTTGCTATTCATTTTTATTTAGTATTCAGTATTTAGTCTTTGGTGAAAAGTGTGTAACGTTATAAAAATAGTTTTTAAACATGTTTTTCGCATCTGAATGAAACGTACCAAATTTGTTTTTAAATATTATTTTCACATTGATACATAGTTCTGGTAGTAAAGTAATTACTTTATTTTGTGCCATTTATTCAATTTCATATATTGACGTCGCAAAAGTGAGCTCCCAAACAATACAAGTTTAATATTTTTTTTTTTTTTATTGGTAAATAAATTAAAACTAATGGTATTTGGAAACAATACGAATTAGACGTGCATGGTTGGTTGTATTCAGATTATCTGGCGCCGTCGGCAACACGAGGGCTATAATGCGCCGAAACATTCGTCATTAGACAAGCCAACCTCGAACCCGTAACCTCGCGGTCTAGAAGCTAGCACGCTAACCACATACCGTTTGGTCGGCTAGACATGCATGGTTTAATTATTATATCTATTTTATTTAAGAAGAACTTTTAATAAGGCTCATTAACTTTACTCGCTATGTTACAATCTTCTAGCCCGGTTCATTTAGAAACTACTTTGTATAAAACCTTGAAATTTGGTGAGTATAGGTACGAAAATGATCACCCTAATGAAATAACAAATTAAAAACTCGAGGATAGCATCTAATATGTTTTATTTTATGAATGAAAGTTAAAAAAAGGCTAAAGACTATTGTAGGTGGAGTCACTACATGGGCATTGACGTAAGGATTTCAAATATGAAATGAAATATATTAGACCTTATTTTCGAGTTTTTAATTTATGTCATTTCATTAAGTGAACGATTTCGTACTTACTCACCCAATTTCAAGGTTTTATACAAAGTAGTTTCTAAATGAACTGGGCTAGAAGATTGTAACATAGCGAGTATAGGGAAAGTTCCGAATATCATGCATGATTCCGACTTAGGTATAAAAGTAAATTTATTACATTTTCCCAAACATTTCTAATTTTAAAGTATGGTTTTATTTGTTTTGAACTTAAAGAAAAATTATCTAGTACTTACTAAAAAACGTAATCTTAACTCTTGTCTACGAGTTGATATCACTAATCTCCAAGTATCACTTCTGAATAGCTTATAAATGGCTTCTGCTCTGCAAGCAAATGAAGCTAATTGAACATTACCCCCCCCCCCCATCTATATCTCTGTAAATCCTACACTTTGTGTCCAACCTGATGACTGTGTAACCTCGATTGCCAAAGGTGCCGGGTTTGAATCCTGAGTTAGACATGGATGTTAGTTGTGGTTCGGAATTCACGTTAAGCTGTAGGTTCCGGCCTGATTAGCCGTTATTGTGCACAAAAATAGGCCGTTGAGAGTTCAACCAAATCAAACCAAACAAACCTATACTTAGAGTAATAAATCTATTGTATGTCTACCAGAGAATAGCTTCAGTCAGACTTTGGATGATGACAGTCGTATTTGAAATAAGTCCCGTCGATTTAGAACCTGTAACAATCACAGATGTTCATTAACTTTTGAATGCGCTCTTGACATCAAGGAAAAATGATTTATAAAGAAAAAAATAAACATCTTTTTACTTTTCTCAACAGATGGATATGTGGCACTTGGACTTATGATGAAGTTAATTTATAGACTAAACTTTATCGCAAAAGTTTCAAATGAAGCTTCAGATTAAAAATTGATAAAAAGTTTTGAATATCTGTGCTATAATTGTTATATAGGAGGCGTTATGTGCGTAAATTTAAACTATTTTATAATTAATTTTTAAACTTTTTCAAAGGGTATTTTATACATTCGATCTACAAATACAAATTTTATAAATTTAATTAATATATTTTTTTAATTAATTACTACATGCTCCAGAAAATTCGAAACAGGATAACTTAAGTTAATAATCATGGTCACCCAGAACACAGGGTTAGCACAAAAAAATCATTCATTTTCAAAACCCGATTTATTCAAAAGTATTATACTTACAAATATAAATGATAAATGAAAATGACCACAAACTATTCAAGTTTTATGCTAACACTACAAATGTTCTATGTATGCCCCCTTGGTCACACAACGCATGTCCAGGCGATAGTTAATGTTCAATTCATTCCACACATTTTGTAGCATGATCGCGTCAATAGGGATTTGAAAATGAATTATTCTTTTGTAGTAACCCTGTACTTGGAATTAATTTAAGAAGATAAAAAAAAAAACTTTAATAGCGAATTTACAAGCCAAAACAAATATTTAGTGTCATTTTTTTTTATCCCACCTCTAGTTTCAAAGCCATTTGCTTTCATAGAGAAATTAGAGACACGTATTCATAAAAGAAAAATCACCCCCGCATGGAAATCAGAAATGAGCAATAAAATTTTACGGCTAATTTTGAGCCAAAAGGACAATTAACTGTCTGAACCAAAACGATATCAGGGCAGTACTTAATGGAAAAATAATAACTCCCCGTGGAGGTTAATAGATTTAATACCTAGGATAATAACCAAGTATCGGATGTTATTTCTAGCACGAAATGTGCGATGGAAACATCGGTTTACCAGCGATGCTCACCGCTCCGTTGTTTCTTGTAACAGCAAAATGTTGTCGATGGGACGGGTTAATTGATCCTCTGTTTTTGACGGCAGAGGCGACGTTCTTTTGGAGTTGGACCGTGGCCAACAGAGGCAATTAAGCATCCTCTGTTAAGAGTAATGATCAGCCAAGCCTCGTCGGTTGATTAGTTCGAGATTGCTATTGAACGATGCCGCATCATTTAGCATTTCCGGGGAGGCCAGAAAGCTTTGTTGAAAGGTCATTTTAAAGTGAACTGTGGGGTGACAATGGTGAGGATAACAGATTAAAGTAATGGACACGGGAATGTTATTATACAGGTGAGGATAGAGACTGATAATCTACTATTGTATGTGCAGTTCTATGTACATATAATAACAGAATGTTTAATATGAAACCGATAAAGAAATATTACGTACAATAAACGTCACTGATTTTCAACTTCGCTTATAAGCGGTTTTTGCTTTGCAAACAGATGAAGCCAATTGATCACTTATCCTTATCTATGCTATGTGATACGTTGCCTATGGTTACAAACACATTCTAACTAGTTTAGGAAAGGGGGTTGCTAATATAAATCTGTAAGGTGATTTTCAAGATTTCTTCGGCTTCAAGTCAATAACCAAACATGCACTATGCAGAAAATGCATTTAGAGAGTGCTAAACGAGTATTTCTGATTTCCCAATTTTTATTTTCCATAATTTGGCTCTTATGGTTATCTGAAATGGGAAATATTGAAAATCGACCTCCCTTCCTCCCCAAAAAAAGGAGAAAAAAATCATCAAAATATATTCGTGAGATTCCCATTGAAGTCCCCGAGATTACCCACAGATTATATCGACAGCTAACAAATTATCCTTTAATTAAAGATTTAATAAATATCACATAAAGATTTAAAAAAAAAAAAACCCCACAAACACTTACTTAACCTTTGTTGCAACAGTAGAGGGTGGTTTACCGGTTTATTTGACAGGCTGATCAGGCTAAGTTTTGTCAATTTCCAAGCTGAGGTGTACAGTCTTCCTAATCAGTCAGTCATCTATTAATAGGTGCAAAAGTGTTGGCCATGTGATTGAACAAGGTGGTTCTTGTAACTATAACCTGTAAAGGTGGGCATATTTTTATTTTTCTAAAATGGAGGCCGAGAGACAGGATCTTTCCCTATGGTTCTCCTTTAATCTATCCTCCAATACGATGTCCACAAACCAACCAGCCAAATGAATGCCGGATGTCACGCGGAGGAGGTAAAAGGATTATTATATAGTTGTCGGGATGTTGATGTGTATAATGTTAATTAATGGTCAACATTTGTACTCTGTCAGATCGTTGATTAATGGCCCATGGCATGTGTCTTCCTTTGGATTGTTAAATTGTGATAATGTTTGAATGAAGCGAATAACTCCCAGTGCACATCTGCTTCATGGCGATCTGTCTATTCTAGTTATCATACACCAACGAGCTTCAATATTCCATATATTATATGATTTCGACGTAGCCTGGTGAAATAGATAAGTACTTACTGTTTTAATATAGTGTTGTCGTGTCTAGTCACCTATAACTTTTTTGCTGGTGTTTTTTTTGTGTGTGTGTCTGGTGAGGTTTTAAACAGTATTACTAAAAATTTTAAAGTGTTCTTTACTATTTTACTATTCTGGATTGTGTAGGTCCGCATGTGTAACTGCGATTTATTTTGATACGTGTTGTCATAAGTTTAGGATTTAAATAATTGACGATTTTCTGGGTTAATTCTCTGATAAGAAAAGTACAATTCTTATAAAGAGTATAAGATATGTTTCATTTGTGTAACTCACTATTGCCGAAGTATTTTACTCTCATCTCTAGTTTAAACGTGATTTATTTAATAAGTTAACAATGACTCTTCTTGTCATTTGAAGAATAAGGGTTTTTTAAATCCACTTTTGTTTGAGAATAGACCCAAGAGTGTAATCTGTTGACTCGCAAGTTTTATTACCTTTATATTATCATTACGAAATCATTTCCAAGTGACTCTAACCACTCACCCATCTGGTTGCCATTTGAATTTAATTCCTTACCCAATCATTGCGTTGAATAAATATCTCATAATACACGAATATTTTAAGTCAGATAAACGCTTATTACTTAACTTGAAAACCAGGTACTAGTTAGAGACGCAATAGAAAAATCTATATTTAGTTGATTTTTTTACTACTATCTTGAATGAATCTTAGTCATCGTAAGAGTGATGTGTAAGGTGGAACCTTCTGTACATTTTTGCGCAGCATGGCCCTTGTGCCTTTTCGCTACAAAACAACAAACAAAAAACAGTCGGTACATTTTAGAAGGTGAAAAGCATACTAGTTTGGAGTGGCAAAATACATTGATTGGTATAAAAACCAAGGAAAATTTTATGTTTGAAGGATTTTATGGACACCCGGGAGAGTTATGGGTTAAATGCTTTAAGAATATTTTTAAGGTACTGAAACGAACAACATTTTCTTCCAATATATCTGATATTTTTGTGGTAGAAGCAGTGTTCGCCAGTTAAATATTTTCAAATGGAATTTCCTGCCGATCAAACGGTATATTGGTTAGCGTGCTAGCTTCTAGACCGCAAGGTTGCGGGTTCGAGTCCCGTGTAAGGCATGGGTGTTTGTAAATGTATGTTGGCTTGTCTAATGACGAATGTTTCTGCGCATTATAGCCCTCATGTTGCTGACGGTGCCATATAATCTGAAAACAACCAACCAACCAACCAACCAAAGGGAATCCCCCCCCCCCCTTCTCTAAATTTTAAGGGTATTTTTAAAATCCAAAGGGCATTTTTTAAAGTAAATTTTTTTTATCACTACAGCAAATTAAGTTTTTTGACTAAACTAATAACTACATAACATTGATGCACGATTGAGATTTCGCATATCAGAGTGGAAATATGCTTTTTAAATGTTTACTAAAAACAATTGATGGTTGTAAACCTTAAACTAATTCGTAACAATATGCCGTTCGGTGACACCACGTTGGTATCCAGTGAAACTATCGGAAAAATGACGACAGCACCTCGAAAACTATCAGGAAATTGCCGACAACACTACGACAACTATAGCGCAAATGACGGAGAAGTAAAACTTGACAATTTACGATATCTCGAAAATATCGAAAAAACGCCTTCGATAGACATAGGTGAAATGATCTGAACTTCTGAATCAGTTCTATCAGAACTTGTTCAATCTCTTTTCCAATCAACGCTTTGACTAGTGCTGTGGGTGGATGGTTTGATAATTTTGGTGCTAGGAAAACACGTGGTTCATACTGCGCCAAAGAAATAAGTGAACTCTAATTTAAAATCTAAGAAACAAAGTATCGGAAAAATTAGCATAAAAGTCAAAGTTGAAATATTTTAGTGGGTGGAAGCCTTCCACAAAAAATGACTCACGGTCTGTCAGACTGCATACAGAAGTTAAAGGTTAAATCACATTGGCTCTTTAGACCGGAATTGTTCTAAATTCCGTGGTAGTCAACGTGTTAATAAGAGGAGGTTTCAGTCACTAAGGCCTCTTTCATACGAGGCGGTTTAGTTGATTCAACTAAGTTGTTTGGTAAACTCTCAACTAGTTGATTGCCGTGTGAACACTCTTTCTTAGCACTTTCACACGAGGCAACTTGTGGAATCAACTTCTCTTCCTAACGAGAGGTCAGTACAATATTAGATCCCGAGGACTGGATGGAATAGGATTGGGGATGTTTAATGTTTTAATTTTTAATGTACGAAAACTACTCCTATAGGCATGGTGCGATGTTGATATTCTAAAAATTTAGATAAAATTCTTAATTAAATAATAGATAAATTTGCGTAATTTGGTGCTCCACATGTTTTTAAATGTAACAGTCATAACCAGTACTAATTAATGTGATGCTGTTTAATGGATAATGTAAAGAGAGTGACTTATGTCAACATAGCAACATAAAATAAAAAGCCAATGATAAAGAATACATTTCTTAGAAAGTAACAAATAAAAATATTTTTGTTCGTTTTTTTAATGACGATTCGGCTTGTAAATATATTTTTTTTAATTTAAAAAATAAATAAATTGAACACCATTAACAAAATAACAAATGAACTTCTAAATTTGAATGGTACCGACTACTTTATGGAGTAGACATCTGTATTTATTTATTTATATATATAGATATTTACTTAATGTACATAGTTTGATGGCAACATATCGCCGGACAACAAACACACATTTTTTCGTTAAAGTTTCCACATTGAAACTTGCAATTGCCAAGATTTCCATAGTAAACTGAGACAACTTATCAACCGCCTGATAAACTAGTTGATCAATCTCATCCCAACTAGTTGATTCAACACAAAATACACTATCGATATTTGTCTTTTAACATCAGTCTCTTAGTTGAATCAATTCAGTTCACTATGGAAAGCTTTACAATTGCAAGTTACAATGTGAAAGTTTAACGAAGAAATTTGAGTTAGTAGTCCAGCGATATGTTATTATATCAAACTATTTACATTAAGTAAATATCGATATAAATAAATACAGATGTCTACTTAATAAAGTAGTCGGTACCATTCAAATTTAAAAGATCATTTGTTATTTTGTTAATGGTGTTAATAATGGTAAAAAAACCTCCAAAATTAAAACAAAAGTTTTCCTTTTTCTCAAATTTAATAATAAAAAGAATATTTACAAGCCAAACTGTCATTAAAAAAACGAACAGAAATACTTTTATTTGTTCATTTCTGCAAAATATATTCTTTATCATTGGTTTTTTTATTTGATGTTGATATGTTGACATAAGTCACTCTCTTTACATTAACCTTCAAACAGCATCAAATGGATTAGTAAAGGTTATGACTGTTACATTTAAAAACATGCGGAGCACCAAATTACGCAAATTTATCCATTATTTAAGAAATTTATCTAGATTTTTCGAATGTCAACATCGCACCATGCCTTTAGGAGTAGTTTTCGTACATTAAAAATTAAACATCTCCAATCCTATTCTATCCAGTCCTTGGGTTCTAATATCGTACTAACCTTCCTTTAGGAAGAGAAGTTGATTCCACAAATTGCTTCGTGTAAAAATGCTAAGAAAGAGTGTTCACACGGCAATCAACTAGTTGAGAGTTTACCAAGCAACTTAGTTGAACCAACTAAACCACAACGTGTGAAAGAGGCCTAAATGTTGACAAATTGTACACGCTTAGTATTTCTACCTGCGGTATCATAAAATAGAAATGGCCTTTTCGTGGCACAGTAGAACTTGTTTTTATAGTATATTTCAATATAAACTCTTCAGGAATTTGAAAAAAAAAAAAAGAAAAAAAAAATCATACGTTAATTTTCATTTTTGAAAAATTTAGACTTTTAAAGACTTTGCAATTTTTTCCACATATTATATCTTCTGTAAATTGAAACATTAATGCAACTGCATTTTTTTAAAAAATGAAGTTAGGTCTTTATTTTATCAAGCAATACCTAGCGCATTGAACAAAGAACTGTAACACTTATTGTAACAATACTAAGCTAGTTCCAAGTTGGTAGACGCCAATAAGTTTATACTGAAATCTTTTGGGTTTTTCGCTTTTCTTGATTTTTTTGCAGCTGCATCATTGTCATGGGCACCGGTAGAAATATTCTCAGAGGGTTTCAAAAACACCTAAGTGGTTACAAGGTGGTTAATTTTTGTTTTAACTTTGATTATACAACTGATTTCCTTAATGAAATTTTTATTAATAGTTATGTATTAAATTTCTTGCTCATTGAATATTTGAAAACCTGTATCATACTTCTATTTCCATTGAATCATGCCACTTTTCTCCATATTATTTTTAATTTTCTAAATCAATTTAAGTGCAAGTGCACCCTCTTCCACCTTCCTGGATTCGCCCAATGTCATTGTTCCACACTAGCGGGGCGCAGCATAGCTAATATTGGCTCTTGTCCATAAAAAAACAACCAACCACCATAGCGGTGATATGAAGTTATTTTTCCGACAAAGTTATTATTATTATTATTATTATTTTTTAAATAATTTTGTATGGTTCAGTAAGTGAATTCTAGAAGTAGAAATAACGTTTTCACATGATTTTATCTTTATTTACGCTGATGAAATTAAAACCAATTCATTGTCAACATAACTTGACACATTTGTAAGTGGATAAATTGATGTTTAGCTTCTCCTGTTGAAAAATAACAGAGATTTCTATGGCTACATCACTTCACTTGTCGTCTGTATAAAAACCAGTATCTTCGGGGCCGGTCGCTAGCGTAAAGTGACTGTTTCAATGATTAATATTATGTAGTTTAACTGTCTATGCAATTTAGGTTGAATTTATCTTATTATTTGTCTAATAGTAGCTTAAATGCATCTTAATAAGTTATAATTGATGCTAATGTTTCATTGACAACGGTTATATGGCACATAAATGCATTCGAATATTCTGTTCCGGAGGCTTGGCATCGGGTATATTTATCAGTGAAATACATCTCGCAATTTTGCACTCGGTCAGATGATTAGTTTGACACCTGAGCAAGCATATCACTCTCTATAACCACACCAAAGTGAGGGCATTTAAACCTCAACGGATGTAATTTGAAGCAGCCCCCATTGTTCTACATACCAGTCTTATGATTATTTCTCTGGCTTGATCCCATGATCCAAATAAAACCAAGCAACCTGAACTTGTCACATAAGATTAAAAATATTTAAACCATCCTTTCAAAGACTAAAAAAATTGATATATTGCACATTAAAATATACCGCGCATTTCAAATAAAAGTTCATCCATTAAAATGTATTGAACTACAATTTTTACAAGCATAAAAGCAGGCAATTTTCATGCCGAAATTCAAGCTGTACCTTGTCAAACTAACCGACGTTTTAACCATCCCAAGCGAATGAAAGGAATACGTCGTAGAATTTTTAGTTTGGCATTTTCAATCATTTCCTTCTATCTATATTTCTTTTCTATACTTTGGCAGGAGTATTAAATCGATGCCAGAACATAAGTGTCTTTTATCTACGTCAGACTTTTGCAAACTCTTCTTGCTAGGCATATAAATTTTTTAGTCGAAACTGCGTCAGCTGCCTTTTGGAAATGAAATTGTTCCAGACAGTTTTCCCTTTTAAGTTTTTATTTGAAAGGAAATTTGAGCCGAGCGCATTCTTTTTTTGTAATATCGATGTGGCTTATTTTATGTTGAGTATGTGTTAGATTTCTTGAGTTTATGACAAAGATAAATGTGAAATAAAATACTTGCATTTTTCACATGTTGTTCACGTGAATGCAATTGATTATTTATCTTTGTATCTCTATTAATATATTTTACTAGACAGTTGTAAGGTAAAGCCTAAGGCGCCCTCTGAAAAATTATAAATGTATGTATGTGTGTGTAAGAAAAACAATAATGTTGGTCTTGAAACTTCCTTCTGAAAGCACATTCGTAAGAATAATAGTCTAATCTCCATATCACGTGAACAGAAATAAATGAAAAGGTGTAGGGGCATCTATTCTCAATTATATGGTCCCATCTTACAGTGTTAAAGAGTTGGCAGTGTTCAAGATAACTCTTTTAGGGACATGTCGACTATAAATTCAATTACTTTGCTTTGGTACAGTACGCCAGAAAAAAAATCCGAACGATGGCTATATCTTGTATTCTAATTGATGAAATAACAAAAGTCAAGTACCGTTGTAAATTGTGGAAGGTCTTTATTATATATGTTTTTTATTTATTTTTATTTTTATCATTAGGGGTCATCTACATATTTAAACTAAACCAAACTTTAAAAAGTTCAATGGCAACACCATTATATTATACCATATATAGAATTAAAATAAAAAAAAACCCGTCTAAATTCCAAATTTCATAATTTTCCAATGAGTGGTTAGTAATTAAATGTTGTCAGATATATGATAAGTTAATGTTAAAAAGAAAATTTGTTTTTTTGGCCATAAATTCTTATATTGTTAATATATTTTAGCAATTTTTATTTCAAAGGATAGTTTAAGGCCAAACATAAATAACATGCAACATTTGTATTAAACAGTTTTTTAATTATTAATTAATAAAACAAGTTTTAAATTTTTTAAAATAGAAACATATATATATTTTTTTGCTTCCATTAGAATTATCATGGTCGAAAACCCCTCCAGAATTTTTTTCATTCCATTTTGACTTTTGGTTCTCGATAGTTTAGCAAAAATGTAAAAAAGCTCACTTTAAGGAACCGCGTAATAGATTACGTCTTGAAGTATGTAAAACGTTCGATTTTCCCCCGCGATAAAGAAATTTGCCTTCAATATCTTCCAAAACATTTTCTTTCATAAGTGACGTGTTTCTCAACATAATGAACTGAAATTTGATAGCTAGGGTAAACGAGGTATTCTAAATAGAATGAAAACATAAAAAATAGGGGTTCGTATGGAAATTTTTAACGATAGAGTTAAATTTATTTAGTTTACATCTCCCTAAGAAAAAAAATTTGCATCAGACATATAGAAAATCACAAACAAAACATTTTGGTGCAAATCGGCAAGATTCTAGGATAATTAGAACCGAAGATATAGCCATCGTTCGGATTTTTTTTTTCCTGCGTAGTGTACCTGGCAAAGTTATTTAAAGTTATAGGAGCTTACTGGACCACTTCGTACTACTGAAGGTATTGTTTATATATATATATATATATATATATATATATATATATATATATATATATATATATATATATATATATATATATATATATATATATATATATATATATATGATTAAGTATGCCTATATGTTCCAAAATGGGAAATTGAAGGATTAATTGAAAAAAAAAAAAAAAGTAGGCTTCCATAGATTTTTCTTAATCTTATTATTTTTTTAAAGTTTTATTGATAATTTTTTTTTTCAATTTAAAACGTTGATAAGGCCTATAATTATGCACACGTAAAAATTCAAGTTTGTGTAATGCCATAGTGTAATGTATCAATATACTTGTAAGAATAATCAAAGTTTTTCTTGGCATGTGAAAATTTCACGAAATGAAAATAGTGTACGCAAATCACGCTTTTGTACAGACATTTAAAAATTCATATAAGTCGACGTTTTTAGGATATTGTATCAATTTATTTCTTATGGATATTTTAAGAGTTTATAGGTATGTTAAAAATAAATTCAAAGTAATTTACTATCAACAGAGGTTAATTTGGGCATTCCATTCAAAATTTAAATATATAAAAATTCAAATTAATGAGTTTTGGGAAAAACACTAAATAATTTTAATGAGTTTGTAGATTTGAGCTATGGCATAATTGTAGTTTAATTGGTTTATCTGTTTAAAAAATTAAATACCTGACTTTGTCCACTTGTTATATTATAGCATAGATTAAAACAAGTAAAAATATTGTGAATTTTTAAATTTTACAAAATAAAATAACTGAGTTTGATTGTTTATTACACTGAATAAAATGACTTACAAAATACCTCAGAAACATTGCAATTTTCAGAAAGAATACCAAAACAATTAAAATTTCAATTATGTATCCCTACGTTATTTAAATATTTTATCCTCATTATGGTATCAAAACGTAATATAAAATCTCCAATTCAAGTTGCATCATTTTTGTAAAAAGTCGCGGTAGAAGTAGTATTACTATTTACAGCAGTGAAGGTCTTCAATAGATGTTAAAATTATAAAACTTCCCTGAAATGAATGGTGTTATAACGTTTTTGGAAAATGTTTTAGATCATCAATTCATAAAAGTCATTACATCATTTGTAACTAAAGCTTGCTTCAATTTTATTTTGATTTAAACTATACAAAAAAGTTTTAACAGTTTTTAAATAAATAACTCTTAAATTATATAGTTAGATTTTTATTATATCAATTAAAAACGTGTTCTATTAGCTGCGTGTCCCGTATCAAGACAAATATTCATTTCGGTTTGGTTTGGTACTTCCGACTGTGTCTATTTCTGGCACTTATAAAGTGCTTAACACAGCCAAATACTTCTGGTAATTTTGAGCATCTAGAAGAATACGAGATCGAAATTTTCTAGCGTAAACCCCTCTCTAAAGCCCCACCACACCAACGAGAGGACATTGAGGCTACGACAGATTTAATGAGCACCAGCCTCTATTAGGTACACACCCATATTTGGCGGGACGAGGACCAAACCCACAGCTCTCCGGTCATGAGCCCGATACCTTACCGCAGGGTTATCGGAGCCTCCTACATTTCGGTTTATTGATTCCAACATACAAACAAACGGCCGGTGTTGCCAATCCGCATACCCTAAATACGTCCTAATTTTTGGGCACGAGTAAGAGAACAATATAGATTGATCCTAGATGATGATGACGTAGTTATAGTACTGCACCATTACTCAAGCGGATCGCGTTTGAAAGTCATTAACAGTATTTATCGTTGAGGATTAAATTAGGTTATCGTAAACTGCCGAATTAGTCGAAGGTTTCGGAAAAATTAAACAAACGTTAAGTGTTAAGTTAAGAGGAACTTATAATAAGGGTCATTCCCTAAACTCGCTATGTTACAATATTCTAGCCCAGTTCATTTAGAAACTACTTGGTAGAAATCCTTGACATTTGGTGGGTGGGTAGGTACGAAAATGATCACTTAATGAAATGACATAATTTTGAATCCCGACTGTAGCGTCTAATGTATTTTATTTTATATTTTAAATCCTTACGTCAATGCCTACGTCGTGGCTCCACAATATTCTTTTGCTTTTTTTAAATTTTCATTTATAATATAAAATATATTAGACGCTGTTTTCGAGTTTTTAATTTATGTAATTTCATTGAGGGAGACCCGTTAGCAAAAACCTAAATTTTTATTAATGAATTTAGTAGCACCATATTTTTTATATAAATAAAACATCAATTTTTAAACAATTATTGACACAACTTTTTGTTTTTTAAATTTAATATTTTTTGATATTTTTTTTAGTGTTTTTTGGCCGAAATATACGTCTTTTTAAAAAGACAGATCCTCCTTCAATTTTTAATATTTTTTTTTTAATTCTTTATATAAATAAAACATCAATTTTTAAACAATTGACAAGTTTTTTTTTTTTTTTTAATTTAATATTTTTTTTAGTATTTTTTGGCCGAAATATACGCTTTTTAAAAGGACAGTTCCTCCAATTTTTAATTTTTTTTTTTAATTTCAAAACTAATTAATTATATTAAAGTATGCTATAAAGATGTAGGGATAGATTTTTTTTAAATTAGTTTCACTGGGGATTTTAAGAAGATGTTTTATGTTTTTCACAAGAAATGTTTAAATTTTCGCAAAAAATTCCAATTTTTTTTATTCTTAAAAAAAGTTAGTACAATTTACTTAAAAAAACTCTCAATACGTTTATAAAACTGATATTCAAGATTTCAAAAATATAAACAGTTTAAATCCAACTAAATTTTTCTCAAAAAGCCTCAGCATTTTAAACACAGTCAAAATTGCTAATTCTAGATTCCGAGAAAAGCGAATTTAAAATAAAAACTTGTATACAACTACATAGTAGATCGGTATGTAAAAGTTTAAAAATCGAATGATTGCAGTTCCCTAGAATGTTTGAAATTTCTCCCATGTCTTCTTGAGTATATATAGCTTAATTTTATGCAATAAAATATTTTTTTTTCTCTCTAAATATTACGATATTTTTGGTACGGGTCTCCCTTAAGTGATTATTTTCGTACCTACTTGCCAAATTTCATGGCTTCAAACAAGGTAGTTTCTAAATGAACTGGGCTAAAAGATGGTAACATAGAGAATATATTGAATTATCCTTAATAGGAATTTTTCCTTAACGATCACCCAGAGAGAGTGTTTGGACTGAATAATGTTCTTTAATACCATATAACAGTTTAAAACAAACTGATTCAAAATAGACATGGGCTTATCAGTGGTAGCATTCGCCTAAAATCCTTAATATTATTTAAATTTTTGTTTCTCAATAAAATTCCAAAAATTGTCCTTAAATTTTTCGATAATTTCTAAAAAAAATTAAAACCCCAGAAATTTCTTCAATTTTCCACTAAAGCCCGAAAAAAACCCCGATATTCCCCCAGATGAGAAATTTAGATTTAATCAAATCCGTATGTTTGTCAAAATAGTATAATTGTTTAATTATATAACTGCTATTTTGCTTAAAAGTTGTTTGACGCTCATTTGTTTGGAAATTGGCAGTTTCTTTGCCGGTATTGAAACAAGCTTTGGAAAGAATGTCTGTGTAAGGAGCCTATGCCAACATCAAAAGAAATATCCCTAAGTGTTTTTGAATGATCTCTAAAACGTTCCTGAAATGTTTGGAATTATCCCTAAAATTCCTACCTAAAGTTTTTTTGAAAACTCATTGCGCCCTTTGGCATATGCAGTTGCTACTCAATCATATTGTTCTACACACAAACCACAGATATCCGGACTCAAGAACAAAAGTCATCGATTCCTTGTAGTAAAGGTAATTTCCCGAACAAATTCGGAGCGAAGCCAAAACTACCGAACAAAAGTCGATTTCCGATTCCTGAAAGAATGTTGGCAAAAGTTCGTTGAAAAGTACTCCTCCTACCTTCACCAGTTCAACGATCTATTCGGTCAAGATAGGATGGCACTGACTTCGCATTTGTATCCCATCAAAAAAGCCTTAGTTACGCTGAGAGAAACTTGGATACCGACTGTAAAACGAAAATATTTGGGTAAATGTCCTGTCTGATCCTGAAACAACTTTACGTGACAGAGTGCCATTAACCTCTCATTTACATCGGAAGTGACATTACCGTTAACAACAGCACATATATTAAGAGCATATGATGTATCTAAAAAGTATTCTATTAGTTCACACTGGTATGAATTTTTTTGTTGTTGTTGTTGGTACTAGATAGAAATAAATTATAAATGATTACTTTATTAGTAGAGGGTCGTTGACGTTGGTAATGCTGAAGAGAGTAGTTGGAAAGTGTTAGAGATTTACATAATTGTTAATTAATATAATTTCTTGTTGTGTAGTTGTTATGAGATGATCATAAGATTAACAACGTACTTTCGAAATATCTACTAATTAATTTAAACACTATGAGTCTAAGATATAAAGCATGGGCTTTGAATTCCTGGGAATGCTTTTTGACGGTGGCATTGATTTATGAATTTTGTTTTTTGATAAGTTTTTAACTAGAATGGGTTTGTGACAATGTTTCGTCGCACATGTGAGATTGTCCAATAAAAGTTTTAAAAATAATAGTTTTATCTAGCTTGAGATCTTATAAATGTTATACTGAATAATTAAGGGAAGATGATGGTAATAGAAAATTTATATTATACAGTTAGGATAGGAAAGACTGTAAAAATAAACACTTTCCATAAAACCACAATTTTGTGTATATGAAAGTAAATACTACAGTTTAAAATAAAAACATGTGTTATATTAATAACACTTAAGACTACACTAAACACCTTTTTCCACAGTTATATCTTTGCTTATGAAATCAAATGAATAAGTCGACCAAACGTTGTAGTGGTTATCGTGCTAGCTTCTAGACCGCGAGGTTGCGGGTTCGAGTCCCGTGTTAGGCATGGGTGTTTGTAAATGTATGTTGGCTTGTCTAATGACGAACGTTTCAGCGCATTATAGCCCTCGTGTTGCTGACGGCGCCAGATAATCTGAATACAACCAACCAATCAAATGAATAAATAATTTACTTTATTGAAAAATCTTTAAACTTTATTTCATGTATATTATGATGTTCGAGAAAGAAAACAATCCATTTTTAATTTTAACAATGAAAAATTAATAAGAATATGAAACAAAATAGGATATTAGTTATAACATTAATAAAAGACTAAAATTATCGGCTAAGCACTACAACTGAACAACATCAGCAAACATCTCTTTTCATCCAAGCAGGTAGAGCAGGCGCATGGCCACGCAATGCCTTTCCTGCGCATCCAAACATTAAGTGGGGACGGACGATGGACCACACCTTTGACCAACTGAAAACAATACCCTTGGCTTTAGGACTCAGGATAATAAATTTAAATAATTTAGAAAGTAAAAACTGAATTGATTATGGACAATATTCTCAAGAACCCCTGCTGAAATATGTAGCAGTTCTCGTACATTTACTTTCGGGTTGTTTTGAATACGTGCTAAATGTTTCATAAAAATCCTTTAGGCCATTTTAGCATGAAGTATTAATAAATAACAATTTAAGAAGACTATCGAATTTATAAATTGAAATAATTAAAATAAGTACCATTACAAATGATTATTATTCGAAATGATAGCAAATGGCTATGGTCTGAAGAACACGAGGCATATAGGAATTTGAAATTAGGGGTTTTTCAAAATGTCAGTGAATACCCTAATATGTTAGTTCATATTTTACTGACATTTACTTCCAGATAAATCATTAATCTCATCACCTAATCATAACATTTATATATTTACTAAAAGGAAACGTTTGGGTATTTTATGGTCATTTGAGCATTAAAGTATTTACTTGATTAGTTTCTGCATTTCTGCATTTAATACAGCCATTTAATGAAGATTAATATTTTTTTGTTTCAAAAAGAATGTTACTAAAATAAAGCGATGGAAGAAGAAAATTCCATCAATGGAAATTTGAATCCATAAGCCTTAAGGGTTCAAATTTTGAACTCTTTAGTCCTGTTCATGAGGGTCTTTGAAAGTAAACATCTCAACTGGATAGTGGTTGACATAAATAATTTTTAATTTATCTACTGATTTGTGCCATTTAATAAAACAACTAGTATTTTACAATCAGATCATACGTGTTTAACTAATGCGACCATCAAAATAATACAAGATATTATTTTTCGAATTAAAAGCAAAAATGGTTTTGCAGATGTTAACTTTTTCGTATGCGCTGCGGAAAAAAAATGACCAAATTCTGACGAATAAATATCCAGTTACGGATTGCTTTCTTTTAGAACCAAGTGTTCACGATACCGCTTTTAATTATATTTAAACTAGCTGAATACCCGTCCTTCGCTACGAAATTTTAAAATGTGCAATTTTTTAGCTAGCTGCGTGGCCCCGCGTTGCGGAGATCGGTCATTGGTATATAGGTACCAGAATTTGGCGCTTCGCTCACAGGACGGTTCATTGCTACGCAAAACCAAGCTCCTTTCGGTCGTTAAAAAGTACACTGACACATGAGCACAGGCGCTTACTTTACTCCTTGTAAGGTTCATTGCTATGCAAGCATGGGCTCGCTGAAAGATTTATAGCTACTTAAGCATAAGCGCGCTTCACTCACTAAAAACTAATTACTAATTGCTACCTAAACCTTTAATATAAGTAGCCCCTCACCTATCGAGAATAGGTGAGGGGCATGGATAATCACCAAAACAAAAAACTTCTTGTCAAAAGTCCAATTAGAAGGCTAAAACTACTTATGATGAAAATTTCAAAGCTGTAGCTCTATTTGAATTCACTTTGTAAAAAAAAAAAAAAAAAAAAAATAAAAAAAAAAAAAAAAAAAAAAAATAATAATAATAATAATAATAATTAAAAAAAGATTTAAAATTTTAACCTTCTATTTGTCATAGGCACATTAGAAGACTATGTTAAAAATTTCAGAGCTCTACAATTTTAAGTAGCTTTCTATTGATTCACAGACACACAGACTATTTTATTATGATAGATTATTAACAACCGAATAATATGTTGTCTTGTTTTTAAGTAAGATGAGAACTTGATGTTTGTTTTGGAACTTCCGACTGTCTATTTCTGCCACATGTAAGTGCTTAACACAGCTGAACACGTCTCGTAATTTTTGAGCATCTAGAAGAATACGAGATCGAAATCTTCTAGAGTCCACGACAGATTTCATGTGCACCAGCCTCCTTTAGGTACAAACCGATCTACGGCGGCCGTTACAGGATCGAACTCGCAACCCTCCGATCATGGGCTCGATACACTGACCAACCAGGATAACGGGGCCTTGACATGATGTTTTGAGTGTGTCATTGCTCGTTTTTGGAACAATTTTAGTTAAGTTAAAACGCACAGGTGAATGTTTTCGTTTTTGAGTATAACTTTTTCTCATTTGGTTTACTTACACATAAAAATAATTCCTTTTAAGTGTTACTAAACTATATTATACAAATGTATTGGATTGTTTACTATTGAGCCACGCTATAATGATTGATATACGTATTTGTATGTGGCTTTGAACAGGTATTTAAAAAATTCAAAAATGAGCAAAAGCTAAAACTGTGTTTCATATGGGGTTACTTTATAGTGCTGAAAATTGTCTGAGTTCAACTGATTTTTTAATTTTTGTTTGATTTCCTTATTACATTTCTAATACAATTTGATGAATTTGTTTGAAAATTTTAATTACAGTCTTACATTATTGATTTTGTTACTTTTTGCGAGTCAGGATATTAATATGAACGACATTTTTTTAATTTTAAACTGTTTTTGGAATATGGTGCCCGATTAGTTTGATGTGCAAAAAATGAATCGGCTGGAAAGATGGGGAAAATATACAATTGTATGGTAAAGTTTCAATTTTACTAATTTTGTATTCTATCTTGAATGTACAGTAGAAATCCTGATTAACAATTAACTGGCTTTAACTATTCGGCATTAATTCAAAAGGTAGAATTATTTGAGATTTTTAACAATTTTGTAATATTTGGGGAAGGTTGCGTAGTATAAATGCGTAGTATTATTCTACCTAATATAACAATTCTTAAACGTTACTACCGCGGTTTCCTTAAGGTAAGGATAGATTAAGCCATTAGTTGCTAAGATACATTAGTTAAAGCATTAGTTGTTAATCTATAGATAAATCCATTAGTCATTAAAATGCATAAAATTAGGAAATTTCGAAGTGAAGCACTGTCATTTATCTAGTTTAAAATAATCTAAAAGGGGACATGAAGTGTTTCATCGATAATTATTATGAAGAGAAATGAAAATTGTGCAATTTTGTTTTTCATGACTGTATCTGAAAAGATTTGGTTAATCAAGCTAAAATATTTTCACCCTTTTAAGCTCCTATTTTTTACGTTTGATTTTTTAAATATCGTTTTTCTTAAGTTATAAATATATCTAATTGTATTTTTATCACATTGAGTTTATATCAATACAAAAAAATTTACCAGTAAAAAAATAAAATTTAGAAAGAATAATTACGGAATGTGATGATTTTCATTAGATGAGGCAAAGACTAATAATCCCGCTAAAAATGCAGAAATTATAAATGCAGTGGAATTTAAAATATCAGCCTTGAAAATAACTCGTAATGCAATTGAAGACTGTGGAATTAAAACTGACAAAAACTCTTTGTTATAGAAATAAAAATTATTTTTATTAACGTGTTTTAGTTTAAAGAAACTTATAACGAGCATCGATCAAGTTACACGCGATTGCACTTGCATCAGGAACCGAAATACAAAACCATTTCATCCTTCTGAGAGAAATAATTGTTCACTCATCTCTAACCACAGTCTCTAGGTAGTTTATAAGCGGTTTTTACTCTGGAAGCAGATGAAGTTTATAGACTGAGAGGCGACTGCAATTTTTGGACCCCATCGAACATCATTCTGAATTTTTTATAGAAATTGGAGAAAAGTAAGTAGATAACGAATCCACTGGTCTGCCGGGGCAAAAATCCAATAACCAAATGTGCCATAACTTGCCAAATAATGGGAATTTTTTTTTATTTGGTAACGCTCACTCTTTAATTTTCAACTAAGGGGCCGTTCAAATATTACGTAAGCACCTAGGGGGGGGGGGGAGGGGATTAGCGATTTGCTTATTTTTGCTGACAAGGGGGGGAGGGGGTATGAGTGATGCTTACGTAAGCATTTAATAATCCCTTTATTTCTAAAAAAAAATTTGAAACTTACAAAAAAATTTCACTTTTGTACACCGAGTTCTAGGATAGGCGACTTTCCATTCAAATCGATCTAAGGGATTTAAACTTACGTCACATAAGAGTGACGTACTCTGCTTTCAGCCAATTACAATCAAACATTGATGATGCAAAATACTGCAGTTTCAAAATGAAGAAAGGGGATTCCCCTCTTTTGGGTGGAGACGTGAATCCTACATTAAACCTAACTTATGTGACAGACAATTTTTGTTTTTGTTTCGCTTGGCGACTGGCGGGCGCCTAAGATGGAACAGTAGTTGGTTTAAGGTTCAAGATTCCGAATTGAGTTGTGTTTTGAACAAGTTTCTTTTTCCACTGCAATCCTTCTTGAACTTTTTGAAGATTAAGCAAATATAGTTGCTCTGCTTTCTGTTTGCTTTAAAAAAAAAAAAAACATATGTCTTCATTTCGTGAAATTTTATATAAAAAGCTGTTTGAAGCTTTTAAAAAGTCTACATCAAACAAACCCTTAAAAGATATTCAGGATATAAATAATGAGGTATGGCGTCATTTTAAAAATGCCTCTAAAAATACCTCTAAAAATGACGAAGAACTAGAAATGTTGGTGTTAAAAAGAGTCGAAGAAGAGTTGCGAGAGGCAACTAGAAAAAAATCCCTTCTCCTTGATTATTTTATAAAGGTAATTATAAACAATTTATTCATAATATGTTAAGATAAATTTATGTTAAGTATATTTTATCAGAACTTTTTATATTTTTTATATTCACCTTGGTTTTGACTATTTAGATATTTTGAAAAATGTAGCGAAAACTAAAATAAGTATAGTATACTAGATTTGGTAATACGTAATTGTGTTAAAATTGACATCTTCTTTCTTTAATTATACAGACAATTTATGAATAATTTACAGGAAATGCCATATGACTATTTTTGTCCGTCCATCAAATCACAATTGTCTGCAAGGACTTGTGGGAAATGTGGTTTGTACCACGCTTCACTAAAATCGACAATTCGTCATAAGAAAATTGTTCATGGCGAAAATAGCCAGAGAGCCTGCCTAGTTCGGCCTATGAGAAATGCTGCTCGTCGAGCAAATGAACTGATGTGCGTCATCAATTATGTAGAAGGCATGGAAGATACCGAGTGGATAAGCGAAGAAGAAGTTTGCCCAGATTCCTTGTGCGAAACAAGTGATGAAGCAATTACATAAGATGTCAGAAAGCCTATAATTTCAGACATTAAAAACTGGCTAGAGCAACACTGGATAACATCTGACTAGATAAACTTAATTGATTATGAAAATTACACTTATATGCCATTAAAATTGTGATAAACTTAAAATTTAAAAAAAATTTAAAATATATATTTTTTTCCCTTTTAAGGCTAGTTAAAGTTCATTATTTGCATTGAATCCTAACTTTTTTTTAGATTATTAACGTTACAAAAAAAATAAATAAAAAAAAAAAATTAAAAAAAAATCAAGAGTGGGGGGGGGGGGTTACCGTATGCTTATGTAATTATAGAGGGGGGGGGTATGCGATTTGCTTATTTTTGCTGACAAGGGGGGGAGGGGGGGGTAAAAAATTAACAAAAACATGCTTACGTAATATTTGAACGACCCCTAAGAAGGTTGCAGACAATTCTGATATCTGGCGACGGTCTACTTGCATTTATTAAAAGGGAGCCAAGTTGCCAATAAACATTACGTCACTCATGACGTAACTGATGTCGCCAATTTGGCTTACTTTTAAAAGACACAAGTTATCCGAACCAGAGATCAGAAATCGTTTGCGCTTTTTCTCATTGAAAATCAAAATGCATTGGGTTGCCAAACGAAAAAGTTTGTTCTCTTTTTGGCAAGTTATGGCATATTTGGCAATCGGATTTTAGTTCAACTCAAGTCGATTTTTGATCAGTTTCGGCCATTTTTGCCACGGCAGACCAGTGGATTCGTAATCTAATCACTTTTCACCAATTTCTACAAAAAATTCAAACTGATGTTCGGTGGGGTACAAAAATTGCAGTCGTCTCTCGGACTGTTATTGAATACTGTCCCCTCCCCCATCTTTGCTACGTAATAGGTTGCCTATGGTTACAAACACGTTTTAACTAATTTGAGGGGAAGTTGCTAATATATATCTGTATGGTGATTGCTAAACCTTCGGCTTCAACTCATTGACCAATCATGCACTATCCAAAAGTTGTAGTTAGTGATCAGGGTAATTATATACAATGCAGTACCTTATGTAGTACCGAAAAACAGTCACATGACCAGGTAACAAATTTGCCTAAATTTCTCCAGATTTATCAAGTATTCCAAGCTTTGAATATATTCCAAAATTACGGAAATGTGGCTCAAAATGAAGTCTGTAATTTTTTGCATTTCTCTACGTTTTGGAACATTCTGATTTCAAAAAAGTGATCTAGAAAAAATGTCTGTCTGTATGTGTGTCTGTGGTCAGCATAACTCCCGAACAAATTGACATACGATGTTCAAATTTGGTTTGAGGGTTCCTGGTGGCCATGGGACGTACCATTAAGGTTTTCGTCAAAATCTCGCATGCGCATAAGGTAGCTCACATTGAAAAAATCATGTTTTTCAATGATTGCTAAAAAACGGCTATAGCGATTTATGTGCTGCCTCTTAAATTGCCTTATAATGCCTCTTAAGGCCTCCGAAATTCCCGTAAGAAGGCTTTAATGGCGTAAAAAGTTGAAAAACGAATGTCTTCAACACAGAATTCTCTTTCGTTGAGCATACCTCATCAACGATCTTTTTTTCTTCTCCCCTCAGTTTCCCTTATAATAAAGGATAATATAAGAATTATCGAAAAGTACATCGCCAAAATCACAATTTTGGCAATTTTTTTTTTTAAGTTCCATTCAAGAATTATCACAAAAAATAATATCGCAATACTGCATGTAATTGAAAGCTGTGCGATGTTCCACACCCCTAGTTTTTTAGTAAAACTAATATACCTAAATTGATTTAAATAAACTCTATTTCTTAATGCGGAATACTAAAGTGGAGTGAATCAATTGTGATGGGCGTTTCCCGCGATATTTAAATAGACTGGTGCTCAACACATAAAATAAGCAAAGAAAATCAACCAAAAGTAAGTTAAAATCTAATATCTAAATATGACAGAACAGAACAGTTTGTTTTGGATTTTGTTTAAAGTTGGAACATTAAAGTAACAGTGTATCTGTATGACCCTGGATTCAACAATCAGCATCTTAGAGGCATAAAAACTTTGGAATAAATTTAAGTAAAATAAAGCTAAAAAAATATTTCTGTTATTATTTTAAAGAACCGTAGCTATCGTGGCTGGTGTCTACTAGTTTATTACAAATATTTATGAACTGCAAAATTTCTACAAGATTCTTAAAAGCACTTATGTTCATTTTTTTATATTTGTAAACATTTTATATTAAAGATCCATTTTAAAACGAAAAGTAAACGATTCGGTTAATTTTCTCTTCTAAACTCTGCTTTCTAATTAAAAAGTCCTTTCATTAACGAAAAAAAAAAAATACCCTTAAGTATAAAGAATCAAATTATCCTAACTGAAGGTATTTACCTAAAAACTAAAAGGCCTTTCCCTTGCCATTATATCTGAATGGTCAGAGTTTTATGGGTGTTAGCGAAAAGTAATTACTTGAAGAGCAATTAAGTGCTCTCGCGTTAAAACTTCAGCGAACTCCAACACGTAATGAGTCCTTTTTTTTTACCTTATATGTTTATTGGTCATTTCACACCAAAATAAACTCAGGATGCCACAAATAATACAGCCAGCCCATAATCATGAACAAAATCAATTTAATAAGATTAAGTTTACAAGTATGAAGCCTCAACACCATCACAATCCTGTATATATATACCTTTTACAACCATTACGGTTACAGAAATAACCATGAAATTTGCATAACATGGAGTACGACACATAATAATTCAATAATAAATATAATATTAAATAAATCTCCAATATTCGGCCCCATCGGACTCCATAAGCAAATTCTAATCCTTTACATAATCTCCGTAACGCTTTACCTTAAAAGAAAACATCAATACATTTGATTAAATATAAAATGCAAACAATTTTTCAACTTCTCTTTCACAAGAGGCTTCGTCAGAAAATCAGCTACATTTTCTGAAGACATAACATATTTTAAATCAAATTTATCTTCAACTAACAATTGTCTTATGAACTGATACTTGATATCAATGTGCTTTGTTCTCAAATTCTCAACTGAATTTTTCGTGAAATAAATCGCAGATTGATTATCGCAATACTGCGTCGGTATTTCTACTTTAAATAAATTTAATTCTCTTAGAATATTTGTAAACCAAATTAATTCTTTAACCGATTCAGTCAAAGCTACAAATTCAGACTCCATAGTGCTAAGAGCAATACATCGCTGCTTTCTAGATTTCCAAGAAAATGGTATATTACCGAGAAACAAAATATGACCACTCGTTGAATGACGATTTGATAATCTACAACCCCAATTCGCATCTGAATATGCCGTTAAATTACCATTGCAAACATCTGAAAGATTTATCTTATAATCTATAGTATTAAAAACATAGTTTATAATATCTACAACAATTTTCCAATGCTCAAATGTATACCCATTACAAAATTGTGACATTAAATTAACTGAAAAACTTATATCTGGTCTACTTCGGTCTGCTAAAAACATTAAGCATCCTATCAACGATCTGTAAGGGTAACTTAACATTAAATCACTTTCTACAATTTCAGTTTCTTTAACTACATCTGGAAGTGTCACACCAACTTTAAATGGTAAACTGACATTAGATTTTGGTAATCCAGCAAATCGATTCATTAACTTTTTAATATAAGTTTGTTGATGCAAAAAAACTCCTTTCTCATTACAATCAAAATTAACTCCAAGTAAAAATTTTACCTTTCCTAATTCTTTAACCTCTAAACTTGCCTTAAGTTTTGAAATAACAATTTCTATTTCTGAAATCTCTTTTCCAAATAAAATTAGATCATCAACATATACAGCTAATATAACATTATTGTACTTATAAACACAATTAACCCAACACAAACTTTCAAATCCAAGTTTCTTAACTATCGAATCAAACTCTGTTGCCCATTGCCTTGAAGATACTCTAAGTCCATAAATGGCTTTTTCTAGTTTACAGACCTTTTGTTCATTACCACTTTCTACAAAACCAGGTGGTTGTCTCATATACACTATCGTGTCCAATTTGCTGTACAAATATGCAGACTTGACATCAAGCTGAAAATGATTCCAACCTAACAAACACACTAAAAGTATAAAAAGAAATTTTAGTACAGAAAAATTTATCACAGGTGAAAAAATATCAGTGTATTCAAAAATATGTCGTCCTTGTCCCTGTTTGAAATCTTGTGCACAAAGTCTAGCTTTGAACCGTTGTACTTTATTGTTATCATCGCATTTAACCGTGTACACCCACCTACATCCTACAATCTTTGCATTTGGCGGCGGGTTAACTAACTTCCAAACTTGTCTGTCTTTCATTGTTTGAATTTCATCTAACATAGCAGAATCCCACTCGATCTTATCTTCACTCTTCTGTGTATCTGCAAAGCTCTTTGGTAATTCCACGTTATAAATTTCATCTTGAAATATGTCTTCTATGCAGTTTTCAAAATACATAGACTCATTACTTTGTTCTTCTGAATTAGTTTCTCGATTTTCATTATTGATACTCACAATTTCAGACTGAGCTTGAACAGTAGATTCTGGTTTAAAAGAACACACACTCGAATCATACACAATGTCATGCATTTCGCAATATTTTTGAACGTCATTTTGTGATCTTAGTCTTGCATTATCAGGTGTAAAATAATACACATAGACCCTATTGCCTAATGTATTCATCTTTTCCTCTCGTCTCCATGATTTAACATCCAGTTTTTGTTTATCTGCTCTCTCAGGACGCATCTCTTTCTTACCATCCAACTCCTCTACTTGAGTTTTATTAACCTTTGAGACTGAAATGGTATTCTCATTTTCCTGTTCATCTTCGCTAAAATGTTCACTATCAAGACTTCTAATTTTTACGTATTCACATGCTCTATCTTTACCAAATAAAACATCAACAGCTCTCTTGCCTTCGTCTATTTTCACGTGTATCGTTTCTACAATTTTCCTTTCTTTTGGTAGATAAATCCTATACCCCTTGGTTTGACTTGCATAACCAATTAAGATACCTATCTTTGCCCTTGGTTGTAACTTATTTCTGTTAACTTTAGGTATATGGACAAATGCCAATGATCCGAATATTCTAAAATGCCTTACTGACGGCTTGTGACCAGTCCAAAGTTCAATTGGAGTTTTTCCGTTTAACAACTTATGTTCACAGCGGTTTCTTATGTATGTAAACGCGTATAACGCTTCTCCCCAAAATTGTGGCTTTAATCCGCTATCAAAAAGCATAGATCTGACCCCGTCCATACAAGTTCTATTAAATTTTTCGCAAATTCCCATCTGCTCTGGTGTTGCTACGGATGACCTTTCAATTCTGATCCCCAACTCACGCAAATAAGTTTCGAATTCTTTATGACAAAATTCTAAACCATTGTCTGTTCTCACGCACTTTAATTTAGTATTATGTTGTCTTTCGGATATCGCCAAGTAGTTTTTGAAACAACCAAAAACCTCCGTTTTCTCCTTGACCGTATATACTTCTACTTTCCTTGAGAACTCATCAATTATTGACAAAAAATATCTTTTCCCTCCTAAAGTTTTTGTTGATGCAGGTCCCCATAAATCCATATGTATTCTATCCAGAACATTACTAGTTCTTCGTTCGTAATTTAATTTTAATGATGACCTAGTTGATTTCGCTATTTTACATGTATCACACGAGTCTAATTTACCAACTAACTTTTCCAAACCATAGACCACATTATTTCGACTCATCTGCCTTAATAAAGGAATATTGACATGACCAAAACGCTTATGAACTATTTCAATGTTCGTACTATAAGTAAAATTACATTCAGACCTTTTACTATTGCAATAAGCATATAAAATATACAATCTACCCTTCCTACGTACAGAATAAAAATACTCGTTCAATTCATTATATACAATCATTTTATCATTTCCCCAAAACACTGTATGCTTTGCTATATCAATGCATGCACCACTTATTAAGTTACGGCGTATGTTAGGTGCGTACAATACATTTCTCAGAATCAAATTTATCTTACGATTAGCATCTGTAAAAACTAACTTTACAGTACCTGTACCTTCAATCTTTAGATTTGTGTTCTTGTCTCCTACAAAAGCTGTTGTCGATACTAGACTTTTGAAATCCTCGAAATACTCCTTTTTGTTACAAAAATGGGAAGTTGCCGCTGAATCTATGAGCCACTCGCTCATTTCTAGATTCTTATCCTGAATAACTACATGTGGATCCAAATCACTTTCTGACCCCACATAGTACATGTCGCTTTGAAAATTTCGGTCTTGTCTTCGCGATGTGTTATACTGTTTTTGTGTGACTGGCTGTTTCTGTAGTTGAACCCTGCAATCTCGCATTATATGTCCTTTTTGCTTGCATCTCCAGCACGGCCCCACAATTCTTCGTTCTGTAGCTCTTTGAGGATGATTAGGCTTTGTCGTTTTCGGCCCTTTTGCAATGAACGCATCCGCTATCCCCTCAACTTCACCGTCTTTCTTCTTCTGTAATATGCGGCCAGATTCATTTATAAGACTATCTTCCACATTTTCCATCCTAAAGTTGTCTTCATCAAGTCGATATAACACTTGAACTATATTGTCGTATTCAGCCGGAAGCCTTCTGATTAACTGGAAACACTGCAACAACTCGGGTATTGCAAATCCAGCTTCTTTTGTCTGTTGTGCTTTCTCCGCGACTCTTTTGATAAAGATCCCAATCGTCTCGTTCTCTGGTTCGAACCTCAGATCATAGAATTCGTCAACAAGTCCAGCCAAACGTGCTCTTGAAACCGGTTCAAAATTCTTTTTCAGAATTTCCCACGCTTCTTTTCCGTCTGTTGTAGCTGAAATCAGGGATTGATACTTCCGTTCCACTGCTTGATATATTGTTGTATATGCTCGATCTTTTCTCCAGTTGTACATTCGCCTTTCTCTGTCTGATGCTTCATCCGGACATGGCGTCGCCTCGTTCGTAATAAACTCCCAAGAACCTCTGTCTATTAGCAGCACTTTAACGTCACATTTCCAACTAGCATAGTTCGTCGAATTTAGCTTCGGAAAATTAAAACTTAACTCGGATAGTTCAGTCATCTTCAGCACGCTTTTATCTTAAATAAGTTTGAAGTACACTATCACGTCAACACACTTCTACATACTTTTGACTTCTATTAACTCATTGGGCTTTTCTACTGGCTTTCTCTGAGAATCCTATTCAGGGCACCCTGTCCTGGGCCCATAACCCTATTGGTCATTTCACACCAAAATAAACTCAGGATGCCACAAATAATACAGCCAGCCCATAATCATGAACAAAATCAATTTAATAAGATTAAGTTTACAAGTATGAAGCCTCAACACCATCACAATCCTGTATATATATACCTTTTACAACCATTACGGTTACAGAAATAACCATGAAATTTGCATAACATGGAGTACGACACATAATAATTCAATAATAAATATAATATTAAATAAATCTCCAATAATGTTAACCATACCAAAATTAGAAAAGTATATTTTGTGATAATATTTTTTTTTATGAATTTCACCTAAAGAAAGTAATTTTGATGCATACACATTTCGATGTATAAACTGTAAGCTGAAGTGTCTGGCGTTGCCTAAGTTCAAATAGCTGTTGCTTGGTATTATAATCCGATTAAATTAAACAGTTTATTGGAAGTAACGAGCATGTCACTTTACCCCTATTCCTGATTTCTGCACATAAACCACGAAACATATTAAAATTGCGTTGCCGACTATCTGGATTAGTCAAGAAACATCTGGAAAAAAACAGTTTCAAATTGGTTGAGTTATCTCATGTTATTATCATACCTATTTAAGAGTGGATTAAAAGGATTAAAGTGTTTTTTGAAATGCCATATCAACGGCAACCTGTTTATTGTCTCGAAGGTAAAATGTACAAACTTTCAAGAATGGACTAAAACTGTAAAATATGTATAGATTAAGTGTTTAAAATTAAGGAATCTAAGCTTTTCTACGATATCATTTCAGTAGAGCAGTATCGACTAATGAAATTTACATCACGGAGACATCTTTGTCTAACATAATGATAAGTAAAACAGTGGCAAAAAAAAAAAAAAAAAAATGTACAGTGGCCGAATTCAGTCCTACACCTGATGATAGTTCCACCGATTGTGACGAAGTAGAGCTTGTAAAGAAACGGCAAAAAATAGTTCCTCTGCCAGTAGAGCCGTCACGAAAAGTTGGTGAGAAGCACATGCCAGCAATGGGCACTAAGAATTTTTCCTCACGTTGTTGGATGTCTGGATGTTCAGCGCGATTTTTTTTTCACTAACTGTAAAGTATTTTTATGTATCGCGTCCTCACGAAATTGTTTTACAGCCTTTCATGATTAAATTTCACATCTGAACAATTAAATTTCAGAATTTTTGCAAGCTTAAGGAGAGAGTCCTTTTTTGTTCCATCTTTATAGTTGAAACCTAATAATTTGAAAAGTACGTAACATAGATCCAAAAGAATAATATACATAAAAATTAGCTTTGAATCATCTTTGAAACAGTTGTGGGTCTCAGGAGGATATTAAAAATGACAACTCAAAGAGTTGACCTCTAATAGGGTATATGATATTCCCTATCACGAGTGTTTACTTTGCACTATATATTATTCGTAGCATACTTAGGGACAATAACAGTAGGGACTTAACGTATAGAGTCTTGAGGCGTAGAGAAATAATGTTCACATATTTTAATTGTTTTTCCAAATAACAGTGGGAAGAATATGGCATAAATACCAATAAACAATATTTATAAATCAATATTTCCTCTTTATAGACTTGTATGGATCTAGGATACGTAATTACAGTTAAAAAGTCGAGTTTAGTTATCTTTTGCGCTCCTGGGGTGCTCAATTTTTTCATTCTCTTGAGTAATATTGAGCGTCAGAAGATCTGCAGAAAGGTGGGAACATTTATTACGTGGTAAATGCCAATTCAAGGTAACGATTTGGTTGTAAGAGTTTTGGTTTTGAGATACAATATGTTAGATTGCTTTATTGAGTTCCCCAGGAGTTCAAAAGATTATTAAACTTGACTTTTTTTTTATTGTTATTATATTTCCTAGCTCTATGCATGTCTACAATGGTGAAGTATTGGTTTCGAAACTGTGTTTTTGATATTTAAGCCCTATTTTATTTCGTTGCTTTTATAAACATTAAAAAAAAAAAAAAAAAAAAAAAAAAAAAAAAAAAAAAAACGAATATTACTCCTATACATACGTCAGACCGCTCTCTTATTCAAATTTCATCCAACGTATATGGGGGGAAATTCTCTAGCTGACGCAAGGGACATTGTGGCTCTTTTTTCTACTCTTAAACAGAAAAGAATTGTAAAATTAAGATGAATCTAATAGTTATGTTTTCATTTTATTTCATATAACTTTGTCCCCAAATATAGCTGTATAAAACAAAATCATAATTGCTAGATTCATAATAATTTTAGAATTCTAATTTATTTATGACTAGAAAAAAAGCTAAAATGTCTCGTGCTTCCATCAGAGAATTGTCCATGGGATGTTTCGAAGAGATGCATTGCGGAAATATTAAATGTATTGAGAAATTTCTATTACTCGAAAACATCTCTAAAGATGGGACGAATAATTTAGTTACTTAGAGCTTAAAGAACCTTATGTTAAGCGTAAGAACATAGTACAAACGCTAGTGATAGAGGATATCATAGCTCAGTGCATCTCTCTTACTAGAGGTCAACTTTTTGAGTTGTATGATTTTTAATAGGGGTGCATCTATATTACTTCTCGTCACACTAATGTGTTCGATTCTTTCATGCTCCCAGCCGACCAAACGGTATAGTGGTTAGCATACTAGCTTCTAGACCGCGAGGTTGCGGGTTCGAGTCCCGTGTCAGGCATGGGTATATGTAAATGTATGTTGGCTTGTCAAATGATGAATGTTTAAGCAGTATATAACCCTCGTGTTGCTGACTGCACCAGATAATCTGAAACCAACCAACCAACTTTCATGTTCCCATTGTATACTTTGCATTATTTTGTGTTTGTTTTTCACTTGTCTTTATATCACATACATTTTTATGAATTTCCCGTGTCTATGCTGCTCCATCAAAACAATATAAGAGAAAATATGTCATTCTTTAATTAAATCCTTTATATTAACTTCGATCTTGTGTGCGTGTGCGTGCGCGGAATCTGCGGACGCCTAATTAGTCCCTTTGCCTTTAGTTCGATGTCGATGACAATGTAGTCTATGAAATTTTGGGGCTGTTACTGTCACTAAAAGATCGCTTTTACGGTATACTAATAGACCAACTTGCCGACATTACGCATTAAAATAGCCTTTAACCGATCATTGAAGAAACTATTTTCTATTGTCAATTTTTTTTTAATAAATACGTAATAAAATTACTTTAATCTGAATAAATAAATAATATTTGGATGTGATAACATAAATTCACGTTCATTTTAAATAAATAAATTTTGAAACGTAGTTTGCCGCACATTTTGCTGATATAAATGTTTTTAATATTTAAAATTGGATACAAACATCAAGCACACGCTGTTTACAGAATCGGCGCTGTGTCAATGAATACAAAAATTGGTAATGCATATAAATGATTTATATTAAAAACTTTGTTTTTATGGGTTATGTTATTTAATTTAATTTTGAACACGAATGTACTTTAAGAAATAGAGATAGAAACAAGTAAAATTGTGACCAGTGAGCTTTCGAAATACGGGTAAATGGATGGGCGTATAATAGTTTTTACTATAATATAGTGTTGAATCTGAAATTGGCAGTCAAAAAATTTAATTTAAATGACTCGTATTTTTAATTTTAAAATGATGCTACTTTGAAAGTAAAAATTATTTGCGTATGAATGGATATTTCCGAAACAGATTCAGAGAAGAAACTCTCCCACATCCACTAATCATAGTTTCTTTCTCAATTTAACCTAAGCTTCAAACATTGCTTTTCATTGCTTATAAGTTTCATTTTTATTTTGCCATCCCTCAGATGTAGAATGTATTGTAAACGTCCAAAAAATCGAGCTCGATTTTTTACGTATATTGGTAAAACACTACACGGTAATGTCAAATTATCTGGCCGACCAAACGGTATAGTGGTTAGCGTGCTAGATTCCAGACCGAGAGGTTGCGGGTTCGAGTCCCGTGTTAGGCATGGGTGTTTGTAAATGTATGTTGGCTTATCTAATGACGAATGTTTCGGCGCATTATAGCCCTCGTGTTGCTGACGGCGCCAGATAATCTGAAAACAACCAACCAACTAAATGGTATCTGTCCTCCTATAAATAGAAAAAATACTTTATCGATTTTTATAGAAACTAAAAAGGCGTATGTGGCTAGAAGGTCACTTAAATAATAAAAAAAAAAAAAAAATTCTGGTACTTGCAAGAATATGAATACCCAGAAATTGAGATTTTCGTTCTTTAAATTTGATTACAATGAGGAATGGCAGAATGTCAAATAAAATGTTAATGTTTTAAATTATATTATGTTGCCACAGAATATCTTCCCTTTCAAAAAGTTGCTTCATTAATTTAAAATTAACATCTTTTTAGTTTGAGCATGTACTTTTATATAGAGACTAGCTGAATACCCGTGCTTCGCTACGAAATTTTAACATGTGTAATATTTTACCTAGTTGTGAGGCCTCTCGTTGCGGAAATCTGTCATTCGTGTATAGATCCCAGTTTTTGGCTCTTCGCTCGCAGGAAGGTTCTTCGCTACGAAAAATCGAAAAGTTCATTGACACATAAACACAGGCTTACTTCACTTGCTGAAAGGTTCATTGCTATTCAAGCATAGGCTCGCTTCGCTCGCTGAAAGGTTCATTGCTGCGTAAGCATAAGTTCGCTTCACTCACTAAAATCTAATTGCTACTTAAAGCCTTATTATTATTGGAAGCCTTTCCCTTGTCAAGAAAAAAAAAATCTCCGTTAATATAATAATATAACAGCCCTTTAAGATTATTTTAACACTTGTTTGTGGAAAGCAATATTAGAAGCCAAAAGAACTTATGTTGAAACTTTCAGAGCTCTAGGTTTATTAAAAGTCACTTTTTGTGAAAAAATTAATTAAAAAACAAATTAAAATGTTAACATTCTTATTGTCAGTTCAATTAGAAGGCCAAAACTACTTATTTTGAAAATTTTAGAGTTGAAGCCCGATTAGATATATTTTTGTAACATATTTATTAATAAATTAAAAAAAATAATTAAACCAATTAAAAATTTAACATTCTTATTGTCAGTTCAATTAGAAGGCCAAAACTACTTATGTTGAAAATTTCAGAGCTGTAGCCCTATTAGATATCGTTTTGTAACATATTTATTAATTAATTAAAAAAGTACTAATTAAAATTTTAACACTCTGTTTGTGATATATACAGTTAGAAGGCCAAAACTTCTTGTGCTGAAAATTTCAGAGCTCTACTCCAATTTTAAGTAGGTTTCTATAGATCCCCAGAGCCACAGACAGACAGACACACAGCTTGTTTTATTATTATAGATAGCCAAATTTTGTCTTTGTAAGTATGAAGTCAACATTCTTAGTCAAAACTAGAAATTTGAAACTCATTCTGTTGCCTAAAATTTCTCAATCTGTCAATAGTTTTGTAATTTATTGCACAAATATCGTCAAAAATATAATTTCTGAGTTATTTTATGCTCGATTCTGTCTCATCAAACTACCCTAGAATGAATAAGTTCAGAGTCTTGCATATCATTATATGCTCTTAAATGTTTACTGTAACCTCCATTTACATTTTTAAAACCAACTTCTGAATCCCTCCAAATACTCTTTGTAAAACTAAACTCGAGATGGAACAGATTCGAATCGTTTGTTTAATTACAAATAGCGAACTACAAAATAATTGAATTTTAACAATGAACAGTTTGTTGTATACAACAAAAGAAGAATCTTTGCATTTTAAAGAGGTTCATTTAATTACCAAGTGCATGTAAATTGTATCATTCTACTATTCATAGGATAATTAGAAAATTTCAATTAGGTTTCTATGCATCTTTTAAATGTACTGAACTGACATTTACGCACACAGCATGGTTGTAATGTTTACAAAATTGAATATGTACATTCATTCACTTACAATAAACGTTCTGCACTCTTATTTAAAGTGATTGTAATTGAATAATTGTTTTGGAAAGGTTAATAAAATCAGTTCTTGGGTAATCTAACAAATTACGTTCTTATTAATTATTCAAGCCTGCTAAGAAGTTTTTAAAAAGAATATAATGAGTTTTGTTAAGATTTATTTGATAGAAAATTTATCATTTCCGTTTTCTCTGAAAAATAAGTTTTACCAAAGAATATTTAATGACTCTGACAAGACTATGGGTTAGCGATTTATTGCTTGGTTTTTGTTTATTTTTTTCATTTCAGAGAGGCCTCATAAAATACAGATAACCATAAAATGTTTCTTCTTCGCTAAATTGGAGGAAATTTATGTTACTCCGTTCAATACATGCCAATAATATCTCACTTTTGATACTTTCCATTGACATAAAAGTTTTCTTTTGGTATAATTTTACGATGTGCCGGGAAAACTAATTTACTTCCTTCCATTTAAAAACTTTTTTTTTTAATAAAATTTTATACTTACTAGAATAAAACTGGTTTTATAAATTATTGTTGACGTAACATTAATGATTTATAGGAAAGCATTTCTTTAGAATAACCAAGGTTAATAATTGCATAACTTGAAGCTTTTCTTTTAAAGAAAACTTACATTTAAAGCTAGGCGTGTGAAACATCGCATTTACATTATAATACTGGTCATTATATTTATATTTGAAAATGATTGGTGTTATTTATCGTTTTCATATTTTCATTAATTAAAAAAAAAAAGCCACTTTGTTGATATTTTTGGCAGTACTTTTTACTTGAGCTCCATAGTGGTAGAAGTTGAGGAAAAAGTGCATCAACTAGTAAGGAAATAATTTATACTTCCTAAACACTAGCATTGAAGAAGGGCCCAAAATTTAATGTTATTTTAATGAAAATTCTGGGATTTAGCCTTTTTTACCTGGAAGTAAGAGATTAAGTGAAGTAATAATTCAACATTATCTACATAACTGTTTATTTAGATTTAAATAGTGCTTCTAAATATGTATAATTTTATGAAACTAAATGAATAGAGGACACTAAAATGCTTAAAAAAAAAAAATAGCTTTTAAAAATCGAAATTTTGCTTAAAAATAAAGTTTTTCCAAAGTTAAAAGTTGACCAAGTGTAATATTTTTCTTTAGTAGTTTTTAAATGCATTGAGTGTTTTTAAAAGTGGGGAGGGAGATGGGTTTCAGTGGTTTTAGAAGTGGGGAGGGGGAGACGCATGTTTTTTTTCTTTTCCTTTTTTAAAAAGTGTAGGGACATGTCCCCTTCCCCCTGCGTGTACCCACACTTCTAGCATTGAGCCCCCTCCCCCCCCCAAAGAATCGACACCAATACGGCGAAACTCGTGATAGATTTTTCTATAATTATTACATGATCCTTTCTTGTAAAATAAATGAAACCGAGGAGAAACAGACGTTGATGGGCATTGTTCAAGGGAAGAGAACTTTGTGTTAAAGACATTCGTTTTTCAAATATTTATGCATTTACCGAATTAATACTAGAATTTCACAGGTGGGGATATTTAGAACATCTTAAAAGACCTCATCGGTTTTGATAGAAATCGTTTGAGCCGTTTTTTGGAAATTGCTGAAAAACATAAATTTTTTCAATAGCAGCGACCTTATTCACATGCACGCACAACCCGTTCGGGAGTTCTGTTGACCACAGACTGACACACTCTCGCACACTTTTTTCTAGACCCTTTTTTGAACTTTACACTTTCCAAGGAACATGTAGAGATACAAAGAAATCGAATATTTTTTTTTACCTAATGCTATACTTTTATTATCCTTTGGTAGCATATGGGTAATTGAAAGCAATATAAATTTGGAGATGAATGGATCTATAGAACATTTTTATTTCACATTGTATACTTCTTGAAAGTACTATTTCTAATTTGTTTTATATAGATAATTTATCATTAAAAAAATCGGAACAAAATTATGGAATCACAAAGTATATTTTTCTGATTTTGGTTAAAGTTATGTATTGAATTTATATATGCTAGAAATATTTAGTATATATAAATTCAATTGATTATACACAAGAGTGTATTTATTTCATCGTTGTACTTTGACAAAAATTGGGGTAATAAACTTAATCACTGTCGATGTATTGAGTTATCTGTATTGATTATATGTAAGCATATTCTTTTATTAAACTACTTTAATCTACTTTTAAATTAAACTACTTTTAGCTGTATTTTTCTATTTTTTGTCAATTCTATGATTCCATTTCATCCATTCCAAAGCATTTGTTCAGACGAATTTTTTAAAAACATTATCACCATCTCATAGTGATTTTTATCTAAATCATCAGTATTTAATGATATTGTTTCGAAATTATCGGTTTAACCAGTTAACATCATCTATAATTAATACGACGCATTGTTTAAATAACTTTCGGAATCGTATAGACTTAGTATGTTACTAATGTACTTGCATATTAACCATGACATCACTATTTGATTTCTAGTTGAAAAATTTCTACTTTTGTGTGGTTCTGTTTGAGTTTTTATAATGCAACCCGAGTATTTTGTTAAGAAACATCCTACAAATTTAAACTCCAAGCTAGCAAGAATTGTTCAATTGTCAAGAGGAAAGCATTCCATTTTTTTTTAAGGATAACATCCCTATATTTGCATCTCAAATAGAAGAAAACAGTAAATATAGTAATCTCTATCATGTCTACAATTTTTCTGTCCGGATTTGTCTGGGCCTTCATAACAATTAAAAAGGAAACTCCTTTCTCTCGCATGCTAAGTGCATGATTTTCCTTGATCTATGAGTTTAGCTCACTCAACTAATGTGATAAGATTAAAATAAGTAAGCGCAAAATCGAAATCATATGTTAGAATAATGAATAAAACAACTCAAATAAAATGTCTTAAAAAGGGCTCAGTTGTCAGTAACTTTATGTTAAGTAAAACAAAGCTTTCCACATCAATTTGAATAAATTTCGAGATATAAATCTGAACTTTTCCAACCCACTGAAATATCATCATCATCATCAGCAGCAGCAGCCAGCTTTATACCTAATAGCCTCTTCTAAGAACAGACGTCTGCGTGTGATAAGACTATACAATGAAAAGTGACAGTTAAGATTGGGTTTCTTTCCAAAGCTCTTAACCTCTGTTGGACATTCTTCAAAACCAGTGTCTGCCTTTTCAGCTGCAATGGAGAATTGGATCCCACTCTTCCATCGATCGGTTGGCTTACAAATCGAAATTTTCGCCAATCTACAGAAACGTTTTCTCCTGGAGTGTCATTATTAAAAGACTGAAAGAGAAGTGGTTTTGTATAAATCGTATTCCAGAGTTCATACAGAGTCAATCACGTGACAACTCAATACTATCATACAAAAAGGAGATTGGTCAACTAAGAGCCATCTTTGTATGCTTAGCATGTATTATTTAAGGCTTAATAACTTTGTATGCTTAGCATGTATTATTTAAGGCTTAATAACTTTGTTTGCTTTACTGTGTGGAAGAATATTATACATGTTATCGTTAAAGGGCAGAAATCAGTTATTGTTTCTGGGTCATACGTAGATTAACTAGGGTGGTCCGTTAAATTGGCGAAACCTGTCCCATTTCTCAAATTACCTAGGTGTAATCTGAAAATGAACTAGATAATCTGTACATTACCTACTAGGTACCTTCTAGGTACATTACTTAGTGATTCTCACCGAATTTTTTTTTATTTCTTAAATTTATTGGTTTTACAAACTTGATACGAATGTTTTGTTAAACATTTCCCCCTTTTTTCGGTATTTTAATATTTTAAGTCTTTGATTCGCAAGAAATGAAAGTTTGGCGTAGTGCTCTTGTGGCTTCATTGGTTCTTGTGCCATAAAAATTCAATCAACCAAACAACCATAAATGCATTTATAGAGCAATTTACCTGGTGGCGAAAACATTTGATCTAATGTTTAGTTTCTTCTTCAGTTTGTGGTCAAAAATATATAAATATAAGTTTATTACAGGTTACATTACAGGTTCATTGCAGGTTATAGACAGAAGCAAGGGCAGAATATATATAGGGAACCCCGTATAAGTTTTGATATAAGTTCAATAGAACATGCTTCAGTCAGAAACGGACGTACATATGGCCACCGTGTATAATGAGCGTTGAAAATTGTAGTTGAATATGTTTTCGAAAGTTTCGCCACATCTCCTTCAATATTAATCTTCTATATTATATTTGGAAGGCGTTTTTTATTGTAAAGATCCTTTTTTCTTCCTTTTAACCAAGTCGGTAAATGGTTTATAAAAATTTAAAGGCTATGTCCTATTCTTCTGATGAATGATTCTTTCATTGCACATTGCGTTTTGTTTAAAATTGAAGTAAAAAAGACATAGTCGATAAACGTTGAAGAGTTTATAGTATACAGTAGAAGGCGCCACCATATAAAGGAGAAAACAGTAATTGAAGCACGTCGCGAAAAACCTAAAGAATATCATCTCTCAAGAAAATACGGCTGGAGAAGAGTTGATTTACAATTTCACATTGTGTTATTTGTTTGAAACTCGACATTAAAAAAATATAGTCCGAAAACGTTGAGAAGAGATGATAGTATACAGTAAATGGAAATAGACGATTAGTATACAGAAGATAAAAAAGTATACGAGAGAAAATAACAATTTAAGCACGATGTGGAAACCTAAGGAATCTTATCTCTCAAGAAAATCCTGAACAATATCTAACTTTGATGAACTTTCAATAAAATAGTTCCTAAAAGCAAACATCAATACAGTCTGCTCACTAGTCAGTAAAAATCAAACTTGAACGAATAACAATAGCTTTTCAAATATCTTCCATGCTTGAGTAACTGAAAGGTATTCCTTCTCATTTTAAACTTGCTGCATAGGATTCTTCTCGAACAATTTCACTTTACCACAAAAAGTTCGAATATTCGACCACAAATCAAGGCACAGTGACAACCTTAAGAACAACGAACGTCTGAACCACTTTACAACTTACACAAGAATCCCGAAGGAATGCCCCTTTCAACATACCAGACCAATCCCATATTTTTTCATGTCGTCCTTGGGCTTTTATTCGTTTTAACCCCTGTCTCCGTGAGACTGAGTGCTAGTAAAAGAAAAATAGTTACTGGAATGTAACCAAAATGTTCTCTAGTATCCTAGGAGACCAAGGGATCAATAGCTCTTTTTACAAAAGTCCTTTGATTAAGAGAAGATACATTTTTTTTTTTTTTTAAGTTTCTCTTGCCAAGTTTGGGTCTGCCAAATATTTTTAAAGAGGAATATTAAAGCGGGATTTTCTTGGGAATCGCTGATTTTGGGTTGGGAAAGGAGCATAGAATCAATAGGGTGGTAGTCTGGGTATTGATTGGGAATGTGTTGTCTGTAAAATGTAGGTTAGATGTATATTTTTAGGTGTGGAAATTAATGATTTTTTTTTTAAGTATTAACTTTGTTGACGTGTATGTTTTGATGAAGTTGTTGGTATTCATAAGTGTATAAGTTGTTTGATTTAGGACAAATACTTTTAAAGATTTTTAAACAAATAAAAATTTAAGTGTTTTTTTTTAGAAAATTGGACTGTGTATAGCTATTAGTTGAATTAAGGACGCGTTAACATAAAATAATTTTTTAAAGAATATCGACAAAATATAGCCTTAAGGGGAGTTGGTACCCCTTGTTTTCACAAAAAAATACTGAAATTATAATTTTTTTTAAATTTTTTTTACGTGTTTGTAATCTTGAAAACCTTCTCCTTATTCTGTCAAGTTTTTGATCTGATCCGATAACTGCTATTGCAGAAAAGCTATATTTTTATGGAGCTATTGCATTGCTGCAATAGCTCCTTTGATGTTTCGAACGCATTTTTCTCGGTTCGTGATTTTTGAAATTCCTACCTTACTCAAAATGCTAAAACTTCAGCAAATATGAATGAAATGATTTGAAATTTTGTGTGTGTCATTCTTAATATCTATTTGACAAAAATAGGCATGGATTTTTGAATAAAATAAAACTTTTTTTTACATACTTAAATGTTGATAAATATCTGTTTTTTACTCTTTTATTTAGCTATAAGTAGAGTAATTATCGTTTTTCTCGACAATTATTTTACTTATTCTGTATCCGATGCTTCAAAAGTTAAAGTATATTACTAGGAACATTAAAAAAAAAAATCAGAAAAAAATATTTAAAAATGAAAAAGAAGATAGAATTTGAAATTTTATGAATTTTTTAAGAAATTTAAAAAATTTGAAAATTTAGAGCACTATAAGAACTTTTAAAAAATAAAATTTAGTTTATAATACTTCCAAATATGTAAAAATTATAATTTTAAAGGTTTAAATAAAAAAAAAATAGTTTGAAGGTTACCAATTCGCCTTAAATAAAGAACCCGTGCGCAAGCAGTGTATTTAAGATTGCTTGGAGATTTTTTTAAAAAGTACACCAGAGTTAGATGTTGTATTCTAGTGGTGATATATGCAATATTCTTTAGGTTTTTTTCACTGATCTTAATTTGCGATTTTCTCTTCTGTATATTGCTGCCTTCTACTTTATACTATCACAACTTCTCTGAATTTTTGAGATAGGTATGATTTTTTTTAACTTTGAGTTACAAGCAAATAACACAGTGTGGAATTGTAAATAAACTATTCTGCAAAAGCGTAAGGTTTCAAACTTTATACTGCTGTATCCTTTATCAGTATTGGTCTTGTATTAAGGGTAAAAAATGGATCGTTAGAATAAAAACATTGTTCAGAAATAATATATAAGGTATTGGAAAGATAGGAATTTAAGTTTTATTATTTACTGTCAACTAGGACTAATTAAGTCATCGAAAAAAGTATTTAAAAGTATGTGTCCGAATATTTCACTGAAATGAGACTGATTATTTAGTTTTGGCGTTGGATAGACGCAGATATGATTTTGATCATTTAGTGATAGCCAATTAGTAATGGGATAGCATAAATAGAAGGAATAAGCCCTCTTTCCGCACAAAGAAATGTTACTTATGGAAATCTTTTTTTAAGCTTGAAGTTGACAAAAAAAACCTACCTGACAAACAGGCAGTTGATGGTAAATTACATAATTTATTTTTCCAAAATTACAAATAATTGTAGATTTAAAAATAATGTAATTTTTTATGATATTAAGTGTTGTGACAAACTTGGAATGTATGTAAGTTTTAGTTTTCCATAACTAAGAGACTAATTAGGCATTAGTGGTTGGGATAATGATTGGTTCAAAGTTTCGTTTAAATATTATTTAGTTAGATGCACTCTCAAAACGAAAAGCGTATTTATACTATTTTTAAAATACTCCAATTCGCAACTTAAATTTTATGCCCAACTCACTCATAATTGAATTTTTTTTTATCCAATTGTCAAATTTTATCACTCCATAAATAAGTAAACATTAAAGAACAGAATACAATTTTTTTTTTTCAAAGTGGAGTATTAGAATATCCTATATCCGCGAACTCCAATCTTTCCCTGTTACTAACTTTCCCCATATTGCAGTACATTAGCAATGAAGCAACATTTACAGAACGTGTTTGGGATCTTTCGTTTTCTCTACTGGTTTGAAACTAGAGGTCGGAACTATTTATCAAAATGAATATCGATACTATATCGTTGCATAGAAAAAAAAAGAGAAAAATATCTATATAATATCGATGTATCAATACATGATATTTTTTTTTATTTGATTTTTAATTTTGCCCGAAACGAAGTTTTTCGGGGCAACTTTCTACTTTTCATGAATTCATGCCAAAATTGTTTTAATAAACAAATTATAAAAATTGTTTTTATAAATAAACTATATTATCAATCAGAATAAATAAAATACGTTTGGATGTCAATGCATAAATTCATATTTATTTTTAAAGAAGAAATTTTGAAAAGTAGTTTACCGCATATTTTGCTGATAGATGTTTTTAATATTTAAAATTAAATGCAAATTCCAGGCACACGTTGACAACAGAAACGGCGCTATGTTAATGACTTATCTTTCCATTACATAATGTTTTCTTTTTGGTTAGGGTGCCATTTTAACTGTCTCTCAGCCAAGTCCAAACTTTAGTTTTGAAGTTTTTGAAATTGGAATAAAGAAAATCGAAAAAACAAATGGAACCTCAAAACGATCATAACAAAAATAAAAATGTTTGAAAATATCGATATATCGGTGACTTGTATTGCTATTTTTACTATCGATATTTTTTTACTATCGATATTTTTAAAATTTAAAAAATTATCGTCGTATCGATATATTGCCGACCTCTATTTGAAACCCACATTTTTAGCTAAAATCAAGTTGTTTTGAATCTGCAATTTTCTCCTTTGATTGGAGATTCCAGTTTCAGCTTCAATTGTAATGGAGTAGCTCATTATATTCGGAGAAATATGATCGATATAATTAGATCAATGACTGTCATCTTGTTTTGTGTTTAACAGCGTCATATCGGCAAAAATTCAGTTGCAAGAAAATTGCGTAAACATGTTTTGTTTTCAGTAGTGTTACTAATGTATTCTTAATCTTTTTAAGTGTTCCGTATCATCTAAAGGTAAAGGCAGAATACTTGTAGAATCACGTCGAGGTCTTTTGGTTTGAAACAAAAAAAAGTTATTCATGAAATTAGTTGGACATTTTTAATTTTTCACAAGGCACATACCTAAACATAGGGAAAAAAATATCTAAAAAATACTTAAAAAATAATTTTATTATTATTATTATTATTGTCGTTGTTCAATAGTGCCGCGTTTGATACCAAATAAAAAGTATCTATGAGATGATTTAAAAAAGCATTACATGTTTGGCTTGTTCTAATTAAAATAAACCATTTAATTAACTGCCATCTTCATTTAACTCTTAAATATACAGGCACAAAAATAAAATAAAAATTAGCAAAGTAGATACTCGTATATTTTCAAGAGAAATTATTTTGGCTCATCAAAGTATCTTAGAATAAAAAGAATAAATTTATGTGAAAATTAAAATAATTAAATTTGTGCGAACTTATTATAAAAATTACTCTTTAGATAAATTTACAGTGTTTAATATATTTGAGTGAATTATATATTACTATGAGTTTTAAAAAATAAGCTATATATTAACATATAGCACAAACATACTGGCTTAGATGGTAGCATATTGGACTATTGTTCAAGCTGCCCGTGTTTGAATCCTAATTCTTCCGACTAATTTCTTCGGGAACAATAGTGTTTGTGGTAACACTGCTTCAAATTTGTTTTGAAAACTATTTTGAAAACATCCATTCAAGTTTCAGCATGGATAACTTTATTTTATAATTTCTTAGCAAAACAATTATTGATAAACAAACTTATAAAAAAATATCTCGTTTGTTAACATCCCGCGAATCGTATGTTACGATCAAGGAATAAGTGAGGGTTTATTTGCGTATTGGTCAGGTACGGAACATTCGGAGTGTAACTATTAGCATTGACCGGCTTTTTAGTTTCTTAGTAGTTTCTATTAAATCTCGAAATTTTTTTTTTATAAGGAATGGATTTATCTCTCTATGCAAAGTATCCCAAAAGGGTTAAACCCACTGAGTAAGCATGCATTTCTTTACATATGCGAGATTGATAAGAAATGTAAAAACAACAGTATCCGACAAAAGGTAATAAAGCATAAGTTACCGTAGAAATCTCATATTAATCGATTATCTTAAAAAGAAATGGCTCATTTAGTCAATATAGTTAAATTAAAAAGAAAAGCTCTTCACTAATATGTGAAACGTTAAAATTAGTGTATGCCATCCGTAATAGTCAGGACTGAATTAACTGCACTGCAGGAATGCTGAAAAAAAGTAATCTATATGATAGTTTGTATTGTAGTCGCTATGCACAGCAAATGGAAATGTCTTAAAATAAGACACAAAATTGTCTTAAACAAGTGGCACTGTTTTAAGATCTAAAATGGTGTCTTAATCTTTAAGACACTTGAAGTGTCTTAAAATGGGGTATTTTCAGACGTTTAGACTGTCTGAATTGGGGATATTTTCAGACAGTTGATGTGTCTGAAAGGGTTGTTTATGTTACCTTTCAGATGTTGGGAAGCTAAAAATACATTTATTTAAATTAAAATGCAATAAATGAGCTTGTGTTAAATTACAAATTTTTATTAAAATAAAAGTCAAAATAACTTTTTGTTGACTATGTTTCACTTTCCTGGTAAATTTAAGCATGGGATTGCAAAACTGCAACACAACTGTTAATAATAGGCACACAACTATTAATATATCCAAGCAAGGGATTTGGGACTTAATGTAAATATATGTATTGGGATAAAATGGACATTGTATTGTGGCTGAATCTTAAATAGAAAAGGTTTGACTTCCAAGATTGTATTGCAGTTTTAAGTTGCTTTTTACAAGTCAATTTTAACATCAAATAACAAGCGTGATGTAAACACTTATATAGTAGTTGCATTGGCAAGTCTAAGATACATTATGTGGCAACATAAACTTATTTGAATGATGAATCAAGCAGTAATAATCTAATTATTCTCCATCTGGGAATTTAACTTGTTTATAACATTTCCCTATAATAACACTACATAATAAACACTACAATGCTTCAATTATTGTCGAATAGTTGAAGCAGATATAGGACTTTAAAAAAAAAAAACTTTAAAAGATGCATAAAAGATAAACAATTAAAACAAGAAGGCATAGAAGTATCTGTAAGGAGACATTTCAGAATATGGAGGTAGAGTATATTAAATTTGAAAAGTATGCAAGTTGTGCAAAAATTTTTGCGTTTCTGAAAACGTCAGTTTCCCAAATTTTTGTATGCTTGTAAAAAAAATATGCCAGATATACAGTTGAAATTTGTTATTATGATTAAATAACATATTAAGTGCATACTAAAACTAAAATAATATTAAAATTCCAGTAATTTGGGGATGGGACCTTTTTACAACAATTTTCCCTATCGCTGCGACTTTTCGTTAATCGTTGAGAAGCTAAAGAAGAGAGGGCATTTAAAAAACCTAAAAAAATGTAAGAAAAGGGGGAGGGGGGAATTAAAAAAGGAATTTGAAATATCTGTAAAGATGGCTGCTTCAAAATACAGAGTTGAAGCACATTAAACTTGGAAAACATGCAAGTTATTAAAACTTTTATAGTTCTTTCACGTTTTCTCAAAACGTTGATTTTCCAACTTTTGGTATGCTCATATAAAAGACTATGCAAGATATAGAATTGAAATTTTTTATGGCAATTATATAACATCTGAAGTACATATTAAACAAAAATATTATTCAAATCTATACAATTTAGTTTTTAATTATTATTACTTAAAAAATTGCAAATTTTCATACGCTCAACAAATTACCACATAAAAAAACTTTCTATTATTATTTTGAGAAAGCTGATATTTAATGTAGTATATAGACATTTCTAAGAAATAAAAAACAAAAAAACTTTTTATTAGTTTTAAGAAGATTCCTCTACGAATGTAACCAAATTCAACTCATTGCAAAAATTTTTTTTAATCGAGTTTTGAATAAGTGATTATTAATAAATTATTAGCCTATTATTATAAACTTTTTCCTAAAATATAATTTAAAAAAGGTTTGAACAACATATGTAAAAAAAATGTCTTCATTTTGATCAATATTCAATTTATTTCAAATGCGTTGATTTTTCTGATTTTAATGCTGTCATCGAGTACCCAGTCCTCATAATATGCAGGTCATATCATAAATATCCTCAGATGTAATAATATGGAACATATAAGATCATTCATAAAATAAAATTCAAGGACACAATAAATTTTATCCAAATTACATCAAATCATGCTAAATATATTTTCAAAATCATTAGTACCTGTAATATGCAACAAAACCAACAAAAATGTAATTGAATGTTAAAAACAGAAAATTTAGAATTCTGTGAGGGTGATTTAGAAATCGATCAATTAAAATTTACTGTAATAAAAGCACTGAAAATAAGATAAATAATATTACATAAACCAACTTTTTCACTAGGAATGAAGCCGTTGTGAGGACCGTTGTGCATATCAAAATAATCATTTCTGAGTTTGAGCAATTGATTGTCAAGTCACTTAAATACTATTCTACTTGTTCATGTATATATTATTGTGAACAAATGCTTTTTAATGCTGATCAAAACATTTGACTACTTCAAGCACATAATTATTTCAAGTTTGAATACTGTTATCATTAATATCCCTCGGCGTTCAAGTTATGTTTTTTGTGACATAGTACTTACTCTCATATCATGCAATCAAAGAGTACTGCTCCAACAGCTTGGCAACGATGCTCAGTTTGGATATGTTGCTAAGTGCTATTGAGTATGAAGTAACAGTATTAAAGGGCAATTAGAACATAGTGTATACCGTTCGTCCATGATTCAGCAGTGGCAGCAGTTCTAGAAGAGGCAAGCGATACCAACACTTCTGATCACACTTTTATTGCATCAGATTAATGAGGAATATTTTTCCTATAACCCCCAATTGAATATTAAAAAAAACAAAAAAACACTCAAGACACATTTGGGTACGTGAGAAAACTTTGGCAACAATATTTGATACTTTTCCGTTAGACGGGTACCAAAAACCGTTAAGTCGGAAAGTTGGCGTAGTTATCGCCAAGCTGAAATGTTTACGCGAAAATAATATTTTGATCTAGTGAACTTTTATTTTTATTCATTAGTTTGGGAGACTGCCAAACCAAACCTTATCATAGATTGGAACTTATTAGTTTGAATAAGTTATCGCTGCAAATTGGCTATTTTTATCTGGTACCCGTCAAATGGAAGAATTCAAATGATGTTGTAATCATTGATCAGGAATAGGTTAATATTGGCCTATAACTCATGATCTACAGAACCAATTTGGACAAAGTTTGCTTTAATAGATAGAATTTTTGCTGAGAATACACTTTAAATACAAAAAAACCCCGCAATTACATATGAAAATGAATGTCGTATTGCTGTCTATGCTGGAGCGAATGTGCGCCAACGGGATTCGAACCCAGGACTCCTAGGTCAGTAGATAGGCATGCTTACCGCTAGGCAAAAAGAACCACTAGTGCCTAGTTGTTGTATCTGTCATTTGTACACGAGACCACCACATAGACACGTCGCTGTGAGTCGCGAAGGGGTCGAACGATTGAGTTGTTTGAGTGCGAGTTGAGTTTGTTACAAGAGAGTTGAGTGGTTGTGTGAGAGAAAAAGTTGCTTGCTGAGTTGGTAGTGTGGAGGTCGTGCAGTAAATTTTTCTGAAGGCGCCGATAGATGACAGCATGATTCAGTTGTTCGGTACCCACTACTTTGGAGCGAATGTGAGCTAACTCGATAGGTTGCGATCTGGGAGATGAGTTCCTCTATTTTGGGAAGCGGATAGGCATCCAACATAGTAAATCTATTAATTGTCTGGGAGTAGTCTATGACCATTCGAGATTTTTTATTATCTCCTTTGATGACAAATGCTTGGGCTCTCCATGGGGAATTGCTTTGTTCGATGACTCCTTCATTGATGAGTCTGTCCACTTCTTTAGCAATAAATTCACGATCCTCTGAGGGAAGACGTCTTGATTTTGTTTGAATGGGTCTACAGTCAGGCGTAAGATTTGAGAACAAGGAGACTGGTGGGACATCAGCCTTGGTCAAAGCACAGATTTCTAAGGGAGGCCTAACACAAAATGTGCAAAAGCTACATTTCCAGAACCACGAGAATTTTTAGCTTTACATACCCGCTGAAAATGTCCTTTCTTGCCGCACTTGTTACAAACTACATTTTTGGCTGGGCAAGCGCTTCGAGGGTGACGATCATAGCCACAGAAGAAACATGAACCAGAGCGGGAGACAGCAGCAACTTGCTCTTCCTCGAGTATTTGATCAGACTCGGCAGTTTCCACTGCAGCAGAAGTCATCGGCTGAGGTATGATGCAGAATGAGATTCCGCCAGTTCGAGGGCATGAGCTTGGTCGACAGCCATTTCTAAGGTAACAGAAGAGTTTTCAAGTAAACGTTCGCGGATACGGGAGCTCTTTAATCCCCTTATAAATGCATCACGAATGTATTCGTTTTTATAGAGTTCAGCAGTAACAGCTTTGAATTCACAGTTCTTGCTTAGATGTTTGAGGGCCTAAACGTATTCACTCACCATCTCGTTTGTTTGTTGACATCGGGATGCTAAGCAATGCCGCGAGAGGTTCAAATGTGCTACATGTTTTGTTTACGTTTCTCAACTGGCGAGAGTGTTGCCAGGTTCGATACATGGAAAATCACAACAACAACTTTGGATTTCTGTGAAAAACAACACTTTTTTTGGGATCCTTCAAAATTTAAAGGTATTCCTTTTAGTTGGTAAATGAACTTGAATGATATAATTGCTACGGCCCATGGTCGTACTGTCTGAAAGAGAGAAGCGTCTGAATTTTGGAAATGTCTGAATTTGGTTCGAAGTGTCTTATTTTCAGTTACTTGTTGTGACTGAAAGCAATTTAAGACCCGTGTAATGTCTGAAATTCGAAGAAGTAAACCACCTTTGTGCAAAATAAGTCACCTAATGTGTCTGAAATGAATTTTTCAGACATTTTGTGTCTAAATTTAAGACACCAGCATTTACAGTGTGGGTTGCTAGGCGTTTCTTTCCGGAACTCTTCTTTATTTCAAATATTGAATATTGTTCATACTACAATCTATATTTTGTATGAAAAAAAAAAAATCTCATATTCTTTCGTAATTCACTTATAAAAATCGACACAGCTTTCAACCGTTTGATGTGTGTGTACATACTAAAATGGCTTACTTAACTAATCAGTTTCTTTTATACGCGATTCAAATGTATCAAAAACTTGTATTATAGACTGAGAGGCGACTGCAATTTTTGGACCCCATCGAACATCATTCTGATTTTTTTATAGAAATTGGAGAAAAGTGAGTAGATAACGAATCCACTGGACTGTCGTGGCAAAAATGGCCGAAACTGAGCTCAATTTATTAAAAGTCGATTTTTGATAAATCCAATTGTCAAATGCGCCATAACTTGCCAAATAAGAGCATTTTTTTTATTTGGCAACCCTCACTCTTTAATTTTCAATAAAGAAGGTTGCAGACGATTCGGATGTGTGGCGATGGCTTTTTTGCATCTTTCTCAAATGAGCCAAATTGGCAATAAACGTTACGTTACTGATGACGTAACTGATGTCGCTAATTTGGCTTACTTTTAAAAGATACAATTTTTCCCAGCCAGAGGTCTGAAATCGTTTGCTCTTTTTCTCATTGAAAACCAAAATGCAGTGGGTTGCTAGACGAACAAATTTGTTCTCTTTTTGTCAAGTTATGACATAATTGGCAATCGGACTTCAGTTCAACTCAATCCAAGTCGATTTTGATCAGTTTCGGCCATTTTTGCCACGGCAGACCAGTGGATTTGTAATCTATACTCACTTTTCTCCATATTCTATAAACAATTCAGAATGATGTTCGATGGGGTCCAAAATTTGAAGTCGCCTCTCGGACTATTACATATTTTGGCATTAAGAAGTGTTGAGAAGTATTTAGGAAAATATCAGTATGACAATATTATATGAACTAGGAACATTGTGGAACTTTCAATTACACTTTAGTACTGGTCATTGCATTTAAATTTGACATGAATTGCTGCAATTTTTATGTTTTTATTGATTAAAAAAATTACCATTTTGGCAATATTTTTGTGGGCAATTATTACATCGAACAGAAAAAACAAACTCCCACCAAAATAGTGAAATAGGTGTTATGATTTTCAATAATTATTACATAATCTCTTGTAAGCCTAGTAAGGATAAACAATCGTTTATGATCAATGTTCAAGGGAAGAGAAATCTGTGTTAAAGACATTCTTTTTTCAACTTTTCACGCCTTTGTCGAATTTCTACAAGAACTTCAGAGCTAGCTTAGAATGTCTAGAACAACATGAAAAAGGTATTGTCTTATCGATTTTGATCAAAACTGTTAGAGCTGTTTTTTGACAATTGCTGAAAAACATAATTTTTTTAATAGTATCTACCTTATGCGCATGCACAATTTTGACGAAAACTATGTAAAGTTTTATGGTCGCTACTAACCCGCATGCAAGAGTTGAGCATCGTAGGTTCGGGAGCTATGCTAACCAGTGAAATTTTTTCTAGACTCCTTTTTTAAACTCGGTACGTTACAAAACATATAGAAATGCGGGGGAAAAAAAAAAATTGCTTTTTTTTTTTTTTTTTTTGACGGAATCTAATATATTCATTCTTCATATTACATGCACAACAATCTAACCCATTAATGATTTTTGGCAAGAAAACTTACCAATCGAAAATTTAGTCTTTTTCTTTGCTAATAAAGAGCGATTGTGGTTCCTCTTAGTGTGTTTTAAATATTATAGAAATAATTTTCCAAAAAAATCTGAAAAATTTAAAATATACTTTAAATGATATAAATAAACAAGGTAAAAGTTAAAAACACTGACTGTTTGTTTATTTCAAAGCCGTCTTTAATGTGTTAATGTAACAATTTGCAATGTTAAATTTAACTTGTGTATGTGTATCGTCAAATTTTGTGTGCTTGTCAGTTATTCCAAGCAACATGTGGGTAAAATATTCTATTCTGTAGTTTAAATGAATTTTTTTTCAATGATTATTGCAAAAAAAGTGTTTACGTAAGGATAAAAATTAATTGATAATATTCAATTACTTAACAATACAAACTATTCATAACAAGCAAATATTTTATTAACTGGGTTAGATTTTACAAACAGCAGTATCAATATTTTAACTAGTTCTGCTTCGATTTTGGTGACTTGCTAAGTAAAAAGTACTTATATTTTTAATTACATTTTTAATAGTTTCTCAGCAATCTCTTAAAACACCATTAAAAGGTTTAGTTAGAAAATAATGGAAAATTAGAAACAGCATAATTGTTTTTATTTAAACTATACAAACAATTAATCTTAAATAGGAAATACCATTTGGAATCATACACCAACAAATAATAACAAAATAAAACAATATAATGGGTCTTGAAAAAATAATTGACTTTGAAATTAAAACGATATAATAACTACACATCTATAATAATAATTGAGGAAGAGAAGGGGGTGATTGAGTTTTCTATATTACTTCAATGAAGTAACCTGAAAAGTTTTAATTTTTAATACAACTGCTCAATTTCTAAACAATTAAGAGGGAACGTCAGTCTGTCCCTGACACAAAAACCTAACGCTTTATTTTTTCAGTCACAAATTCTGTCTGAGTATTGCTTTGAAATTTTATAACTGGCCTAACATTAATAATAAAGTACATTAAGGGAGTCCAGTACCAAAAATATCAAAAAATTATCAAGTTTTTTTTTTATAAAATATAAATAATGTATGAGATACTATTTATATTTTTTATATATATATATATATTATGCTTATTTATTAAAAAAAAAAAAAAAAAAAAAAAAAAAAAAACTAAGAAAAATCTATAATAATTGATGTTTGCGTATTTTGATACAAGCCAAGAATTTTTTTTTTTCCAAAATGAATACGTCCTGTAATAAATTATTACAAAAAAAAATATTGTCATCACAGAATTTTATGGGTAATTAGAAAAAATTCAGAAAAATCTCAAAGTTAAAATATTGAAATTATGTTATCCTTTACGCTAAATGTTATATGTTAAAACAGAATTTAAGTAATATAATCCATAAAGAATTTTTTTTAAATATAAACCCTTTATATGCATTGCTAATTTTTATATTCATTAACGCAGCGCCAATTCTGTAAACAGCACATGCTTTAAAATATCAAAAACATTTCTATCAGCAAAATGTGCGGCAAACTACATTTCAATTTTTTTTTTATTAAAAATGAACGTGAAATTATGCACTCACATGCTAATTCCTTTTTTTTTTCTGAATTATACAATTTTATTATTTATTATTTAATAATTAAAAAAAAGATGGCAATATGAAAGAGGTTCAGGGGTTAGTTAAATACTATTTTAGTGCGATTGGATGACGGCAAGTTGGTTTATTAGTATTCCGTTAAAGCAGCCTGTTAGTGAAAGTAACACCCCCAAAATTTAATAGAATGCATTGACATCAAACATATCTGAAAAGTTTCAGCCCGATTGGATGACGGCAAGGGGATTAATTAGGTCTCCCCAAATTTTCCCGCCATCGACGCATACAAAATCGAAGTTAATATAAAGGATTTAAAATTTTATTATAAAAATATCTTTAACCTTCTACATAACTATTCCAACCAACATTTTAAGGAGAATACTTGACGCAAAATCTGGAATTCCTCTGCAATATTAATCTTTATAGTTAAACTTATGTGATTTTTTTTTTCAGGTGAATTCGGAGTATAAAAGAAACTTTACGTGGCATGATGGATACCAGGCGACGAAGGTGGATGTTGTACGAAATGCTCCATCAATCCGTAAGTTGAATTTATATGGACTGCATTAGTGTATTTTATATGAGACTATTTTTAAAAACTTGAAATATGTTACACTTATGAAAACATTTATCATCTATATATATTTTGAAAAAGAAAAAGTGACTAAAATGTGTTTGTTTCAGATATTTAATGACTCCCGCCCCAAGCATTTTTCTGTCTCACAGCGCAAAAACTATCAGATTTAAAAGTATGAAATTTTGCACATTTGTGGAGAAATTTTTGAAAAAGGTGCAAACAATAGTTTTTGAGTTATTATATGTCAAAGGGAAAGAGGTATTTGTCTTACTAAAACACTAACGACGCCTTTTTTAATTTTCGATGTAGCTTTGGAGTCATTAAATATCTAAATTTCGAAAAATTTAAGCTTGCGATTGATGTTTGTATTTCATAAACAGCGTAAAAGTATGAAAAAATAATAATAATAATAAATTATACCGCGACATAGACCAGGTTATCAGAATTCGATTAAAAAAAAATGGAATTCAGATTGTTAATATAGCGAAGCGGTTATGACTAATTTAAGTTAATTAAATGCTCTTTTTTAATTTTTGGCGTTTTCTCCCATTTTCAAAAGAGAAACTGAAGTCTTTCCAAATGCAGTATTTATGGTATCTTTGATTATTAAAAATTTCACAAGATATTTTATTTAATATGCAAGCGATTTTTTCAGATAGTAAAAAAATATGTCATGACTAAAAATCTGGCAACCTTGGTTTTGAGGGTTGTTATAGTTAGATATGATTCCGAATTATATACCATGGTTTGTAAATACCATGCGCTTGATAGTTTAAGGATAGTAATTCATAATTTATTTATTTCCAGGAACGCGTCACTAAGCTTTCATTAACGTATTTCAGTTATGTATTTTTAGTAGCAATTCGAAAGCGTCGCTAGCTCAGGGTTTGGTGAGGATTATAGAGCAGGCGACTTGTAGAGAAGCAATATCCAGAGTTAGCGAGCTGGAGACAGCTTCTTAATATTTTATATTGAAATGGAGATTTTTGTCTTCCATATTTTTCTTTGTTTCAATTGAATTTTATGTGCATATTTAAAATATATGATTAGTTATCAAAATGTTAAATCCAAGGATGTCTTCAAAATATTAAAAAAAAAAAAAAAAAAAAAAAAAAAAAGTCTTAAACGTAAAGGAGTATACTTGCAGTTTAATTGAATTTGTTCAGTTTTAATGTTAAATAACTGTGTATAAGAGGGGTTAATTTATTGTTGAAATATACGTTCCAAATTTATTGTTATTACTCTTTTTATGACGATAATTGAAAAATATTCAAACTCATTCGAAGGGTAGTAAAAACCTGAAAACGGTTTTGAAGGATAATATAATCATTAAAAAATATTAGAAGGTTAACTTGTGAAAATATGTTAGTTAAAAGATTTATGTAACAGTCAAATTTAAAGCAAATTATCGATAGTTTTAGTTCATTTTATACAGGGTAATTCAAAATGAATATAGCGATTACAAACGGCTATAACTATTTATTGAAAAAGGATTTATCGATAAGATTAACACAGAATGTAGACAGAACTTCGAAATTTTGTCCGTTCCGTCTACATTCTGTGTTAATCTTATCGATAAATTCTTTTTCAATAAATCGTTATAACCGTTTGTAATCGCTATATTCATTTTGAATGTAGCGATTACAAGATATTAAGAAACTTGCGTATTCTAAGTTTTAAAATACGAACGCAATACAAACTTACAGATATTGTAAAGTAATTAGAAATTATTTCAGAGTAAAAAATGTACATGGTTGGCTTTCTATATGGCTTTTTCAGTTTATTAAAATACCAGCTGCTTTTAAAAATAAATAACTTCCTATAAGTTCTTCTTAATGGATGTGTAAATAAAGCCACAGTCGACTGATCCGTTGCCATGGTTACTAAGATCACATTTCATGTCAATTGCAACAAAGTTTCATTTTCTTGCTATTCATCTAGTAAATAATATCATCTGCTTCTTATATAGTAATTTATTGTGAGTAGAGAGAAGCTTTTTTGTTGAAAATTATAAACAGTTATTTTGCGAAGTCGTTTACTAGATATGATTCGAAATACAAATTAAACCAAATTAAAATAATAATCCTAGGTATAAATGGTTTTCTACCCTTTCACTGCTAAAAGTATAAATATTTGTTTTTCCCTGTGTGTAAGTTGGTGTTGGTTGTACTCGTATATTTGCCGAAAAAAAGTTTAAATAGTTTAAAACACGCTAGCAGAGGAAGTAAGTTAATAAGAATCCACATAAAAATCTCATCAATGTTCAATATCTAGCTGCTTTTCTGGAATTTCAACTATAGCAAGAACAAATAATTTACATATCAAAATTCCAAATGTATATTTACTAGTATAATACTTAATCAATTTCAGAAAGCTAGAAACTGAAATATAATAAAATTAAGGAGTAGGCTGTATACTTACAATGTTTAGGCTTCAGAATAGTTCTGTTCCTTATTGTCAAATGTTGGAAGTTTTCTTCTTGCTTGAATTTGAATCTTAGCCCATATATAACAAACTACGTAATAACAATCCGATGATCATTAGACTCTTGAGATCAATATTATGCGCTTTCGTGATGACAGTTATGGCTTGAACTATTTCTTCCGCATTTGCAGTAAAAGACAAGTATCGGATGTACTTGCCTTTGGGCTCCTCTATCATTGCTATGTGCTCTTCATATTTTATCTCTCGACGACATACTATCTGTTTAAGAGTCTGACCCTTATGTCCATCAAAATTTAAGCTTTTAATGGGTGTCGGTTTTCGTGCCTCTAACTCATGTTCTCGAATTTTGTTTCTCGCCCTTTTTACTTCCCTTCTGATGTTGTTCTTATCAACTACATTCGTTGGGTTTCCCTATGAAACCAGAGGAAATTCAGCAAGGACTACTGTACTAATTTTGGCCACGGATCTACCTGCCAGTCAAATCTGCGTCCAATGCAGTACGAGACATGCGAAATCCGTGAGGTAGACGTCCAATGTGTTATGATTTTGCGACATTTCGGCACATTCTTGAGCATAGCAAGAGGGGCATGACTATATATTAAGCAAAATGGGCGAAATCGTTTGTGTGTTTTATCTGACTCATTAGGCAACAATTCCATGCTTTGCCAACGCCGTTTTTAAATTTTTTTGAACTTTTCCAATGCTAGAGGGGCGCGGATAAATATTGAACAAAATTGTAAAAATTTGTGTGTATTCAAACTAAACCATCACGAAACTTTTGTGCACTATTCCAAGACTGATTCCGAAGAGTTTTTTTTTTTTTTTTTTTTTCTTGAGAGACAGTTAAAATGGTACCCTAACCAAAAAGAAAACATAATGCAATGGAAAGATAAGATCACTTATTAGTAGTCATTAACATAGCGCCGTTTTTATTGCCAGCAAGTGAATGGAATTTGCATCTAATTTTAAATATTAAAACATCTCTATAAGCAAAATATACGATAAACTACTTTTCAAAATTTCTTCTTTGGAATTTATGCATTGACATCCAAATGTATTTTATTTATTCTGATTGATAATATGATTTATTCATTAAAACAATTTTTATAATTTATTTATTAAAACAATTTTGGCATGAATTCATGAAGAGTAGAAATTTGCCCCGAAAAATTTCGTTTCTGGCAAAATTGAAAATCAAATTTAAAAAAAAAAAAAAAAAAAATCATGTATCGATGTACCGATATTTTTTCTCTGCAACGATA